>JAZKJV010008295.1:0-410806 GCA_037367405.1 Ottelia alismoides | reverse complement strand
CGCGATCCTATCGAGACGGGGCGTTACAAACTCGAACTTTCAAGGTCATGTGCACTGATGCAAGGTTGGCTGTATCGATATATGTGCTTAGGCGGTAAATTAATCTTACTTGTTCACACTTGATGTGTCAATGTAAACTTAAGATGTACATGTGCAATCTACTTACACCCATGGGTATAGGTAAACGTTGAAATAAATAAAGGTGCCGCCAAATTTTAGATATTTCATGAAGAGAATGGGGAGTTTGCACCAAGGTGCATGTAACTTTACATGCACCGGCGCTTATATTTTCTACATTTTTTACATTTTTGAAAAGTACCACCGTGTATATTCATCTATATATCCCTCCAATATGTCATTCGAATTTCCTCAGAAACAGAGACTCATATGACCTCCATCTAGAACATGTAATTTTAACGGTCTTAGAATTGCTGTAATCGGCTTGTTCTAGATGGAGGTCATAGGAGTCTCTGTTTCCGACGAAATTCGAATGACATATTGGAGGGATATATAGATGAATATATACGGTGGTATTTTTCAAAAAAGTAAAAAAATGTGGAAGATATAAGCGCCGGTGGATGTAAAGTTACATGCACCTTGGTGCAAGCTCTCCATCCTCTTTCATGAAGAAGAGACTCTCATTCTGTAAGAGTTTTGTTAAGTGGATAAATGCTAGATTTCTAGAGCTCTCTTAGGTGCATTCAACTCCAAGTTTTTAGAAACCTGGATCTCTTTCAATAACCTTATAAGTTGGCCATGGATTTCATTGTGTGTAGACAATGAAGAAACAAACAAAGAAAGCAAGAGAACAAGTTAGCAAGCAGGGAGCAAGAGAGAAGAGCTCGATTGATTCGTTGGTGTATCTAGTGAGTGCTAGTGTTTGACAGAGAACTTGAGTGGGTTGTGTATGAAGGCAGTATCGTGAGGGAGATGAGTATGTGTCTTATTTTCTGGAGCAGTAATACACACACATCATTTTCTTTTGAGTAAAATTCTGCAAGTAGTATCAAAGACTTGTCCTTCCTCCATTTTCTCAGGATCTGTTTTATTAGGAAATTGTGTCCTTCCACCAGATTAATAATCAAGTTTGTTCTCTGAAAAAGTATAGTCATATTCATTCGAAATAGGGGGAGATTTTGTCGGTATATTGAGTCATTCTTTGAGATCTTTTAAGGGGAGATTCTACGTGTGCAATATCTGGAATTGTGAAAATGATTTGACTAAGGAACGATTTTTGTCGATTAAGTTACGGAAGATCTCTTGATCATAACGATGGAAGCTGCTGATTAGATCAACTCTGTCAAGAAGCTGAATTGGCATAACTGCAACTATTGGAAGACATTCATCAAGCCTGTGTTCAAGGACACTGCCTTTGGGAGGTCTCTCGAGGTGATGACATGATCACGTGTTGTCGGCAGAACATGTAGATGCGTCGAGGAAATGGAAGACCTCGATTGGGAAGGCAATGTTTGTGCCCAAGACAATGATCGAGGAGGATCTAATCGAGTATATTTAAGAATCACTACTCCAAAGGAAGCATGAGTTGCACTCATCACACTATTCTCACATAAAAATGATGCACGATAATAGTTGCTGGAGAATGAGTTGGCAATGCTCAAGCACCGAGAAATAACAATCATTTAACACTTTATAAAGGTACAATCTCTCTCGGCAGTGTATTTTTCAATTAGATCCAGATTCAAAAATTAGTGAGCCAATGATATAGAGAATTATTGTGTTGTCTCTGGATGTCCCACCTAGCCCACCTTATTGAAAATTTCTGAGCAAACCAAGGAACTTTAATCAAGCAAATGGCTGGGTTGTCACTAAAATGTGATGAATAATAGGCACTATTATGACCTATAAAGGAAGAAAGATCCATGATTCCTATCAGAAAGATTCTACTCCTTAGTTAAAGAAATGGCATTTTTACCCGACAGACCCTATAAACTTTGTCAATTACCTCTACGACCTTTGAAACAACATAATTCCTCCCTCGACCCCGTAAACTTGTCAACTCTTACCCGATGAACCCTCCGGGTAATCTGTTTGAAGCCCGTGGGGGTTCTTGAGATAATTTTTAGGGTCGATGGGGGCAATTACGTTGTGTAAAAGGTCGTAGAGGTAATTTGAAAAGTTTATAAGGTCTGCCGGGTAAAAATCCCTAAAGAAATATCTTCAAAAGAGCTTCAGGACATGGAGAATTCTATATGATCGATCACAAAGTCCAAATAATTCTGTGTAAAAAAAGGAATAATGGATACTTTGTTTGCGAGAAGAAAGAACATTGCGCACGCAATTGTAGGTTCAAGAAGAAGCCATCCGTAAGTAATGTTGCAAGATCAAGCAGTCAATATGCAGATTTTTCAGAAAAAAAATAGGACGAGGAGGCTTCTATATTGATCATCTAAGAAGGAGAATTTTCTTTAATAACATATACAACTTTAAAATCAATTATACAAGCGCCTTTTACCTTGATTTTTTTAGGTATACGAGAACAAGGACATCATATTGTTGAAATATTGAAGACACTTTAGTTATATATGGCTTAATGTGAGTTAAAATGCTTGATTTATGAGGTTCATGTAACCACTTTCATTCACAAAAAAAGATATGTTCATGAGGCTCATAAGGGGCTTATAGCTTTACAACCATGATTACGGAGGACATCATATTGTTAAAATATTGAAGAAACTTTAGTTATATATGGCTTAATGTGAGCTAAAATGCTTGATATTTTGAGGTTCATGTAACCACTTTCATTCACAAAAAAAGATATGTACATGAGGCTCATAAGGGGCTTATAGCCTTACAACCATGATTACGGAGGACATCATATTGTTGAAATATTGAAGAAACTTTAGTTATATATGGCTTAATGTGAGCTAAAATGCTTGATATTATGAGGTTCATGTAACCACTTTCATTCACAAAAAAAGATATGTACATGAGGCTCATAAGGGGCTTATAGCCTTGCAACCATGATTACGGAGGACATCATATTGTTGTAATATTGAAGACACTTTAGTTATATATGGCTTAATGTGAGCTAAAATGCTTGATATTTTGAGGTTCATGTAACCACTTTCATTCACAAAAAAAGATATGTACATGAGGCTCATAAGGGGCTTATAGCCTTACAACCATGATTACGGCCTTGTCCTTGAAAAAGAGAAACTATATTTATTTAGCATTCGCTAAGAAGGATTTGAAAAGAATATATGTAAAGTAACGCTATGGTCGACGTGGCCTTAAAAGGGAAAAAGGATGTTTATATGCCTTGAATTCTAACAATCTGTTTTATTGAACCAAGTTGAAGAATCATCCTATGCACCCCTTCTCCACCCATTAGGTGGTGGTCTACGAGTGGGGGGAAGAGGGGGGTGGGGGGAGGGGTCCATGAGGAGCAGGTGCACCTCGCCTCCCCTACAAGGGTGTGGGGGTAGCGCTCTAGCCTGAGAATTTTATTAGCGGTTCATTTTCCATTGGGTATATTGACCCGTTTGTATTATGGATATGTTTGTACTGTGAGTAATATATAAACTCCTTAGAATTATGGCTCTCTGTATTCTATGTATTTTTCTTCTTCTCCGCAAATAATGAATCAGATCGCAACCGCCCAAGGACATAACCCAGTTACGAGCAAGCACTGTAAATTTGTGTGCTTGCTTTTTAATTGATTGATCGTGTTTGTGTATGTTTGCTTCTATCACTCACAACAAAGTAAAACTTCAAGTCAATAAAAAACAATTCTTATATTGCGAAGTGGTAGATCGTGTGCGCATGCCTCCTTCCCAACTTCTCCTCCTTAGTCCATCCATCATGGATGATTCCTCTTTTCACCTCATTCTCCAAAGGAATACGAGAATTCATTCCATGTTCTTGTTTTAGAGAGATTTTGTTCTGGTGGGATAAACGTAAGTTATTCTTATTTTTCCTTATTTGCGGTTCTTAAAATTTGGAATAAATGGTAGGGATGTCAGGAATGCTCGAACTTGATAATTTTGAATTGTGCTTAGCTTGTTAACGGCTCACGACGTAGAGTCGACAGGCTTATTCTTCAAGCTACAACTTCACCTTGATAGCTCGATAACTCAACTTGATAATACATGTATGCGTATTTAAATAAATAAATAAATATAATGAACCTATCGTTATCACAAATTGCCTCACTGGTGGTTGGTTTGCACATTTAAAAAGCAAGAATTTGTATGCTTCAATCTCATAATTCACCTTTATTGCATTTGATTTTCACCCAATTGAATATTTTAAATTTTTCTTAGACTGAAGACTTTTATTCCCACATCACTGGGAGTAGGAACTATAAAAAGATATCATCCCCTCCTCCCACAAATGGAGAAGCAAATTAGAGCCTCCAAAAACATGGCATTGTGTTTGTGAGATTAACGTGGTATATATGTTGCAAAACTACACATAAAAGAGTTCAATACATAATTTTTTGATAAGGAGCCCAAATTCACTAATAAGATCCTAAGACTAAAGAGTTCAGATTAACCAATGAAAGAAAATCACTAACAAGAAATATAGAAATCAACATACAAAAGGCTCATCAAGGAGGCTTGTGAGCCAACTTGAACTCAATGAGTTGGATTTCGTCTCAAGCCAAGATCGGCACAAAAATTATCGACTCGAAGCTTGAGTTCGAGATGGGTTATTGAGTATTTGTCTCAATTGGGTTGAAACGACTTGTTCAAGTCGATAGAAACCCATAATAAGTTGTGTAGTTATATATCCTGGAACATGTATTATGAATGAAATTTAATAATCATTATAAAAAAAGAGACGGATAAGAAGGAAGTGAAATAGTTGTAGAATAGGAATGTAGAATATCTAAAAGAAAAGAATTCCCCAAAACAGCTTACCCTAATATTGTTCTTCTATACTACAAACCTACTACCAAACCTTACGATTATCTTTCCGATCATCACCATCTATCTGATGACTAAATGCTAGAGGACTCTCATCCAAGCTGGGATCCATGAACCTGCACCCGAGAAGGATGTGATCTTTCGACTCCATCCTTGAAGTGTTGGGCGATCCGAGTTGTTTCTTTGTCTAACTCCCATTTCTTTGTTTGTTTTTGTTTGTTTCTCGTCCCATGTCTGATGGGATGTTAGGGTCCTAATCCTTTTTTGTGCTAGGCTAAACATTGCTTCAATTGCCTTGCTATAACATAATCTTGCTCCTCCCATAGACATGGTATACAGTAGGGTTTGAAGGGTCCTTATGGGAGGCGATCGTCAGCTGTAGCATGTAGTGCAACAGATTCTGCTGCAACCACTCGAGTCACTCAATCTTGATCGAGCGATTCGCACGATCTTGTACTTTTTTTAGGCTTGTACGGTGTAAGATCGTACGTACGATTAAGATCGGACAGCTCGAACATCACATCAGCTACAGCACCGCAGCAGAGGATCTTTCTTCAAAGCGAGCTAGATGAGATGTAGGGAAGCATGCAAGTGGAGGACTGCATGTTACATGCAATAGAATAGCCTCCTCCGTGATTCCAAGTCCCTATTTGCACTTGACAAGACTTGACAGCCTTAAATCTCATCCAGCCGTGAAGTGGACTCTTTCCTCATGCATTGGTAATTGGTGATTGGTGATTGGCTCACGCTCATGCCAACTCCACTGCATTAATTTGACCTATTCTATTAATTATTTAGCTCTTCCACGACCGTATCTT
Organism: Ottelia alismoides; assembly: GCA_037367405.1. Classification (NCBI taxonomy): domain Eukaryota; kingdom Viridiplantae; phylum Streptophyta; class Magnoliopsida; order Alismatales; family Hydrocharitaceae; genus Ottelia; species Ottelia alismoides. The sequence continues at coordinate 405,099 of JAZKJV010008295.1, read as the reverse complement.
TTGATTGCATGCATGCCCATTATCCATCCACATCCACACCCGCCATGCCAAACATCTACAAATAATAGGGATTTTTACCCGACAGACTCCATAAACATATTAAATAATCTCTACAAATGTTTGCACAACGTAATTACCCCCACGAACTTCAAGCAGATTAACCGCAGGGTTCATGGGGTAAGAGTTGATAAGTTTACGAGGTTAAGGGGGGATTACATTTTTTCAAAGGTCGTATAGGTAATTGGCAAAGTTTATAGGGTTTGCTGAGTATAAATCCAAAATAATAAGAGAATGATTTGGCATTTTATGGTCGCACTTAGGTGTGTCCATGTTGTTTGGTCGGGTGCATATAATAATGTTTTTTTATTAAATTGAGTGTTTTTTCACATTTTTGTCCGTCTGAGATTATGTAATTACAGTTATGTTTTTTTGCAATAACACTTGTGCTTTTTTCAAAAATGTGCAGTTCCGCACAAGTATTATTGCAAAAACATTAGGATATAGCCGGAGTTGCAGAATCTTGGAGGGACACAAGTAAAAAAAACTCTAAAATTAAGAGGAAATAACAAAAAAGGGTCACTACTATTATGTCAATTTTCACTTAGTGTCCTCATTTTTGACTTGCAATGAGTTATGCATCATGTAAAATTCATTAAATATCAAAAGTAGGATATCAAGTAAGTTGCGGTGACAATGTCATTGCTTCTATTTTAACGATGGAAAAACCCTGTTACATGTGATCGAAACTCTGAAACTAAACATCTTTTACCTTACAACACTGACACTCATCGACAAAAAAAATCAATAGCTTAATTTTTGATTTTTTTCCACACGTGTGCCCCCTCCGAGATTCTGCAATTACAATTATGTCTCGACCTTTCTTTTAAAATAACACTTATCCCATTGATTCTTACAAAAAATTCACCGTCATGTCTTTTCAATAAGATAAAATAGGGGCAGAAATGTAATAGCAGAACGGTAGTACTGTGAATCTTGTAAGAGTACATACGCATAACTGTAATTGCATATTCTCGAAGGGACGCAAGGGTAAAAAACCCTTAACTTTTCCACCGGCACAACTTAATTGTAACTAAAAATAATTTATTATCACAACATTTCAACAATAATACACAAAACTTGTATTGTGAATGGAGTAAATATATTATACTCTTCTATCTCTTCCATCTTTACACCATGCATTCAATCCCCAACAATGAGTAGGGATAACAATATGTATAAATAGTCAATAATCACATGTAGCCAAACTCCCAAGTCAAACTAAGGAACGGGCCTCAAAATGCAGAGGACGCATCTCTGTTCATTTGGAGAGTAAGCATTGGAACAAGATGTCGATTCTCTGCTCGGTACGGTTCTCAAGAGTACGGTTATTCCCATTCATATTTCATTATTTCACTTTATTCCACCATTATTTTTATTTTTATTCTACATTACATATTCTTACTCAACCTTATTCTCTTTATTCCTTTCTTTCCCTGCCAAACAGAGAATAGACTCTTATTCTCCATCTTTATTCCTGCTTATTTCCGAAACGAAGGCCTCCTTAGGATAAGGGATAAGATGCACACGTGTATAATATATTAATAGTTAGGCCATGCGTTACCATATGATGTGCATGAGAGTGCGAATCCTCTGCTGCAGTGATGTAGTGCTGTAATGCACTACAGCCGCTCGATCATGCTCATGATCGAGCGGCTGTAGTGCAATGCACACGTGTATAATATATTAATAGTTAGGCCATGCGTTACCATATGATGTGCATGAGAGTGCGAATCCTCTGCTGCAGTGATGTAGTGGCTGTAATGCACTACAGCCGCTCGATCATGCTCATGATCGAGCGGCTGTAGTGCATTACAGCACTACAGCCGCTCGATCATGCTCATGATCGAGCGGCTGTAGTGCATTACAGCACTACAGCCGCTCGATCATGCTCATGATCGAGCGGTTGTAGTGCATTACAGCACTACAGCAGACAACCCAAGCCCTGTGCATGAACAAAGGTTGCTCACATGTGTTGCCCATTATTTACTGAGGAAGCACATGCTTTGGGGGACACAAAACCCCCCATATGTGAAGGGTGGACATTGGACAAGACCCAAAGGTATGCTATTGTCAAAGTGGGACTCCATATCCCTATTTGTATGCAAGAGTAGTTGGAAGGAACAACTCATTTGAGGTGATATGGGAGTTCCAAATAGTGCCATTGTCCTTGTGGCACAACACATGATGTTTCAAGATTTGATATCTTGAAGGACATAGCTTTTGGCATATAGATCATGAGTTACCCATGATTTTGGTCAGGTCACACTTTCCATTCATTTGCTCTCTCATATTATTTTATTTTTCTATGTTTTTTTTCAAAGCGCAAAGGATGAACACCCTAGGTAAGTGCACACATGTAGAATATATTAATAAATACAAAACATTTTCTGCATGTGATATGATAAGAGAAAACTCTACGAGGTTAAACATTCTTTACATAAATTCGTTTGCTCCATAAGATTGCAACATTCGTGGCTAGCCACAAGGCCCACAAGCAAGCAATTGGAATGCTCTTTATTTCATATTTCTCGATCCACTACTGAAATCGAGTTCGAATTTCCCAGTGTAAAAACCTTCTATGTCCAAAATAATGTGTCTTCTTGCTTTCACCTAAATGTAAATTGTGGATCTTGTCCATAAAAATCAGACATACTAATTTTCCCATTAGTACTGCAACCTAATAAGTTAGCAAATGTTGGAAATTATTTATTGTCCACAAATGAAGAGGTATTCATTCGAAACATCTCATTCTTCTCATTATCATAGGTTTTGAATTCCAGAATGCTATAATTTCAACTCATCTATAAGAGGCTCTAAAATATATATCTATTGCATTACTGTATCTTTTTGACATGATATTTAAAGTGATAACTTCATGAAATTAGATTTCATACACATCCGCGGAGGAAAATTACATGTCCTTAAAACAAACTGCAACATCGATGTATGATAGAAATATAGATTCAAAAGGATTAAGTCCATTACTTGCAAGACTTAATCTGGAGATACATACATCATTTGCAAATTGTGGAAGCTTCAAATCAAATTAAATTCATTCCTCCAAATCAATATGATGACACATCATGTTATCTTTAGATTTATTTTCAAAATACCATGCCATCCAGAAGATATATACACCAAGGTGCATGTAATTTTACATGCACCGGGGTTTATATCTCCCACGTTTTTTACTTTTTTTGAAAAATATCACTATGTATATTCATCTCTATATCTCTCCTATATGTCATTTCAATTTCGTCAGAAAGAGAGACTCCTATGCCTTTCATCTAGAACATGTAATTTTAACATTCTTAATATTGTTGTAATCTACCTATTCTAGATGGAGGGCGTAGGAGTCTTTATTTCTGACGAAATTCGAATAGCATAATGGAGGAATATATAGATGAATATACATGGTAATATTTTCTAAAAAAAGTAGAAAAACGTGGAAGATATAGACCCCGATGCATGTAAAATTACATGCATCTGGGTACATGGTCCCCAACCCCTACATTATATATATATATCTATATATATATATATATATAATCGTTGCAGACTTGGAATCAGAGGGAAGTAAGTAATGTAAAACTTTAAATACACATTCTCTTCATTTTCCTTTTACGCCATTGCCTTTAAATATATAGATACTACAAGAAAGGCAATTATCTAATTACTTGTACTTGTACTTGTTCCGAAAAAGAATACAATCATCTTTTCTTTGCATCAAACTATTAATAACTCAGATAGAAATTTGCACATATCTATTTTGTTACAAGCTAGAATAAGCTCTTCACCATCTTTAATAAGTGTATAAAATTATTCACCCCCACATCCACATCAACAAAATCATTCTCTGGAATGTCCTTTGAGATGAACATATCTTCAACAAAAGAAGCTGTCAAAGATTTCCCTTTCATCATGGGATACCTAAACCATGTAGAAAGACCATCATCCATTGCGAATAGCGTGTCTATAGAATAGTGTGCCAATCTCAAGCAAATCCTTAACTATCCTTAATTAATAACCGCGTACCTCTCCAATATACCTCATAAATTAGTTTTTTAAAAGTTAATTACACATCAAAAGATGCATTAACTCATCTTTAAAAGATCAAACTGGTTAATCCGAGAGGAGAATGGTTACGTCGTCATAATCTACCAAAGATTATGTTAAATATCATATTTATCGTACTCATTAAGGATTCCTTTATCTGGAACCTCTGAACTATGGAAATTTAATACATATACCACAATATATGAAAATCTTATGTCAGGTATACACATGTATTGTATACACATGATACAATAAGATTCATGTATATTGCGAGAAAATATTAACCTTCCATTTACGTAATTGGGCTAATTTGTTGGTAACAATATTTTGAATTATGCACCTATCATTTGAGCTACATTTTATACAATGAAATGTTGTCGAAAGTACTTTAGCATCATGATATGTTTCAAAGAAAGAAAATGGTACAAGAACACTAGAGATGGAATGCGTATTCCTTAGGAGTGTAGTAAGGATGTTAATTGAATACATTTAAATTCATCGGGATTCACTTTGGAGTCATTTCAAAATTTTCGAATTCGAATTGAATTTTAATTAAATTTGCTAATTTAAATGTTAGTTTGGTTTATTTTGAGTTTCAAATATTCAACTTCGATTCATTTTATTTATAATTTGAAATGCTAGATGGAATTCTAAAATTTATATAAATTAGAGTAAATTACACAAAAGTCCCTGAAGTATACACTCAATTTCGATGTCAAACCTGAACTTTAAAATGTAACAATATGGTACCAATCTTTAATATTTGTCTCAATGTAGTTTGGAGTTATTGTGATATAAGGTTAAAAAGACAAAACGATCAAATACATTTCAATAGTCAAGACCACGTTGAGACAAAATTTAAAGATCTGGTGCCACATTTCTACCTTTTAAAGTTCAGGTATGATAATGAACTCGAGTGTATAGTTCCTGAACTTTTTTTGTAATTTACTCTATGCGTTATTTATATAAAAATGTTACAATTATAAAGATTGTATTTTATAATTATATTTTAATACATATTACTAGGATAAGTTGAAAATCTATATAATCAAGATAACATTTAACAAGTAATATATAATGTATAAAAGTACCTAACTTTGGTGGATATTGTATGTTTTTTGGCAATAATATTATATCCCTTCAATAAGACTTATATTTGGCAATATTACTTTTTTGGACAAACCAAGATTGCAAAAAACATACAATATCCATACAAGTTAGGTACTTTTATACATTATATATTACTTGTCGGATATCATCCTTGATTATATAGATTTTTCCATGATAAAAGGAATATATAATTAAAATATTACTTGTCACAAAAGTTGGTTTATCCATGATAAAAGGAACATATAATTAAAATATATAAGTCCTATTGAAGGGATATAGTATTATTGCCAAAAACTTAAACACATTATGTCACATTATGTCTATTTTTGTATGTTGAAGCAAGATAAAATCAATCTCCTATAGAAAATTACTAAAATTTAGTTTATTTATCTGAAACAATGAAAATAACAACAAATAACTTAGTACGGCAAAATCACTTCATTCGTCATGATCAATATGGTAAAATAAATGTCATGAATCACATATGATTTTTAATATTAATAGGAATAGCCAATATGATGGTGAGAAGAACTTATAAATTACTCAAGTGATGATCGACACCATTTGGACAATAGTAGTCATTACCATTGATTGTCATGCAAGGATAACCAACAAAATAAAAAGACAAAGAGAAATACTCCGATACGTTACAAACCATGATGAGCGTGAATGGGTAATTCAACATAAGATGACGATGGTATCCACGTGTAAGAAGAGTGAGCACTACTCTATGATTAATGGATCTTCGATAAAGAATGAAAAAGAGAAGGAAATTGTATTGTTGGGAATATGAAAGTAGATGTAAGATGGGCAACAGGGATAAAACTTTCAAATATATGTTCTTTCATACTACACTTCGTGGCTAATTTTCTACTCTATTTTTAGTATTGGATATCTAGTCGTTATCTGATGTAATTATATTCACTTCAATGGTCTGATCGTAGTGCAGTGTGCCTACAACCGAAAATAGCTACGTTCAAATCCCTTCGTGTGGGGGCTGTGTTTGGTAGCAGACAACAATCGTAAAAAATAGTCGGATCCTTCAACTTGGATGTGAGCAAGAATCCATGTAACCAACCTTACTGAAAGTGGGAGAAGGCTTCACGTCGGCCCGATGTAATTATATGCATACGCACATACATCTCTACATATATGTATGCATGCATGTGTATATACATGCATACATACATACATCTCATTGTACTACATATGTATATAATATGTAAATACATATATGTGTGTATATGTGTGTTTACGTATGTGCATATATGTATGTATGTATGTATATGTGTGCGTGTGTATAAATATCAAATCGAATTGTTATTAAACGAATTTATGTTAATTCAGATCTGACTCATTTAGGAATCGGATCTGCAAGTCAAATGCATATTCGATTCACTTTACTTTGAATCAAACTTTTTCTGATTTTTATCAAACTAATCTCAATCGAATCCAAATGATTCAATTTAACTAACACGTGTATCCAATGTTATATATGACAAAGAAATAACATGTAACAATTGTTATTTGTGTGAGATATCTTTACATGATTCTACATTAAACATGATTCATCGAACCTAAGTATACATTAATGCAGTTATAAAATCACATTAATTAATTTTATGTGAAATAATATTTCAAGTATTAGTATATTTCTTATCATATTAAGTAAAATAAAAAACTTAATTGTATGTCATGGAGGTTTAGAATTTCATTACTTTCCAATTGTTGTTCGTTAAACCTTAAAAGTTGCAAGTTGGTTAGCCTGGAAAAATTCTAAATTACTAACTATATTAATGTATAAGGACAACAAATCAACAAACTCATGAATTTGTGAGGTAATCGTCATCGCCTCTCGTCCATGTGCGGGGGTTGTGGTGTCGGTTAGTATGAGGATGAGACTCATAGACCCAAAATCATCTTCTATAATCCATTACAAAAATCTCAGAAGTCTACAATGTGATTCCTAAAAAAGCATCTTGATTTGCGATCCTATTTTAAGGTTTAGGAAGAAAAATATTTTGATATCATCACCTCATTGATAAAGCGAGAAATCACAACTCGAAATAGACCGAGTTGTAGCATGAGAGATCAATGATTCGATCAGAATCATGGTAAAAGTATCTCAGTGAAGAGACATTGGTGTAAACATATACATGGACTAGTCCAGAGTCGAGCACAAGGACACAAGATTATTGAGTTATTTAACTAAGGGTTTAAATATTTAAGATATGTGCTAGTGTAAATAGATGCATGTATGGTATTTGTATCTTATTATATGCAAGTTAATATTATTACATGTATGAAAAAATGCAACAGAAATAGTACAAAGTAAAACACAATCACACAAATTATTCCTGAATTAATTCATAAGCATGAAATCCAATTTAATAAAACGATCTTAGGTACTAATTAATTTCTATTGATAAGTCAATGCACCTAACTAATAAGATACCTACATCATTTAGTAATCATTTAGCAATAAATCATTAGAATAATGATGTGAAATCAGTAAATCAATCACCCAATTAAATTATGAATATAATAAGTAATTTGGGCCTCTTTAAATTCACAAATTGGAGATAAGGTTGAATCGTAACATTTAAAACAGAGTTCAATGATCAATACATTTCTCTGAATAAATAATGATGAAATACATATCACAACAGAGATTTAGTTATACCATTAGAAAAGTAATAAAATGAGATACAAATAAGATCAAAATCACTTAATTTGGATTTATAATTCTCAATTTATTAAACAATCAATCTAAGGGCTAAATTGCAAAGAAAACAAAAATATAACATGCATATCCAAAAATAGGCTAAAATATAAATACAAAAAGACGGAGGGGCTTATTTTTGAATATCCGTATGTTGGGGTAGAATTGTTATGAACAGAGTCCTACATGTCTGGTCTGCAAATATCCCCAAGCCGCACGTGCTTCGGGGATGCAGAGAGGCTCGGGTTGGAAGCTTCATCGGGGAAGAAAAGGGATAACGACGAGGCTTCAAACTTCCGACAATTTCTGACAATTGAGATCCTTGATTACATGCATGTGTTAGGACAATAACCAAAACAAGAAGAGTGGTCTGGGATTGGAATGAGTGAGCTGGAGGGCTAAACAAAGTGATGAAGATGGAGACCCTAGGCAGGTTCTTCTCCCCGAGCAAGAAGAATAAAGATCAAGATGGGAGGATATATGGAGACAGAGGTGGTGGAATCGGAGTGGTGTGCGAGGATGTTTGAAGTGTGATGATGGTGGGAGGCGTGATCAATTGATCAATTCGATGTGAAGGTTGTTGTGTGTGTGTAATAACATCGGAGAAATTACAAAAGGGGAAAGACTGGGATCATCTGGCATTGGATAAGATGGAAATTAGAGCCTAGGAGTGAAGATTTGAAGCTTCAGATCGTCGCTCGATACTTTAACTAGGAGTGGAGCTCAAGCATCACATGGAATTTGGGTCACAACACGACCAAGGCGGTCGTGGATCTCACTGGAGTAGACATAGGACTTCGCTTGACTTCTCTCTCACACACTATCACTAGAAGGAGGAAGAAGCTCGTAGGGCTCTCACGTAAAGGCGGATGGGTTTTAATTGTCACCCCGATGGGTTTTGTTCAGAGAATAGTTGGTGAAGGCGATGATTTAAACCACTGATGGGCAGTCGTGCTGATATGGGAGGCTACGACGAGGTGTTTGGCAAAGAAGAGGGATGAACATGCTCGAGAATCGCATCTGAGAGAGAAGCAAAGGCCACATGGAGAGGATTTGGTTAATGGGAGAAGGGGCGTCCAGTGGAGGGGGCTGATAACACGGATTTGGCGAGGGTCAAAATACGCCCCGCACGAGGGGGGGACGATAGTGTCGCTGAGGCGACCGCTCACTAAACCCCTGTTAATCAGAGATTAACCCACAATACAGAATAATTCAATTAAGTCCCAAAACTGTGAATTAAAATTTATTAACTCTACCATAAAATGCATAGTGTATAAGCATGTAGAGGTCGAACCACAGAGAGCAAGAAAATGGGTAGTCTGTAGGTATTTATGTACATCCCAGTCATCCTTAAATAGATCCTCTTTTGTGAGTTTTAAGATTTTTTAATATATATTTAATTATATATATATTTTTTGATTTTTTAAATATGTATTTTTTGTTTTCTTCTTACATTTTAACTTATATAATATAGGTATACATAAAAAGAGAAATATATGTAGGAGGAGAGAGAAATATAATATATGGATACATATATATATAAAGACTCAAAATATATTAGATATAATATATATGTGTGTGTGTTTTTTATATTTTCTAATTTTTTTATTTTCTGAGATTTTACTAATTTTTATATATTTTTAACTCCAAAAATGTCCCTAATATGGGACTAATTAAATAGTCCGAAAATAATTTGGGTTTTAAAAATATAAAACAAGTCTAAAAATTACCCAAATAAATTTTAATATGTAAATAATAATATATAGATAATTATAAAAGAGAAAAATATATTTTGGGATTTTTCTAGGGTTTTTACATTTTTTTGTTGGATTTTGGGGCTTTCTGATTTTTATATTTTTCCTTTTCTTATTTTTAGGCTTTTTTATTTTCTGGACTCAATAGATACATAAATACACCATATATAATATTTTTTGGAATTTTTCAAAAACGTTTATATTTCTTGATATTTTATAATTTAAACAGTGCAAAAATGCTCCTTTTTCATTTTTAATAAATAGATATAATGCTCAAAATGGCCAAACAAAAATACAACGTGAATCTATATGGCACAAAGCATTTATCCTAATTTTTGTAGATTTTTAGGAGCAAGCTAGGCATTTTTAATAAATACATGAAGCAAGTAAAAATAAAACAGTCTGGCAGGGCATGACTGTAATTAAAAATTTATATAGGGGATCAGTTGTAATTTGACCAAAAGAATTAAACATTTATTTAATGTTCTGGCATCATTGAATAACATAGAAAAACCACCAGGGCATACATGCAAATTTCACGCGCCTCACGTGGGACTGCACGTGAGGCTGGGAGGGACCAAAATATAATTCCAAAAAGTTCAGGGGTCTCAATGCAAAAATCCCATTTTTTTACAACGCTATATTTAATTTACAGTATTTAAACTAAATACAAAAAGGCGAGGGGGCTCAAGTGCAAATTACCCATGTAGGCGCGCTGATGGACGGCGATCCGCATGCCACTTATCCACGTGGCGGGCTCTGGCATCACGATATCGCTTCGCCGATCGACGGTCTGGAATACATCTGAGGTTTAATTGAACGGCCGAAGCGTGCTTTGAATGGAGAGCCAAGATCAGATCTGGGACCGCCTCCTCCATCCGACGGTTGCTGTTGCTCACGAAGAACAGGGAGGAACAGTTGGACTCCATGGCTTCGATCGTCGATTCCTCCTCCGCCAGACGGTCTTTGGTGATGGCGATGGGCTCTCCACATCCGGCGAGGTCCAATGCGGCTTTTGAGGTACTCATGAAAACCCAGGACCCCCTAAATCGGTCCAACGAGCTCGGGGTAGCAAGGGGGGTCCTGGAGCCTTGCAGGCGATCAAGATGAGTCCCAAGGGGCTCCATTTAGCATTTGACACGCACCAAAAGAATGAGAGGCTCGAGGGGGTCTCCCTCGACCGGGAGTTGTAACTTTAGAGATAGAAAATGAACGTGGGTGGCGAGGTCCGGTGAAGTGGGGGGAATTGGACCTCGATTCGCAAAGCAGGGGAAGCTTTGGTTGATCTGATGCGGGGGTTAGATGTAGAACGCGTAGGGGAACGAAGTGGTGATGAAGTGAGGGTCGGATCATGCGTAGATCAAGTTAGAGAGGTTTGTCGGAGCTGAACTCCGGCGAACTTCGATCTGGCCCTAATCGAGCACATACGGTCCTAATGACTAAACTAACTACCGGATTACATACTAAAAACGAAAACTAAGCAATAAAACTAGGTAAAGCAGCTCTTATACCTGGTGGTTGACCAGGGAGCAGGGCGACGCCGGAGCTCCGCTGTGGGTGCTGCCCTTGACTCCTCCGCCCAGCTGATGCTTCCAGGAGGATCCCCCTGTCACGAGAATGCTCTAGAGACTGGAAACGAGGGTGGAAGAAGACCAAAAGGAGACCAAACTGGGGAAGGAGGTCGAAGGGCATATTTATAGACATGGTGATGCACCCTTGTTGACTGGGGTGCCACGAAGAATCGCTCGGTCAGTTGATCGATCTGAAATGGTGGCGTGGGAGATGGATCATGGATGAAGCTTTTTCATGAAGGAATCGAGGTGATCTACTCATTGGTTTGGTTTGGGAAAATCAGAGAAGATAGGCTGAAACGACATCTGACACAAGGCGACTGGGGGCAGGGAAGTTGACCGGGCGGTCAACGAAGGCAAGGACCTGATTGGTCCACATCAACGTTGATTTGACCAATTATTTAAACATAATAAACGATTTTATTAATTTATACTTATAAAATAAAAAAATGTTTATTAAATAATGTAGTATTTATTCATGATTTTTATTTATTTTTTTGAATTTTATTATGAGTTTATTTTAATAATGTATTTATAGGTATATTTACATGTATTTATTTTTATTTTGTATATTTTTATTTTATTATTTTTTTTCTTATTTTATATAATTATAACTTTTTTTATGAGTGTAAATATATTTTTCTTTGATTTTTATGAGTTTATTTATATTTTTAAATAAATAGGTATATATACTATGTAGGTATACTCATAGGTAGTTTACCTATATTTTATATACATTTTATTTATTTAATGAATTTTATTGGGTTTTATTTTGGATTTACATTTTAAATGTAATATAGATAATATTTACAATTTAATAAAAATATAGATGAATAAAGAATAGAGGAATGGAGTCCCTTTTATTTATATACATATATAACATAGGTATTTCATCTATGTTTTGGCATAGTTTTATTTTATTCTCCTTTTTATTTTAGGTTTAATTCTAATTTTAATGTACACATATGTTATAAATAATGTTTGCAAAATTATAAAAATATGAATTTGTAAAAATAATAAGTAATGAATAAATGGAATATTTTAATCGGTATTATGTACAATAGGGATCAAAAACCTAACTTTCACAGATGAGCTCCAAAAATTATGAAACCAATTTTATTAAATAGCTCTTGAAAAGTTATATACAATTAAAGATTTTGGTTGGTTTTGAGTTTTTATTTGCAAGATATGGGTCTGTGAAGTTGAGATTCTGACTTTTTATTCTGTGTATAAAATGTACATTGTATATTGCTTTTATATAAACTCAATTTCGTATTTTTATTCACATTATTATCTACAACTTTGATGTACAAAATGTTTCTATTTGATGAATAAATAATTACATACAAAATAGGTGTCAAAAATGCATAAGTGAATGAATAAATAAATGAGGAATTTATTGTATTATTGGCCCTTATCTCCCCCTACTTTATTCCTTGTCGACCAATTCCATTCTGACCTTGGTCTCGGGGTTTGGGTCATAAAATATTTTCAATATTTTATCTCCATCTTTATACTTAGGCTACTCTCAGCCTAAGTATAGGGGGGACCCGAGTCCCCGTGATTTTCTCTACTCTTCTTTCCTTACCTCAATACTTAGGTTATTTCTAACCTAAGTATAGGAGGAGCCCTCCTTAGTTCATGTATATTTCTCTATATTTAAATGGACTTATGGACTTGTATCTTCTAGTGCTATGAGGACATAGCAAAGTTTAAGTATAGGGGGGTATACCGTATATACAGTATATTTACTTTAGCTATAATCTGAAAATTTTGAAAAATTTAAAACTTTTTGGCTAAAGTAAAATCCTTTGAACTAAGTGGACTCAGTGGTTTTCAAAGCTTTCTATATTATGTTACACTATTTTTATAAAAATATTTTTGAAAATGATTTGAAAAAATGAGTTTCCCTTGTTTTGAAAAATCTTTTGAAAATCTTTTGAAAATTTTTTATTTTGTGTGACGTGGTATTGAAATTTTCTTTCTCTTTTTAAGGAAAGTTGAGTCTAACAAGTGTTCTAACCTTTAATTAAAATCTATAAAAATGAGAAAATCTAAAAATCCTTTAAGAGTCATTAGTGACTACTAAGCCCAAATAAGTAGCCACGTTCAGTAAGGGTTCGCCCTTAGCAGAGTGGGTGATTTAGGGGACATCGCGTAATCCCCCGTCCTCAAGCAACGGGCTCCGGCTTGTACTTACACCCATACTGGCTGAATGCAGATGCATCTACTTAATTGAGTTTAGGCAGTCATAATATCTCTTGAAGTTAAAAAAAAGAAAAGGAAAAAAAAGTGTGTGTTTTTGAATGAAGGAGTTGGATTAATCCTCTACATTCACACTTCCACCCAGGATCTGAAATGTTCAAGAAAACTTGATTTTTATGAGGACTTGAGATTTTAGGTTAACCAGCCTTAGCCATCAGGGTCATAGACTTAATCATCCACATTCCTCTAGATTTCTAGATTAGCATGCTATATTGCATGCTTAGTCTCCGACCATAAGAATATGATCAGCACATCACATGCACGACTGCGGTTTCGATGCGATGAGTTGACTCTTCACTTGAGAGACTGGGATGAGGGATTCGAGTCTGGACTTGATCTAATGATGCTTGAGGATGGGATAAAATCTTTGAAAGCTTCATGAAACCTGAGTGTCAGCAATTTTATCCAGTATGAGAACTTGGTTCTTATACTAATCTCTTGACATTAACCTAAGTGCCATGGTGTGAAATAAATAAAAAATGTTGATCAGTGTGCGCCAACTCTTGGTAAAAGCAGTGGAGCTAGCCAAAAATATTACAAATCAAGGAAATTTCAAAGAAAAGCTCTCATTCAACAAAGTCAAATATCAAAGAGATTCCATCAAAGGCGAGCGCTCCCAACCATTTCAAAGTGTCCACTTAGACCACCGCTATTAGGATCAGGAGTTGGGCTTGCACCAAAAAAGGGCTCTGCGTCTTAAATGCTACAAGTCTGGGTGTAGAAGGTACGATAGGTACTCAAAAAAGACACAGCCCGGTGTATTCCCAGAAAAACAAGTGCATATGGCTCCAAATTATCTTGACGGACGCACTGATCAACACCAAAAAAAATGTATTGCGTAATAAGGCACTAAGAGAGAATCCTTGTTCCAATGAGAGGGAGAGAAGAAATGACCAATCCCATTCCCTCCATTACTAGCCTTCCATCTACATTTTTTAAGTCTGACAACTAAAGAGAAGGTGGATTGAACGCAAGATTTGATTAATTCCCTAGTGTTGAGGATTGGGTCCTTAGGAGAGTTTCTCGGACCAAGACTTTGGGTGAAGTTTTGACTCTACTCTCGTGAACGCAGTCAACACTAAATGTCATACCCTTAGTTTGTATGTACATTAGAGAGAGTCTGGATAATTAGAGGAATTGGGTGCCTCTTGATTAAGGCTGGGTTGAACTCTAAAATTTTGGACCACTAAAGTTGAGTGGACTTGAACAGATTGGATCATATACTCACATGCACAAGGGGGTTAATTCAGTTCATTCATTTTATTTGATGCTCGGGGACAAGCATAGTTTAAGTGTAGGGGGTGATGAAATTCGATTTCATCATCTTAATTTGCCTATTTTAACCCCCTTGCTTAAATGTGTGTCAATAAAAACCAGATAAAGTCTTGTAATTATCTGAGTCATTGAATAAATTAAAAACCACAAAAAATCGCAAATTAAAATCTGTGGTGTTTTTAGCCTTAAAATACCCTTAAAAATATTTTGTTCCTTTATTTGACCTCATCTCCATTTTTGATCAACATAAAAATTGTAGATCTCATCGAGATCTACAACTTTCATGTTTTGAGTTTTTCCAAATTCGGCCATTTGCCCTCTCTAAATTCACTTTCTAGCTTCTAATAATCTGATTGGGCCGCATGGCCCTGTCTGGTTAGGCCATGTGGCCGCTTCTCCTCACGCCACACCGCCTGATTCCAGCTGTCGTCCGATCCACTTCCTCTCTCTTGATCTCCACCGTCCACTGCTGTTGTGATACCACCGTCTGATCAAGCTTCTGACTTCATCACCGCCATCCGCTAGCGCCAGTCCCTCCTCGTGCCACGCGTCACAACCTCCGTCGTCCGATCATCTTCTGAAGCTGAGATCTCCACCTCACATTCCCACCCTCTTCTCATCCCTTCGATCACAATCCGTATTCCCTCATCGCCGTTCACTTCCGCCCGCCTATGTACACGACATGTGGCGTGCCAAACACCCTTCGATCGTGTCGCCCCAGATTTCATCCAAGCCGCTCCTCGGCGCAATCACCCCAACTGTTGGATCGTAAGATCCAACGGTCTACACATCATCGTCAACCTCCAATCGTCCCTCACTCTCATGTTCACCACCTCTCAAACCACGCTCCCCCTTCCATTTATCCCCGAGGCCATGTCTCCCATCACCGAGATCTAGCCGCCCGACGACGTACCCTGATCATCCATCATCCTCGTGGCCATCCACTCATCCCACGTATCCTCTCCACTGATGCCATATCTCCCTCGCAAGTCATGACCCTCTCCACCGGAACTGCCATCTTCACTCCTTAAATTCGCCATCTCCTTCGCATGCCACAGCTGTCTGCCTTTACGTGGGGCCTCGCCCAGCCCTCTCCTCCTCCCCGTGACAGGGGGAGGTCTGATGGAGGCGCGAAGATGACGCGGCTCCCGGCTCGACCCTAAGCCATGGTAGGCTTAGCCCTGCGGTGGCTATGCCCCGCCAAGCTGCTCCCCATAGCCAGGGGAGTTCAGCGATGACCAGAGGTTCAATGGAACCTCAAGCCCAGGCCCCGCTCTGCCTTATTCTCCAGGTAAGCTTCTCCGTCCTCTCTTGTGTATTTTTTCTTTAATTTCTTCTATTTTATTGACCTTCATCCGACTTAGTCACCGTTCGTTGATCATCCCGAAAGCCTCGCCTCTCATCCACCATCTTCGTGCTCATAACCGATCACCCCTTCTTCCTACATGACCCCAGATCGTCTCCAACCCAACTCCTCCGCTATCCATGGTGGAGGAGCTCCGAGTTGTCACCTTCTCCGTTCACAGAAGCTCCCCACTTCACTCCATCTCGCACAAGCACCTCGCACCGCGGGCTTAGGCTATCGATTTGACCATGCAGGTACCCGAGTGCTCAATGGCTGGAGACCTCGTCGGACCCTTTTGGTTGAGCTTCGCTTCCATCACCGGAGCAACGAGATGCTGCATCAAGCATCTTCGTAGCTCTCCCCGCCCTTGGGCTTCATTGACAACCAGTCAGGAGCGTCGGGCGAGCTTTATCGACATCAGAGGAGAGCGGCGAAGCTGGGACCACTTCGTCGGAGTCCTGGTTCCGCCGCCCATTGAAGTCGAGGATGAAGACACAGGCATCGTTGGATGCTCCTTCCCGGAGCTCATCCAACGGTGCAGGAGCGTCCACGTCGCCAACCAGCGGATCCTCCAAGTATCGTCGGATCCTTGAGATATGACGGGTCTCGATTGGCCACATGTTAACTCCGGACCTTCTCCGAGCCGCACCACCAGACCTGCATGCTTGGACGGCCCGAGCCTATCCTGAGCCTCCACACCGCTTCGAGCTCCTCCGTGCCTGCATCGAACCTGAGCCAGCTCCTGAGTCTGGCCGAAGCTACAATGAGCCTCTTCCGAGCCTAGATGTCCACCGAGCCTGGAGATCATGTGCATATCACGTGCCCTCTGGGCAAATTTCGCAGAGGCCCCCTGACTTCTTCATATTTGCAAATAGGTCCTGAGTCCACGTGCAGCACACGTGCACCTGGGGTATTTTGTAATCGACCCCCTGCGGGGTTTCATAATTGCAAAAATACCCATGTGCGTGTGGGTTATTTACAGGGAAGGTCCCAAATTTTCTTTTAATTACATTTTAGTCCTTCTCAGGGACATGTTTGTAGTTATCTTACATGTTTTCTTACAGTTATGCCCTTGTCTTCTTTTATGCATATCTTGAGCATCGTAACTCTGTTTCAGTCGATTTCAGTTTCATTTCGAAGCTTGCTTGATGAACTTTCTAATGGCATATACATATCTTATTTTTGGATGCAGTAATTTTGATGTATTATTGTAGTAACCAGGTGTCTCTGATTACTTAAGCTTATGCCTTGTTCAATTTGTCCATCTAGTTTGTCATTTGAATTAAACTCGAGATTGACTCTTTGTTAAATTTGCTCATCATTTTATTCTGATCTAGGACATATTATTTTTGCATAGAATCACATTTATTTGCATGATTAAAAATAAAATAAAATAATGCATAGATTCATGTTTATTTAGTGCATTGTCTTGTCTTCATGCATACATTGACCTATTGTTCTCTGATTCCACACTTAATAAAATCAATAAAAGTCTCGATAACACGAGACAGGTTCGTGTCCCTGAGTTCGACCTTGGTTACTTACCAAGTAAAATAAATTTATGACCATTTGATTAATTGACATATCCAAATTAGATGGTCTTTGATCGACCTAATTCAGCCCGGCTGTGATGACATCATAGTGTTATATCCACATTCTTAAAGGGCCAAAATTACGATTTGTCACTCTCGCATGAGAAGGAGTAGAGAACTCCCAAGTTCTTCTCCTAGAGCAGCGACATCGCCACACATTCAGCTATTGTACATCGGCATCACTTTTCACTACTCGTTGTAGCAGCTCTCGTGTCACTTTGGTGACAGCACGGTGTATTCTGATGAGCGTCGTGGCGGGAAACCAATAGTAGTCGCCGACATCAAGCATGTTCAAGAAGGCAGTAAGCTAGCCATGGTGAAACGTCTCACTCAGTTCCTAGTTTTCTTCTTATTCTGCAGTTTCCTTTGCATTCAGATTATATTTGGAAAAACTTTTTGCATATTTGTTTGATTTCCTACATGATAAGAGTTTGCATGTTGTTGGACTTCATTTAATTCCATGCAAGCATTCATGCTTTGTTAAAAAAAAGTAAAAGAAACTCCATTTCTATTCAGATTACTTCTCACACATGCACACATCACATTGTGTTTAAGGTTTGTTGAACCATCATAGAAATTTATTATTACACATATGAGCACGTGTTTGCATAAGAAGAAGAAAATCCATTGCGTTTAAAAAAATTTATGGAAAATTAATGAAAATTGCAAGAAATGGATATTTGATCTTGTGCATCGCATCGTATTCGTGGTTTGAATTAATCTTCGAAATTTATCCGTGTCTCTGTGGATCGACCTTGTGCTTGCCACCGTACAAGTAAAAAAATATCTTTTGAAATTAATACTTTAATTGGTTGAATTGAGGTTGCAACGACTCAAGACACTTAAATTCACCCTCTAAAACTGCTAAGAAGCTCGTTAATCAATATGCAACATTAGATCCCCCCTAATGAGATTCAATCTCTTTTATTTCCTCTTTATAACTAAGTTCAAGTTGTTTGACTGCAAAATATGTTATGAGTTAGATATGTGGGTCCTTCATGCATCGGTTATACAAAACATTTAAGTTCTTGTCTTAACTTCTTATTTTAGTCCAGAGACAGTTGCTTGGAAGCACTCTAAGCCACACCCAATTTAATATGTTTGTGTATATATATATATATATATATATGTATAATCTTATTAAATAAAGCCTAAATATTGAATATAAAAAAGAGTAAAAATATCAATCATAAAGTCTAATAGGAAAGATCAAATATTTCATATTATTATTTCAAATCCTCACCCACACATTTATTTTCATGTTCCAGTATTCCTTACACATCCTTTTCCATTCTCCCCTTCATTATCTATCAAAGATCCTAAAAACCTATGATAGATTATGGTAGTCTTTCTTCTACCATGTGAAAATGGTGTTTTTGCTACATCGACTTCCGCCTTAACATTTGCCGTGATTCGAAATTTATCTAGATATATCTCCTTTATTTCTTTGTTGTTTTGATTTTGCTTGTCATGGTGATTATCATGATCAATGTGACATTTATCATTACATGAGTAATATACAATTTCTTCTCACCATAATGTAAGTTATTCCTTTGTACATCAAAAATTCGTATATTCCATTTTCATGGATTAGTTTTTTGATATTGAAGATCCCATGATTAATGAAGATGTTTTATCTTGTTACGTTATTTTTTACTATCCCCATTATTTAAAATAATAATATTAAGTTATATCAACTTTCTATATAAATTTGATATGTCTTGCTTTAACATGCAATGATAATTATAATGTGTTCATCTTTTTCGCTAATGATATTTTATCTCTATGATAGGCTCATATAGTTATATTTTATTTATATATTTCTTTATTATAGATAAAAAGTATATTTAGATTGTAAAAGACATAATAATTGTTAAAATTAGGTACTTTTATCCAATGTATTGTATTGGTTTGATATTTTCCTTGATTTTATAGTTTTTTTTCAACTTATCTTAGTAATATACTTTCAAATTTAGAATTATACAATAAAATATTTATATTATATTATTTTTCATATGATATTATTTATATAAGCTCTAAAACATCAATTTACATTTCAAATTCGAAATAAAATGAATCGAATTTGAATATACAAAACTTAAAATGAATTGAATCTGAATTTAAGTTAGTAAATTCGTTTGAAAATCGACTCGAGTTTGGATTTGAAACTTTTATAATGAATTGAATCAGAATCCTGGTGGATTCGAAGTTATTCGATTCGATTGGCACTCCTGCAAATAAGGATAATGATCTATACAGATATAAATCCATACAAACACTTCAAGAGCTGCAAATAAGGATAAGATCTGTCCAAATATAAAACTAATTAGAATTAAATATTTTTTAACCAAGAACCTGATCAGAAATATTGGTCGTGTTCTCAATATCTCTTGCACATATGTGATGATTCAATGTGAATCAAAGCATATGAAGCACAATTGAAAACCACATGAAGAATTACACAATTTTTTTATAGCATACATTATTGAATCATTGAAATCATTTTGGGATTTCACAGGGCATCAAAGTGGGCACCATGCTTTACTCGTGTAGGACAGTAGTAGTTATGTAGTGAATGAAGGCTTGCTTTTGGAGATGTCGGAGACTTGATCAGATTTAACAAAAAGAGAAAGAAAGTAGATTTGAGTATGGTAGCTATACGATCCAGATTCTACGCCCCCAAATCCAATGCGTGGACGGAGGTGGAGGCGAAGGAGCAAAGATTGAGAGAGAGGAGAAGGGGGAGAGGACGGAGATTCACGTCGGGCTCACGAGTAGAGAGGGCAGAGCCCGTGAAGGGGGAGAGAGCGAAGAGGGAGGCCAGAGGGGGAGGAACGAGAGAATTTTGTACCATTCTAGGGTTAGGGTTGGAAAGGAGGGGGAGAGGGCGAATTGCATGTAAGAGAATGGGAGAAAGTAGGGAACGATGGCGATAAGCATTGATGGTTATGTGGTTGCCTTGTCATTTTGTGAACTTTTGCATGAGAATCTGTCGAGTTGTCAGGTCAAGTTCTCGAGTTTAGCACCACCCAACTCGGGCTCGATTCGATAAGCATAACGAGCCAGGAATCCAACTCGAACTCGGGCTCATTATATTTTTCGAGTTGGGATCACGAACTCTTAACGAGCTGAGCTCGAGTTGAGCTCATCGAGCTCGAGCTTTCCCGACAACCCTACATGCATGTTAATACATGTTGTACATTTGTTTATGCAATATGTAAGCATCATATTTACAAGCACGGACTCAAATTATTCCGACATGAAAAATTTAAGGCCTTCTACTGACCGATTGAAGGACTGGTCACCGACATAATTGAAATATTGGATTGAATTTTGATTGAATTTGCATCAGCTTGATTACTAAAAATTCGAAATCGACATTTAAGACCTTGTTTACAATAGTTGCGACAATAAATGTGACAACACGTACTTGGCTTGCTTTTCACGCGATTAATAATTATTCTACGGACCCATAGTAAAGTTGAATACATGTATACATCTCTCTCTCTATATATATGAGAAAGAAAGAAACCATTAGCCATGCATCGTCTCCCTCACACTTCACATCAGCATTTACCACAGCAATTGCACGATGAGATTCTTGGGAGGATAAATGTGGTGAGGCTCCCCATGCATGCAATTGCAATTTCTTTGTTGCGTTGCACAGATGAGATATCTATATCTACGTTCTCATCTATCTACATTTATGTATATATATTTATATGTTCATTATCTATCTGTGCGCAGAAGGGATGTCAGTCACTATCCAACAGTTATCCAACCAACCCAAAACTCAATGGTGCCATCAATGCAATCTTTGACTGAGGGTTAGGTCTTGTCGTCCCCTCTTGCATGCCGAGATAGACCTAAACTTATATTTTTAATAATCCAGGAATCTTCTTGATGCTCACTCAAATTACTTAATGCTCAAGTTGTCATGCAGTTATCTCCATTGTTTACATACCTTTGTGATGTTATAATTTTTCCTAGTTATATTCGTAACATTATCATTGCGGTATCATGATCTATCACTTATTTTCAGTAACATTAGATATTGTATGCTTTTGAGTAACCATTTCCTCGCATCCCTTTGTAAATAGTAATTTCCGATATTTGAGGCAACCGACTCCATCTCTCGGGTACTCCTCTAGCCTATGCCAACTACATGGACCTAAACCTGTGCCATTTCTGAGGAAATCGTATTAACAGCTTGTCGGGTTCAGCCCTGATTAGATCCATCACTACCCAAGATGCATGTCTCGGTTGTCGAATATCACTCTATAGTACTTATAACTCACTCTACATTGTAAGTTTTCTGTATAAGACTATATCTGAGGATTATGCTATAACTAGTTGGTTGTAGTTCATAAGACGCGAACATGGATCTTTCAAGTGAAGTTAGGGGTAAAGTTCTCATCGATTAAGGTGCTCGTTGTTATGCTCTTGTAATTGCAGATGAGAGAAAGGGTCACAAGATAGATTTTGTAGATACATGTAGCCACGATTTCGTCGAGATTTTCATTGCGAAGACCGATGGATAGTGGAGTATTTGATCAATCAAAGAACATCAAAATGAGAGAGATTTTCGTCGAACTCAAGTTTGACTTCTAACTATTTTGATATATAGAACAAGATATTCTACCATACATGCATACACACAAACATACAGTTCATAGTTTGGAGTGGGGCGAGGGTGTCGTTTTTTTTCATTGTCTCTACTTCTTCGGTCTGAAATCTAGGCTAGTAATGCGACCGCAGGCCAGTAAGAAAACAACTAACGGAGACTATGCACAATCCTTTCTCACATACTAGCCAAGTTGCCAACAACAAAAGCTTGTCAGCGAAAATATCCTCCTTTGGTCCACATGATGGTCCGATTCGAGGCAAACGTGCTGCATGACACATGTCTCCTCCATGCTCCCCTTCCATGCATTGTTCCCTACTTTCATGTTGAGCTACATCTCTCAAAATGCCCATATATCCCTCCCCTATTCACCCAAAAAGCTTCTTCCTACTACACGTGGGTGCGCCCATCAGACGACATCTACGGTCCATGTTGTGCCACGACACCTTGTCGTGGTGCACGTGCATGTGTGGCGCTTTACATGAGCGAAATGAGGGGCTGTAGAGGGCATATGGGGGGCCCCTAGGGCAAGGGTCCAATTGCCTTGAGGGAAGGCACCTCATGTGACAATGCCATATGTGGGGTATATGCCAAGCTTTAGTTTTATAATGATATAAATGCTAAGGATGAATAGTTGAATGCAATAGTTTGCATACATGCATGACGTATCACATTAGTAAATGGAAGAGAACACTAGATGAAAATTTTATCTCGAGGGGTTGGTAAATTTTGTTGGGATTTCATTAAATGTAGTTTTATATTTGTGCATCTCTTGGGATATAAAAGGCATATGGTTTGGATTCCATTAGTATAGAGAGCAATAAAATTACCAATAAAAATGTAGATGTATAGAAATGGGGAGGGGATAAGGATATGAAGAGATAAGGGGAAAGATGTGGGTTATATGGAGGAGAAAATGAAACCGAAACCTTAAATGCTAAACCTTAAACCCTAAACCTCAAGTTCATCTGAAAGAGGCTTCAGATCAACATCATTATACCTTCCTCGATGACTTAAACAAGACATTAGAAGGGTCAAGAATATGTGAGGTCTCTTATAACATAATCACGATAATAAGTTTTCAGGAGTAATCATTACATGCCAGAATGAGTAATCCTTACTTCGATCATTTAGATTAAAACCATTTGCAGAGAAGTCCATCGTAACTTTGTGCAAAAAGAAAGGAAAGAGTTAATCAAAGCTCTCCAACATTTGGTATCCGAATAGTGCTCCATGCAACTGTCTTGAATATGTTTTGCATGCCATGTCTTATGCTTCTTTGTATCCTCTTAATAGTATAACTTCTAACCTCTACTAGACCCATTTCCCTTACTTCATCTTATAGTAGGTTCGGGCTTTGATAGCATTCTCTTAATCATAGTAACGTGACTCGACGTTCCCGCCAATCATATTATGCTCCATTTTCAAAAGCTTACAATTATAAAATAGTATAGAGCTTTGAATGTGTTTCACGACATGGCCATAACAACTCCTCATATTAATACTAGGTTAAACCTCCTCATATTAATACTAGGTTAAACCAGGATGCATGTTATACAAATACCATTTTTTTATATATTTTTAGCATGTCTTAGAAAATATATGATGAAGTTATTGAATAATAAGTAATATGAACTTCATAAGATTGGAAAGTATATATTTTAGTAATTTTGACTCGAAAACTAAATTTTTGAAGAAAACAAGTCATTGAGTGTATATATTTATAAAATTACTTAAATTGCACTCTCCGCGAGTCACGACTTCAAACCAAATCCATCAATAATTGATTCTATCCAAGATATGGTTTCTATTTAATTACTTATTATTTTTTTGTTATTTACACATAGCAATATTTTAAATTAGATTCAAAAAAGAGAAACATAATGATGATATCACCATACTATATCAATTCAGATTAGATTCCTGGAATCTGATAATAAAAAAATAAAACACAATACAGAAGGAATTTCATGTGAACAAATATATAAATTTTTTTGAGGTGATAAGTGAAGATTATGGAGTTTAGATGACAGGGGGCAACCGTATTGGTTTTGACGAGCATGGCAGCTTAGAAGTAGGATATCAAAAATACAGTTATGGTGTCGCAGGTTGTGATTGTATCAAGTGTGTCATTGAAGTTATTATATATTGTATATATTACTATAAAATGAAATTAGGAAGACCAATCATAATAATTAAGAAAGTTCAAAGTAAAAAAGAATCCCATTTCGATTTTAACACAATTTCATCCTCCAATTAGTCAAATTAAGCACATGATTATTTCAATTATATCCACGCCTCCCTCCTCTTAGTTAGCCACACATGCTCCCGTTTCTAACCCTCCATGCAACCTTAGTCGATCCAACCTCTAAAATCTTGTCCAATTACAATGTAAACCCTTGTAATCTTACTATGTTCTAAACACATGCATCTACAAGGATTTAGAAGTAGATCATCTGATGTAGATTTTTATATAGCAGGGACTTCTCTAGCCCCTTCTCTTGCATACATTTAATCTATTATTAATGTTCTACATATCTATCAAATTCCACTCAAATCCAAAGTTGATAGCCATTTTATCTCAATGGTTAGCATAATAGTCGGCATTTAAAAAACTTAAAACCCATCTAAAAGAGGAAGAAACATTTAATCCTTACGATAAAATAGCTAGAAATATCGGATCAAGGCAAAACTTGATGTGTATGTAGAAAAATAATAATAAATTCAATCTATGAGGTTGGAAATATGAAACCCATCACAAAAGAAAGAGAGATGGTTACAACAATTCTCGCAGTAGAAAAAGGTACATCATAATGGCATGTTTGGTAGGGGAATATGGATCCGAATACGTTCATGTTCTCCTTTTCTCATATTTAGCCTTATCTGCTCCTCATTCCACTCATTTATTTCCCTTCTCTTATTCCCTTCTTCCCTTATTCCACCTCATTTTCGGGGCTTTAGGAAGAGAAGGCTTATTTCGCCCTATTCCTTCCGGATTTCGTAAAGAATATCGTGCGGTGCAGGTTTATGGTACTATATAGCGTATATTGAATTTAATTGATTGATCTAAAATTCTTCATGTGGTGTGGGTTCATTTTAAAATCTGAATATGGATACAGAAATGGATACATTGCGGATATTGAAAATTTTAAATCATATTCTTAAATACGGATATGGAAACAATTAATCATGATTCAGATACATATATTTAAATGGAAAATGATCATCTTGTGTATAATAGGTGACCTCTAACACTTGCATTCAGTAGGATAATGTTTGTAAAACTGAAATTAATAGATAATTGAATTAAAATTAATAAAATATAAATACAATAAAATAAAAAAGAAAATATAGTATTATACTAAATTTAATAACTTGTATAATATACGATTAAATAATATAAAGATCTATATTTTTCCTACCACTTTAAATGACTTAGATGCAAATATTGGAAGTAATCATGTACCATATTTGGAGATACACACACAAGTTGATGTATGTATATATATTATACACACATAGGTTTAACAATACGAATATCCGTGGCTGTATCCGTCAAAAATATGTAACTATATATGTATCTATATCCTAAAAATTGAAAATAATATACATATCATTATCAGTGTCTGCAAAAAAACTCATCCATATTCGTCAAAATAAAACATTCTACCTGAAAACAGATACGATGACATACGAATATGGATATATCCGGATCTGATTACATCCCTATTATTGATGCATCGGACTTACTCTGATTATTAGCCAACCAACATATTTAACTAACTTATAAACATTATTCTTTATTCCTCGTGTGCAAACAGAAAGGAGAATAACACTTAACCACCACTATTCCTTTTTATTCTCCCTTATTTCTATAATTTCAGCCGAACAAGAGTAATATCTTATTCCAGCTCTTTATTCCTCCTTATTCCCCTGCCGAACGGTCGGATTTTGGTGTACAAGTCACGATGTGATTGGACAGCATTTAAGAGGTCATGTGTAAAAAAACCCAAAAATAAAATACGAATTGCAAGTGTCATGTTCTAACGAAGGATGTCATCACCACATGATCCACATAATCCTCTGAGACCATTAGGGTTAAATAATCAGCACACATATACATGGGAGATCTGTGCTTATCTTAGTTCCCATCCAATGGAGACAATGGGCCAACACTCCTCTGTTGTTTTCTACTGAGATTACATTCCCCAACACCAACATCCACTTATTTTATCCATCTGATCCAACATGAGCTCTAATTCCCATGCTCAAATCTAATCTAGTCTTTATGCTCTCCATCACAAGCTGTGCATATCATATTTTGGTTTTTTTTTTTGCATCATTACCCCTGAAATCATGTCCGATTACACCGTAACCCCCCTATACTAGGTTCACGGTGTAATTACAGAGATTATAGAGGTTAATGTGCAATTATAAATTATTTTAACGACAAAGTTTTCCATGTGAATTTTCTGTGCCAACACCATTTTTACTAAACAGATCGTTGCTTTGATACTCGTATTATTCGTTGTTATATATTTAACATAAATTTAATGGAATATTTTTTGGAATAAGGGACAGGAGTCCAAACAACGAGAAACAACAATCTGTCTTATTAAATTGCGTTTCACCCTAGGGGATTGTTTCTTCACAACCCATCACGCATCGTCGTGTATCGAGTACGCAGCGATCCACGCAGCTTATGAGATGAGCTCAAGTACCTTTGCATCTCATCCTATGTGAACCTTGACTCAGAGAGCTATTCTATCTCGAGATGTCGGAATCAAGCCCCCGAACTTGTATCGGGTATCCCTCCGACATCGAGAGCCATAGGGCCAGCTCGCACCCGACCCGATCATTTGCTGGAGTTAATTCAGGTTCTAACCATCCAAGGCAGTTAATTTGCGACCAAAAATCCTCGTTAACATTACATAATATATTGACGTATTTACGAAATGCCTCATTTGTTTTATGCTGATTTTTTAATTGCAAAAAGTACACATAAATATGTGGATCTTATATTAAAATATATGTATGCACCCCATTACATCAAAATACAAAATTGGTAGCCATCTGAAAGCCCCAAATTGCCCCTCCAGATGGCTAACCTGGTCAGTAATGGCAATGCTCCTCAGAGACACCCCAATTTAAACATAAACCCCGCGAAAAAAAGAAAATGACCATAACGCCCTCCGCGTAGACGCAGGGACCTATTGGTCATGGAAACTACCGCATTCTACACAGAAAATAAAAAAACCCTGGAACTTTTAGCCGAACACCCCGCATTTTAATACAAATATTTAGATCCATACCCTAGACTTTTTCTAAGAGAGGGGAGACCTGTGGGGGGCTCCCTTCCGCCTACTGCTCAAGGACAGCACTATCTGCGGCAGCAGCCCCCCGCCATTGCCGCCGCCCGCAACAGACTTCTTCTTCTTCTTCCCGAGCTCCCTGCCTGTCGAGGGCCCGTCGGATCCGCCTGAGTAGGCGGTGGCCGCGAGATCGGTGTACATGAGGGGGTCCTCCAGGATGGAGTTCGGCGTGATGTGCCCCCCACCGTCGTCGTCGAGGAGGTCGGAGCCGTCCATCCGGAGGCTCTCGAAGCGCGAGAAGGCGAAGTCCGACTCGTCGAATCGGTAGAGGATGCTGGAGAGGTCCTGCCCTTGCACCATTACATGGTCCACCTGCATCAAGCAAAACGAAGCATTTCGAGTTGCTTAATTGCCCCCTCGCAGTTTTACATAATTGCAGTTACATCCCATGTATAGTCTTGACACGAAATATATTTAAAATTATGAGGGTAAATTCATAAAGTACCTCAATTGTAATCCCAATGTCTTACAAAAATTTCAATTTAGGGACCTTTCTAATAAAAACGAAAATTTTAAATAATTTACACAATAAAGTGATTTTAATTATTTGGGGAAATTTTGAAGTTGTGTAAAAGTCAATTCGTTCTATTTTCATTATAATTTAAAAATCTCTACACGTACATTATACATGGAATTTTACATAATTGCCCTATAAGCATTTCATATTACAGAGATATCCCCATAGTCTTTATAATTACATTCTTAATCTGTACACTTGAACTGCTGGATGGAAGTTTGCATATGCACCCTTATAAAATATGTAATTGCATAAATAGCCCTTCGATTATGCGATTAACTCACCTTGCAGGAGAGGGAGCAGAAGTGGAAGGGCTCCTGGAGAATCCTATCACAGGTGAGGCATATGTTGCCTGAGCCCTTGAAGGGCCTTGATTGTGGCCGCTGCTTGAGGAACACCACCTTCGCGCTGTTTATGGTATAAGGCTGCAAATTGATCAAACCGAATCATATTAAGCAAAAAAATCATTTTACATAAAGACTGTTGAGAGACGGGCAAAAAGCTGCGCCGATAATCTTTTTTGGATGGCAAATCTAATTATTCGAAACAGCTCAATTACGACGAAAAGAACTCGAAACAACGTCCAATTTCCTCACCTGTACGTAGGAGCAGTCTATCAGCTTCTCGAGATCGTCGAGCCGGACGACGTCATTGTAGACATACCGACGGACCTGGAATTCCGGATCAAGTGAGGACCCACATTCAATTAAGCAGAATTACGAGGAGTGTTGTTGCATAAATTGGAAGATTTATGGGGGGGGTCCAGGACGCTAAAGGACAGTCAAACAGTCAAGTGTGTGCAGAGCTCTTGTTTCCCAAAATGCCCTTCCTCCGAAAGATTTGTGAGGATTTTTTGCACTCTAATGATTAAGAAATCATGACATTACGCAAACAACATCACTTTTTAAAAATTTTCTCTCTCCCCCTGAAAAAGTGGCATGACCACCCCCTATTATTGCCTGATAATTGGGTCTGGTAGTATATAGTATTCTCCGGTAAAAAGATGAAGAATTTGGGTAAATTTTCTTAGAACTTTCTCTCTCTAAGAAGATAGAGAGAGAGAGCAGTGGCGATTTCCGAGAAAAGGGATGGCACTTAATTTTTACCTGTACCTTGGAAGAA
Organism: Ottelia alismoides; assembly: GCA_037367405.1. Classification (NCBI taxonomy): domain Eukaryota; kingdom Viridiplantae; phylum Streptophyta; class Magnoliopsida; order Alismatales; family Hydrocharitaceae; genus Ottelia; species Ottelia alismoides. Next base: position 375,714 of record JAZKJV010008295.1, on the reverse strand, counting down.
TCACAGCCCGGTTTCAACCTCCCACATATGGAAAAAAACCATCCGAACAGGGCTCAGACAACTACAAAAGCCAAATTTCTTTGGCACTCCCCCATTTAATCTCTATATAGAAAAGTATTTTTATTACAATTTAACTCCACAAACTGCCAAACTTGGTCAATTTTCAACTTTGACCACACGAAACAAAAAGCAAAGGAAACCCTGGCAAAAATTCCCCAGAAAATCACCCCAACAAAAGTTGCTCCATTTTCATGGGAAAATTTATAGTAATCGGCTCTACAAATCCTCGAACGTGGTCAATTTCCAAAGTTCAACGCAAGAATATTGCATATTTGCAACTTCGATTCCCCCGACAAAAATATAAGAAAATCCCGCAAAAAAATCACATGAAATTCTCCACGAAAATAGCCAAATTTCAACTTCACGACGTTAAATTGGTTAATTTGCGGAAAAGCATCCAACAAAGGCCAACTTTCCTGCTGGTCCAAGAAAAATCCACGACAACAAACAGGTCAATTTGCAACTTCGTTCTCCTAATTTACGTAGAAAAAAATATATAAAAACAAATTCGTGCAGAGCTTCCAGATCCAGGTGAGCACGGTAAAAACCCACGTAATTCTCCTCCATTTTTTCACCGCGCGGTGATTTATTAAAATTGGGCCTTCGCGCTTCTCAAAAAATGCAAACGGGTCCCTCACCTGGAGGAGGGGGTGGTGGCGGTGGGCGGAGCCGGAGGCGCAGTGGGGGCATATGCTGCAGCAGCACTCGAGGCAGAAGATGTTCTTCTCGTTCTTCTTCCTGCTCTCGTGGGAGGCGCAGCCCACGAAGAAGGTCTCGCCCACCAGAGCTCCGAGCCACGCGGGTGGTCTCGCGGCAGCGGCGGTGTAGCCGAGTGAAGAAGACCCATAAGAGTCTCTCACCATCTTCGCGCTGATGGGTCGTTGCAGCTCGATCAGGTGCGGGAGTAGTAAAGTGGGGAGAGCTCAATTCGGATTCCTAGTGGTTTTGGTTGAGAGGAGGGAGGGGGGAGAGTAAGAGGGAAGAACCCTAACGACCCTGCAACTGGTATTTATAGGAGGACAGGGAGGGAGAGAGAGATAGAGAGAGAGGGTGGGGGAGAGAGAGGGAGAGAGGGAGAGAGAGTGGGGGGTGAGGCTGAGGGCTTTGCTTTTGCTGTGCTTTGCTGCTGCTGGCTGCTGCTCTCTGTTTTTGAAAGGAGGAAACTACCAATGGAGATGGGAGAGAGTAGAGTAGAGAGAGAAAGAAGAGAGAGGGGGGAATGGAATTTTTAGAGATGAGTAAATTGGATGCTTAAAAAATATTGGACCAAGGTCCTTAATTTAGGACGGAGTAAAATAAGAACATAACAATAACGAGGGGGCTAGTGCCAAATAGCAACTAATGAGTAAAAGGGAGACAATAACGGAAGAGGATATAAATGTCATTTTCTTGTATCTGATGATACGCATTATAATCTAACATCCGAAGAATACGAGTACAAATATGATTTTAGTATCCTCAATTTTAACGAATACGAATTCTACAACAAATTTTTGAATAACTCGAATCTTTGTCATTATATCTTCCGATGGTGTAGTAGATATAACAATGAATAGTATTCGTTGATAAATTATTTTTATTATTGTAATTAGCAATGAATGTTATATTCGTTGTTAAAGGCCCATACAGCAATAGTTTTTTCTTTGCTTATTCATTAAAATTGCATTAATCGTTGCTAAATTTAACAATGATTATAAGAGAAATTAAACGACTAATTGTTGATATATGATTCATTGTGAAGAATATAGCATGGAATGCAATACTCGTGAATTTAAGAACCAAGCAATGAATATATTTGTTGGTATATATTTAATTGCAAAGAAATTTGCCAACGAATATTGAGTTATTCATTACATTAGGCCAGTTTTGTTGTCGTCGAATATGAATATGAATGTTCAAATTTTGGAGGACACGAATAGTTTTTGGAGAATACAAATGTAGACACGAAGATGAATGTAAGTACAAATGTTCGAATATTGGATGATGTCATTACGAATTTGATACGATTATAAAAAAAAGTGTGATAAGTTTTCTTTTATTATTTATTTATTTATTAAGTCAATTGACATCATTAAAATTCGTAAGTTAGTTTTTTGTCAAATATTTGTATCTGGATTGTCAATACTTTTTGCATTTGTTTGTATTTTGAGGATATGGTTCAGCATTTTGCACATTTGTATTTGTATATGTATTTGCATTTTAACAAGCATAAGAATATAATAACACCTATATTCGTATTCATATTCAACCACTTTCATTCCTAGCTCGGAAACACATTCATGTCCTTTTGCGAGATAATATCCATATATCTTAGAATAAGGAGAATATTTTTCTAAACAATATCTTGTTACACAATGTAAAGCATACACAACTTTTAAAACAATATAAAGTGATTAATGGTAAATAACATTATGATATTGTTGATTTATACTAAAGATATAACAAATATCTTCTATGCAACCCGAGATTAATGGTAGATCAAGTGATGATATTGTTATAGTATATAAATAATTTTTCAAATCATCATCATATCTTACGGTATGAATTTTTTCTTTTATATAGCAACGTTACATTTTACACCATGTGATTATTTTTCATAAAAACTCAGCCTCATGTGATCCAAGCTCAGGTAAATTGAGGAGGGTTGCGCGTTAGATAGTCGGCAGACAGCGCAAAAGAGATAGATTCTTAAGAATACTATTTAGGAATTTGTCTCAAAATAGCTTGGATCTTTTCAACATGGATTTAAGCAAACATTTAGATTCCGTTGGGTCGTTCTCTACTAACGATGTGTTACATCATCCAAATGCAATGAGAAGTTGGCAAAGACCTCTACATTGCTGCTTAGATGTAGTTCAAAATTTTCAAGGGTTCTCGCATTAGGAATGCATGCGAGTAAATAATCTACTTTCGTTGCATCTCTGCCCGGATGCAGTCCAAAATTCGCAAGGGTTCTCGCATGATGGACACATGCAAGTAAAGAAGTCAGACCAAATAAGATTGCAAAGGAGGTTGCAGATAGGTAGTTTGAATATTGGCACTTTGACTGGCAAATTGATGGAGATAGTAGATATGAAGGAAAGAAGGAAGAGCCAAATACTATGTCTCCAAGATACAAAATGGATTGGAGAGAAAGCACGGGAGATCGAGAAGACATGCTTTAAACTTTGGTATTCATGTAAAGATAAGGGCAGAAATTGTTTTGGAGTGTTTGTTCATAAGGATTTGAAGGAGTGTGTAGTTGAGGTGCAAAGATTTGGGGATCAAATGATTTTCTAAAATTGGTGCTCATAGAAGAAAATCTGAATATCATCTCAGTTTATGCATCGCAAATTGATTTAGTTGAAAGGATTAAACAAGTTTTTTGAGAGAATTTCCGATATGATTATGCAAGGAATCCCACAAAGAGATATGTTTTGTCTAGGTGAAGATTTTAATGGACATGTGGAAAGGATGCTTCAGGGTATGTTAATGTTCATGGAGGCCACTACTTCAAAAATAGAAATGAAGAGGGAAAAGTCATTCTGAATTTTGTAATGGGCTTACGATCTTTTCATAGCAAACACTCTCTTCAAGAAAGGGGGATCATTTAATTACTTATAAGAATGGTCAGAGTAGAACACATATAGATTACTTTGCATTGAGGAGAAGAGATCGGTTGTATTGCAAAGACTAGAAAATAATCTCATGAGAGAGATTGTCAACCCAACATCGCTTGTTAGTCATGGACATGCAAATAAAAGGGCTGGTAAAGAAAATGAGGGTTTCCAAGATCGCTAGAACCAGATGGTGGAGTGTTCAGTTGAAGCAATCGAGCTTCAGGAAGAAGATTTTAGAAGACTTATCTTGGGATTGTAACAGAAGTGCAAATGAGATGTTGGAGGCGGTAGGATCTTGTATTCGAAGGGTAACCAACGAGATGCTAAAGCAAGTCAAAGGGAGGAGTTTCAGGTCAAAAGGAGGCTTGGTGGTGGAGTTGAGGGATGAAAGAGAAGCTCAAAATTGAAAGAGCATGCTATAAAGCTATGTGTAAAGTATTGAAGTTGATCATCTCTCGGATCATGTATCATAAGATCCAGCTCGTCCAAAGGAAACGAACGAAATTTGTCTCGCGTGAATCGGACTTCATTTCGAATTGTTACGATTTTCGGAAGAAAGAGAAGTAAGGAAGCTTAAGATGTCATTAATCTTTAATGATCATCATTAAGACTAATTGAATATGATTAAAGAAAGTAGTTACGAATTGAAGACTGCTAATGACCATTAGCGATGCTAATCAAATGTCAACGAGAGTTAAACATTAATCACGAAAGTTAAATGACAATTAGTAAAAGTTAATTGTGTTTAACTCTAATTAAGCATCATTAGCGTATTTAAAAACTTCTAGAGAATTCTAACTTAAGCCTTAAATTTCGAATAAGCTTTGGTCAAAATGATGGGCAAAAACCATGGACCGCTAATCGTAGTTAAGGATTAAACTATAGTTTACTAACCATGGTTAGCGATTTTCTAAATCCTATAAATATCCTCCATACACATTCATTCTCTACGATTTCCACTACCACCACTACTGCGAGGGCTATGGTTAAGAGGTCAGGAGGAGGAGAGAGAGGCGGGGAAGAAGCGTTGCTGGGAGGACGAGGAGGAGGATGATGGTAAGATCCTCTCCTAGTTAGCTTAGTTTAGGAGGTAAGTAGCTCTAACTTGATCTAGGCTCTTAATTCATCTTCCTTTCCGATTCATTTTGTGTTGTGGTTCAAGGAGAAATCTGTGTGGCATCTTACTTAGGTGCGGACGGCTATGCACGTTAGTGAAACATGTGATTCGTCACATGCTTCACTCACCTAAGACGTGTGGTGTCTATCGATTCTCTATTGCTTGCAGTTTTATTATATTCTTTCGATTTTGATTTTATAGTTGTTTTGGTGGAAAATTTTGCGTAACACCCTACTTAGGTGTGGGTGTTAGGCACGTCAGTGAACCATGTGATTCGTCACATGTTTCACTCACCTAAAATATGTGGAATCTATCGATTCTCCGTCGCTTACAGTTTTGTTATATTCTTTTTGTTTCACTGTTGTTTTCCTCTTGTTGATTTTATAGAGGAAATTCTTTCCGTTGTTCTTTTGAAATGCGTCACAATATAATGGGAAACTCTGTTAAAATTTTCATAGAAATATGTCCTCATATAAGGGGAAAGTCTCCGAAATTTTCATAAAAATATGATCCAATATAAGGAGAAATTCTGCCAAAATTTTCCTAAAAATATCATCCTGTAATAAGGGAAGTTCTGCTGACATTACGAGAGAAAATAATTTCTTCACGTTCTTCGTGTTCTTCATTCTTTATTTGCATTTTTAGCATGTTCTTAATGTTCTTGGTACGAATGTAAAATTCGATCATTTTAGGAGTCATAAATCACTCTTTCTGAAAACAAATCACGACAAAGCACTGCATACGCGCGTGCGCGCACGAGAGAGAGAGAGAGAGAGATTAGGTAATGAAATCATGCCTATTATTGTTGGATTTTCATGTTAAACTAGATAAGGATGATTATCATGCTCGTTATTTTGAAGAACGATCACATGCTTATTTCATGATTTACTATAAAATAATTGCTAAAGCGGAATTGATGAAATGAATCATCCTTGTAGTTGATGTGATAAATTATGCAATATTGTACTGATACGAGCTGAGAATTGATATATCATAAATGATATTCGGTTTCAAGTTTCATACTCTCTATTATGATAAGGATGACTTGGAGTAGATACTATAGGTCAAGCATGCAACATGTAGGTTTGTTAGAAGAACATCCATATTGGTAGGACAAACTTAGGTGGTACATGATTGCCTAGATATGTCCACTATGTGAAATAAATTATTTGCAATACGTAGTACTCGACTGCCATTAGGCGGGTTGACTGACTGAAGATGCTATCATGTTATGTGGAGGCACGGGTGGCTGGATAGCGGCTAGATCATGATAACGTGTATTTAAAGCTGCTAGTATATGTGATTAAATGTTAGCATGTAGTTTTAAGCTACCAGGTCCTCGAGGATGGTGTGATGGAAGCGGTATTTCCATAAGCTTTTCATTAGGGAAGGAAATAGAGAGATCATTTTGGGAGATCTAGCTAGTAGTGAAAGTTACTTGAATCATGCAAGCTATACACGAATAAAAGGAAGTAAGTAGATGAGGCTTTGGAAGTTATGAGATATAGGAAAGGTGTAGGTCTTGATGACATTCCTATTGAATATGGAGAGTTTTAGGTAAGCATGGTTTGACTTGACTTACAAATTTATTTAATGTTATTTGACAAAGCAAGAAAATGTTTGAAGATTGGAGGAGAAGTATCTTGGTGCCTCATTATAAGAACAATGAAGACATTCAAAATTATTCAAATTATAAAGGTATCAAGTTGACGAGTCACACTATGAAATTTTGGGAACGCATGATCGAAATAAGGTTGAGGTAAGTTCTCATAGTGAAAGAAAATCAATATGGATTCATGCTAGGTCACTCAACTATTGAAGCCATACAATTGTTGAGGAGAACAATGGAGATTTATAGAGCTAAAAGGAAGAACCTTCATATGATTTTTATTGATTTGGAGAAGGCATATGATTCTATCCCACGGGAGATATTGTAGAGAGTTTTGGAGAAGAGACAAGTATTTGTCCTATACAATACCTCATAAAGGATATGTATGATAGGGCTTCATCTTGTAAAAGGATCCAGTCTAGGAAGATCGACTATTTCGACATCAACATCGGTTCGTATCAAGGTTTAATTTAACTCCATTCTATTTTTTTACTTTGGTTATGGACGAGTTGACAAGTCACATTCAGGATGAGATATCGTGGTGTATGTTATTCAATGATGATGTTGTATTGACTAATGAGACGAAAGATGTAGTAAATGAGAAGCTTGAGGTCTAGAGCATGCATTGGAGACTAAAGAATTTCGTATAAGTAGGGCTAAGACTGGATCTATGGAGTGCACTTTTGATGAAAGTAATGGTGAAGGATTCAACGTAAAGATTGGTGACGATAACTTTCAGGAGATAGATTCTTTTAGATACTTAGATCTATTTTGCAACTTGATGGGTAAATTGATGGAGATGTTACGAATAGACTAAATGTAAGTTGATTAGAGTGGAGAGGAGCCTTTATTGTTCTCTATGTTAATAAAATGCCTTTGAAAATCAAAGAAAAGTTTTACAAAGTAGCCGTGAGATTGAATATGCTCTATGGATTTGAATGTTGTCATGTGAACCATAGACATATGCAGAGAATGGCAACAGCAAAAATGAAAATGCTAAAGTGGATGTGTGGATGCATATGTAGAGATCAGATTTGGAATGATATAATCAGAAGGAAAGTTGGTGTATCTCCGATCGAGGATAAGATGCGAGAAAATCACTTAAGGTAGTTTGACCATTTGCAAAGGATGTCAGCTGATGCATCAGTTAGGAGATGCGAGTTTGGGGATGTTGAGCCAGTTAAGAGGGGACGTGGAAGGCCCAAGAAGTGTTGGAATGAGACTATACGAAGGGATCTTAGTTTTTTGGATCTAAGCTTAAAAATGACCCAAGATAGATCTGAATGGAGGTATATAATTCATATAGCCAACCCTACTTAATGTGGGAAAAGGCTTTATTGTTGTAGACGACCCTACTTGCTTCCACACAACTGTTAGGTAGCCTAGGTAGTGTCTACCCCTCACAGCAATGTTATCGTTGTTGATTTCTAACGTTTGAGTATATTGCCTCGGAATATCTTTGATTCTCTCCCCCATATCATAATGGCCACAAATCTAGAGATAAACCCCTTGATATCCACTTCTTTCATGATGATTTAGGGAACTTCCATCAAACTAAAGGGTGTAAACAACTACGTACTCTGGTCTCGAGCCTTCAAGGTTTTCGTGGCAGACAGAGGAAGATCTATATTCAAATAAAGGCACAGCTGAAAAGATCAGAAAAAGAATATGATTCATGGTTGCGCGACAACTACTAGGTCATGCATGGATAATCAATAGTTCCTAGCATCACATTATCACCATTTTCATGTACGAAGAGAAAACAAATGATATATGGTATGAATTGCCTTAGCGTGTTCTCAAGAGATGACCAATTCCATCTCATTGACATCTACAAGCTGATTTTTAATCTGTTTCTTAGGGAGATTCATTGCTAATGAAGTACTATCCACTTATCAGTGGCGTATATAAGGAATTCACTATATTTCATAAAATCAATTGTGCCATACATGTGGTAGAGAGATCTGAGTAGAAAGTTTACAGGTTCCTTTCCCAACAACATTCTCATTATCATACAACGAAGGAGAATTCCTCACATATGATAATGGTCCATCCATTAAAGTGAGTTGGCCACCTGCAACAACTCGAGACTTCATTTGGACAGTAAAGTTCTACTTCTGCTGCGGAGAGAAATACTTTTCCCACGACATTTGGATATAATGATTGCTTCAGTTCTCTTCGAGGCTAAGGCCATAACGTTGACAGTGGTCATGGTCACATCTTCCCTCTTTGAACTCACTACCACAACCCAGAAAGTTATATTAACCTTCTCGTAAGTGTTGAGAAAAGTTCAGTAGGCCTCCACATGCTAATATGAAGTATTCTTTTTACCATGATGTATGTGCATCAAAGGTGGCTATTGATAAGGGATAGATGGACAAAATGTCAAACTTTTTGTTACCGACTACTATAGCCTCGTGCAACTTCTACAAAGCCCTCTTACATCTAATTGTACTACGAATCTGCTACTATCAGAAGTATAATAGTTGATTATGCTTCTGCTTCTACACCAACATGGATAATTGATACTAAAGCGTCTACTCATTTAACTGGAGAAGATGGCTTTCTAACTTTCCCAGAAACTTTGTCCACTATGAAGTTTGTTCTCTTAGCAAAAAGTGCATATTCAATGATCATGTCTCTTAGGACTATGGAGTTCTCATCCAATCTCTCTAGGGTCTTTTGTGGTCTTCATTTTCCTTTTAGCTTAATATTGTACATAGATTATGTTTCGAGCTTAACTACCAAGTGATTTTAGATGAGCCTTTGATTATTTTCATGATTTCTAGACGTTGTAGATCTTTAGTAGGGGCATAAGAAAATGGGCTATACCACCTTGATGTTCATGTTGACTTAAGTTTTGTTGGTGTTATATCTGCTTCTGCTTATCGTTCTTGTGGAACTTATCCCTCCATCACTCGTCCACTAGAGTTCTCTCTCAGATGTTTCCGAACTAACTTCACTAAAGAGTTGTCGTTCCTCTCTCAGTTGTTCATGTTCTCTCTCAGCTTTTTTTCCTCGGAGGATTGAGCCTTGTGTTTCCTCGCTTTTTTCAACAGTTCATTATGACATTTAGAGGCATTGTCCGATGCCTATTACGAGTGGTCACATGTATTTTATTATTTTTCTTAATGATTATAGAAGATCCTCTTGGGTGTATTTATTTAAGAAACATTTTGAGATAAATAAAATTACTAAATCCTTTTTCGAGTATAGAAGCCCTCCTCGGAATGCATAAAAAATTCTAAACTAATAATGCTTTTGAGTTTGCTCTATAGGAATTGACCACTTTCATTGCCACCTAGGGCCCTCTTCATGGACTTCCTGTACGTACAAATTGTAACAAAATGCGATGGCGGAGAGAAAACTCAGTCATCTTCTGAACATTGCTCACACCCACTTACTCCTTTAAAAGTTCCTAAAACCTTATAGGGAGTTCTTAATGTGATGTACTTTATTAATCGGGTATTCTCTTTTGCTCTCAATCGGATGACCCTACACTTTGGACTTCATAAAGATGAAATCTTTTCTAATTTTGTTATGAATATTGGGTTGCATTGCTTTTTATTATAACTTCAACATTGGAGAAATTTTATTTCGTGTAATCAATTATGTCTTTCGTGGGTATTCTCAAATGAAAAGGATGCATATAGTATGATATTGTTAGTCACTGCTACCATTTTCTATTGATGTCATCTTTTTTGAATAGGCTGGTTATTTCTCTAAGTCTGCCAATAAGATTCCTTTGGAATTACCACCGACGAGCATTAAATAAAGTTTGATTTTATCCCTTTCTTTATTTCTATCTTGTAGGGTGATGAGTCATGTTCAAGTTACTGACCACTACAAATAAGAATGTTTCTACGTACATACCTTTCTATTGCACCATGTAAGTCTAAGAGTAATATAATCTACATCTCTTGTTATATTTTATTTTTATTGATAATCTATCCAACCATGCCATGGATTTTACAGTTGCTCTTATGGTGGTAACCATTCCTTCTGGTCATCACACTGTTATTCATGACTATGGTTGGAAACATTCCATGGATGAAGAGATGGAGATATTTACTTCTAGAGGCACATGATATCTTGTGCCATATCCTTCAGATGTGATCCTAGTTGCTTGCAGACCAAACAGTCACCAGGGGATCAATTGACAAACTAAAGGCTAAACAGTCACCCGATATGATCCTAGTTGCTTGCAGATGGCATTGCCTTATTTGAGACATTTTCTCCAGTGGCCAGGATGGAGTCCATTCACACTATTGTATCATTTGCGGCCAAGAATGCCTTCCTATACAGAGACCTTGAGGAAGAAGTATATATGACATAGCCACTAGAATATTTTGTTGGGGAGCAATATGTATGCGATCTATATAAGGACACCTATGGACTGAAGTAGAGTCCATGAGCTTGATTTGAAATACTCACTTCATAGAATATCTCTTTAGGATTTCCATATGACTACATCTGACTATCATATATTCGTTAAATGATGTTCCTCAGGTATCGTGATACTTGCAATATATGTTGATTATATGGTTATCACCGATGATGGCAATGTTAGTATTCCTGAGACTAAGACCTTCTTCCACAAGGTATTTGTCATCAAGGACCTTGACCATGTTCAGTATTTTTTAGGGATTGAAGTGAACTGCATGGCAGAAGGATTATCTTTGTCATAGAGGAAGAACTATTTGGATATTCTTGTATATAGTGGTTTACTTGGCTATAAACCATCCTCCATTCCAGGCATGTTACTTCCATCGATCCCATGTTTGAGGATAGCACACCGTTTAGAAGTCTAGTGGGAAAACCTTTATATCTTATTGTCACTCGACCAAAGTGCATGGAGAATCGACAATACAATTATTGGCATGATGTTCTTCTAATCCTTCGATATCTGAAGGATTCCCCAAGAAAGGGGCTATTTTATGGGGTTAATGAGCACACCAACATATCATCTTACACAAATGCTGACTTCTTATGAATATTGGCGATCCACCACTGATTATGTTATGTTTGTTGGTGGAAACCTTGTCACATGGCCGTAGGAAGTATATTGTAGCCTCCATATTAAATGCAAAAATAGAACATAGACCTATGGACCATATCGTGTGTAGAATTACCTGGGTTATCTCCTTTTTATAAGAACTTAGGTTGCCTACCACTACGTCAGTTCCTTGCTATTGTGTCAACAAATTCGCTACCTACTTTGCCACTAATTATGTTTTTTCATGGCACACCAAGCATATTGAGGTGGGATGACATTTTATTTGAGATGCAGTGTAAGAAGGGAAGATAACTACTCACATTTTTATAAAGCTCCATCTCGTGGGTATATTTATCTAAGCACTTTCAAATAAATGTATCTCATGATTGATCCAAGTTAGGCACTATATACAAACAATGTTTAGAAATGTGGTCCATGTGACCGCATATCGTATGCAAGTAGCCAACCAAACCGCATATGTCATATACGACACGAACACTTATTCGGACCGCATGAACCGCATATGTGGCCGCATCGGGTGGATATGCGGTCTGGCCAATTTCTAGATCTGGTTAAGGATCTGACTACCAAATGAATCCCATTCCTAGCTAATCCCTTAGGGCTCGTTTGGTTGCAGGGTTGGGCAGGGTTGGCTTGGCCCAACCCGGGTTGGCCCTGCAACCAAACAGGGTTCTCCTCCTCACAGTTTACTATTCACAGGAGTACCCCTGCCCAACCCAACCCTGTCCAACCCTGCAACCAAACGAACCCTTAGCTTCTCCCAAATCTCTAATTTCGAAACCCTTCTCCGCAGCAAGCAGAGAAACCCATCTTCCCTGATCTCTCACCGCCTCTTCACTACATCTCTGTCTCCTCCCCATCGCGTTGACTCTGCACAATACCTTCGCCTCCCCAACGCCTTCGCCAACCTTGTGTTTCCTCCACCATAGCGCCTCCAACTCCATAGCATGCCAACAACTCCTCCTCTACAACTCGTCTGCCTCCGTTGGGACTACTCTACCACAATGCCTCCATCTCTGTAAGACCGCATCATCTCCTTTGCAACTCCTCCACCTCATGACCCCTCCTCCGTTGCGACTCCTCCGCAGCCACTGCCAATACCTCCTATGAATTACGAAGGTTTGCAAAATGCCTCTTCCCTCTTATTTTGTTCATTGTTACCCATAGTATGTTGATAATATAAGTTAGATAGGTTTTCTAGATAGTTTTCAGCAACCTTATTCTCTTCTTGGGCAACCTACATAATATATAGTATATTTTTTTTCAATATTTGTTATTTTTTTATTCTTTAATAAGGATTCAGTCTGATTTTTGTTTTTCAAGGAGTTCTTTTGTTAGAAATATAAGTGCTAAGAACATTGTGTTATATTTTGATTGCTACAATAATACAATTAACCATTTAAACTCTGAAGATAATGTTTAGGAACATTTTGCAATGGGTAAATGGATTTCTAAAAATATTTTGTAGATTGATAAAATATTTTTTGACTCGTATTTAGGTTAAGAAACTTATATCTATTGTGGATTCACCATGGTTCATTGACATTTCTACATTTCAAAACGTATAATTTGTGGACTAATTTTTTAAAATGTCGTGTTGGCACCTATGGTTTTGTAATCAAATTATCCAATTGGATATTTGAATTACATCTTGTGTTCTATCTTTAGTGACAGACAATTTTTTTATCATTTTTAGATGGCTTGTTTTTTATGGTCCCTTTTTTGATATCTATATATGAATTTTAAAAGCATGCATGAGAATCTATAAAAATATGTAGCTTTTTTGTTCTACGCCACCCTAATGAAATATATTTCTTTATTATTTTAATTAAAATAACATAAACCACATAATCTACATATACTTTCACATATACATCTACATATTCGTTGACTCACTTCAGACCATCTGATTGAATAAATATCGTATATTGATTTTCTGAACCTTGTATACAAATATGCTCCAAATTGGGGTGAGGGGGGAGTATTGACATTTGACATCAATAGACTATTCTAGCCTTTGATATATTTTCTATTTTAGCTATCTCTATTCGTAAGCCTTATATATTTAGAAGTCTTATTGAGGACTATATGTAATTCCCACCTATTTAACTTTAAGGTTTCATGCTATACAAGAAACTCTATCCATTGAATAAAATTTATCCGATTTATTCTCATATCAACTAGGGGTCAAAACCTTTGTGGATATATATATACATGTTTCCTTCCCAATCTCCATGTAGGAAGATATTCAGCAAAATATCCCATGTGACATGGAGGACCTTACAAGCGTGCACATGCACTCCTACTTTTGCTCCTAGTTCAGCTCATTCTCACGAGAACAAACTACAAGAAATCGGACCTAAGACAACAAATAATTTGAATATTCATTGCTATATCTTCCGATGTTTAATGTATAGCATTGAGTATTATTCATTACCGAATCATCTTTTGTACTTATGATTAGCAATGAGCATCATATTCGTCATTAAAGATTCATATAAATACGGGTTTTCGGTTGACTTACTTGCCAAAATCAATATTAATCGTTGCTAAATTTAGCAACGATTAGAAGAAAAAAGTCAACAAATAACTATTATTATATTATTTGTTACGAGAAATATCGCATCGAATATGATTATTCGTTGTGAATTTAAGAAGTAAGCAATGAATAATATTCGTTGCTATATATTTAACTACGGAAGATATACCAACTAATATTATATTATTTGTTACCGTAAGTCAATTTTCTTGTAGTATCATTGGAATCTTGATCTTTTTTTGCTATGGAATCAATTTAAAATTTCTTAACTAACTAACTTAATAGGGGTGTAATTTCATTAAGATGTATACATAACCACATATACACACACATCCTAATACCTAAAATAAAAAAATCCATAATATTTAAAAACCTTTCTGCGAGCCTAACAATGTCCGAATTAGAGCTTCCAAACTCGAGATATGGCCAGTGTATTATTAATAGATCAAGATCCATTTAGATCATAGTCCTTGTTTTGGACCTATAAAGAGTATTTTGTCTAACCCAGATCCTCAAGTTCCTTCTACGCATCTTTCTCCTTATCATAACTCATCATAGACCGGTTAATCAGCTATTCAAGAATACCATCACGTAGAGGAGCTCGAGGTTATCTCTTATTGTCATGGGCATCAGAATATTTATGAAGCCTTTGCATATTATAGAGATCCCACAAGAACTTCCATTAAGTAACAAGATGAAGTCATTCTCCTTGTTGGTTTTGCATGTCTATATACCCTATATATGCATGAAAATCCCTCAAGCAATAGGTGATTTTCCTGGCATGTGTATGAATAAATGAGTCAATTTTGTACCCATGTAACGGGAATGACGTGTATCGATGCATTGCTATGGAAATTACATGTTACAATAGGTATAGGGTTATCTTGAGGACTTGAGAAAAAGGAGGAAAGAACAAAGATGTCAAGGAAAATGCTAGGAAATAATGAAAAGATCGTAAAAAATTACACTATATATCATGATTATAGTGGTACATTTAGGGTGTGTAACTATATATCCTTGATTGGGGATCCTTTTAGGAATCATAGTATTTGTGCCCCAATATTCTTACAAAATTTACAATATTGCTCTTCTGTTAAGATAAAATAAGGGAATACGTGTAATAATAGAAGGGATACTATGAGTTTTGTAAGAATACAGTGTTACAAGTATTATTAGAAAAGTAGTGGCAAAACTGTAATTGGGAATTTCAAAAGGTACACAAATGTAAAATATTATATAATTAAACACCAATATATGAACTATACAATGGTGTACCATGCAAGGTAGATTACATAAGGTAATACCAATATAAATTATATGAACTATGTGTACCGATGCAAGATAAATCAATACCAAAATAAAATAGACCACAATGATTGTTCTTGACCCAGGACTAAAGTTGTATAGCTACATAAGGGGAACATCAATAATTTTATAATTTAAACATAAGTTCGTTCAAGTTAATTGGATTCCTAAAGTTTTGGACCATGTGTAATAAAATGAGAAGTTCAATGAAGTGTTCTAAAACCAACATAATGGATTGATTCCTTGTAGGCATGTGCTTTCAAAATGAAAAGAAAAGTTTACACGATCATTACATTGAGTTGATATACCCCTAGTGTATCACCATAAATCTTCGTGTATGGACACTTTCTCTCACATAGCTTTTGATAGGCAGGGTTAGGTGCCAAAAGGGAGTGGGCATGAACCCGCGGGCCTTTAATTATATGCTTAGAAGGCATTGACCTCACATTATATATTGGATGACGCTCAATATCTTGATAATTCCAATGTGGTATTGTAAACCTTTCGCTCAATGGAGTTATTACTTGGTGAAGTGGTTGGTATTCTAGGTTTCACACTTAGACATAGTCAATACTCAAAGCATCACTTGATAGTCGAACTAACACGCGCAGGAACTTATGAATGAAACACCTAGGCCAATGACGCATTAGCTGCAAGTACATATATACACGTGAATTGACACATGTATACATGCGCACATGAAAGGAAATTACGCAAAATTAGTTGCTACTACTTATCAGTCATTCAGTATGCAACTTCTATATATTTAATCAATATTAAATGGGCCAAATCACATATGTCCATCTTAGGATAGATTGAAGCAAAAAAAAGAGTATAAAATAGATGTTGTTGAATGTTCCCAAACAAACCTTAGTCAAAGCAAAAATGAGTATAAAATGGATATTACAAAATCAAAGGTAAATAGATGCACTAAAGTTTAGTTTGATTGCACCAACCCACCATGCCCACTTGGTGTCATCTTTTCCTCTCATGTTTTTATCTATTTACTTATATTTGTAGTTCGGATTTCTTTTCTTTGTTTTTATACATATGTCACTAGTTTGATGTTTGTGCTTCTCTCTCTATCATATGTAATGTCCTTTGCTAGAGATAGAAGGCATTTTGAGATTTTGGAGCTTAAAATTGGGATTTTAAAGTTGTACCAGTAAATTTTCTTGAGTTATAATTAATTAAATTTATTTTATTTCTCTCTCTTTATCTCTTGGTTTCTGTACACAGGTAACTGATTTGCTGCTTTTGCCTTTTGGTAGGATGAGGCCAAGAGTTTGGTCTTTTCTGCTATCTTCATAATTTTTTTCTCATAGATAAGAGAGAGAGAGGATTCATGAGAGAGAGATCATGAGAGAGAACTTTGGAGATTGTAGAACTTTCCAACTTGAAATAGGAAGCTTGGGATCATTAGATGAGGTTTTGATTAAGCTTTGTGGGAGGAGGCAGATAGGACCAGTCCAGTTGTGCCACATTTTTCTAGTGTTCTCATTTGCCTATTTATATTTTTATATATTTCCATCTCTCTCTCTGTTCATATATCTGATTTACTGTCCTTTTACCTTCCTGCAAAATGAGGCCAAAGTTGGGTTTTTTTCTCCTGTTTTTTCTCATAATACTAGAGATAGAAAGAGAATCTGGTAGTTTTGGGGTGAACAAGATGAGGATTAATTGACAGTGGTGGAGCTAAAGAGGGCAGAGGGATCCACCACTCAAATTGTGCCACCTTTTTTTCCCATCTGTTTACTATTTATTTTTATATACTTTCCATTTCCCTGTATTCTTTTATGGATATGTACGATCTGCTGCATGTACCCTTTTTTTCAGCATGGAGCCAAAGTTGGTATTTTTCTTCCCATTTTTCCCTGGAATTTTGAGATCACAATCACGATATCTGATCAACTTAATTAGCTTTTTATTCTGTTTTTATATTTGTTTATTTATTTCATGGGTTCCAGATTTCCCCCTGTTCTTCCCTTTCCAGGGAATGAGGCCAAAGTTGGGACCTTTTCGTTTAATTTCCATTTATTGGTTAAAAAAATCATGCCTTGTTGCTTCCCCTCTGCCCTCCTTGGGAGTTGGGTTGGCTGCTGCTGTAAATTTTAATCCATCTGTTTATTTAATTACCATCATTTCAGGAAGAAAAGGATTTTGCCAGAATAGATCCCTGACATTATAATCTTGGACTGTGGCTTTGCTGGTCTTCAAAATCTTTCGTTTTTTTGCAAAGAGAAAAAAAACTGAAATTTAGTGTTTGGTGTGTTCATATGAGGACTAACTGATCGATTGGAAAGCCGGATTGTCGCGATCGGTCTCGTGATGAAGTGAAGCTTCCTAATTTGAGATCAAACATCAGCATTTCATGAGTCAAATCCCTGGAATTCAAAGGAGCTTTATGGCAATCCAGAGGGCAATTGTGCAGTGCAGAAGGGGCAGCTCAGAGCAGATAGCAATGAAGGCAGAGAGAGAGAGAGAGATGGAGAAGCATCTGAACATATTTAAAACATCTTTCTCACTCAGAGCTCTGAGAATACGATGGACCCCCCTCCCCCCCTCCCCCTCCCCCACCAAACCCTACTCCGCCGCCGCCTCCCAATGGTGGCCATCAAACCAATACGCCACCACCCCTCCACCATACAGCCCACCCACCACCCCCTCCACCTCCGCACCCCTGTGCCTCGTCTTCGGCCCGACCCTCCTGGAGTGAGATCTGCGGCGTAAAGCCTTCCCCCAAACCCAGATCTCGCCAAATGGCTTTCGCGCCCCCGGTCCTCGTCGAGGGAGAGCAAGTCGCGTTCGTCTCACAGCACGAAGCTACCGAAATGGACAAGGCTTGGGAAAACACCCTCGTCTTCTACGTCCTAGGGAAGAAGCCGTATTGGAAGCTCCTGGCTACGTTTGTTGAGAAGGTCTGGAAACCCGTGGGTGGCTATAAGTTGGTCCCCCGCCCCAATGGTTTCTATTACCTGCGCCTCTCCTCGGCGGAGGAATGCCAAAGAATACTCGCTGGTGGACCTTGGCTATTCCAGGGCCGATTCATGGCCATCAGGATGTGGGACGCTGGCTTCTGCCTTGAGAGAGATCTGCTAATGGAAGTGCCGCTTTGGGTCCGCTTCCACGGCCTCAGCCTCGGCCACACCAACGCTATTGTCCTCAATAAGCTCGCCAGCCTGTTGGGGACCCCCTTATTCATGGATGCGGCTACCGCTGCCGGCAATTGCTCCACCTACGCTAGATGCTGCATTTCTATCCATGCTGCTGCCGTTATCCCCCAAACAATCCCGTTGGTCTTCTTCAACGGGCAGAGGCAGATGGTGGGAGTCGAACTTGAATGGTCCCCCCCTCGCTGTAGCGGCTGTGTGTCCTTTGGACATCATCGGAGGGCTTGCCCTTTCTCCACGTCTGAACAGCGACTGGGTGATACCTCAGCGTCGACGTTACCGCAGGACCCACCTGAACCTCCACCCGTTGCCGCTGAAGAGGTCTCACCCTTGGCTGATGAACACCCAGAGTCTTCTCGCCCACCTTCTATGGATGCACAACCGTCCCCTCGAAGCAAAGGCCACTCCCCCCCAGCAAGGGAGCCTGTAAGTGTCTCTTTGCCTCATCTTAACGTCCAAAGCGATGCGTACTGCCGGGATTCCGAAAGACTTAATCGCAAACTTCAGAAGCGCCTGCCGATGCAAGGTAAGACCACTCCACTCCATATCTTCGGGGGCAGCAAGAGTATGATGCACGCAAGGATGGGATCCGGTAGAAAAAACAATTATCGCAGCCAATCTGCTATTGATACAGAATCTATCGACCTTAACATAACATCCGACGAAATGTCAGATGACTTCCGGGAAGGTAAGGTGGTTGATAATGAGGCTCCTTCCACTGTCTCGATGGAGAATCCACTATGGAATGTTGTTCACCATGCTAAGAAGAAGTCCGTAAGGACGTCCTCTAAACCCAAAGGGGGGGAAGGGCCCTCCGTCAAAGTGATTTAATGTCAATAACAGTGTGTAACACGAGGGGCCTCAACAGGCCCCGGAAGCTCAAAGCAATACTTAAGGAAATGCACTCGAGGAATGCGGAGATTATAGGTTTGATTGAAACCAAGATCAGGCCGGGTAATAGGGACGTTTTTGCGAAAAGAATCCCTGATGGTTGGTCATTCACCCATAACAATACGATGCTCGGTAGAATCTACTTTCTGTGGCGCACTGAATGCTGGGATTGCTCCCCAGTGGCAATTACCAACCAGGCAATCTCCATGATGTGCTCCAATCATGGGGGCCTCTCAATCATCATCTCTGTCATATATGGTGATAACTGTCCTTCCTTGCGGCGTGGACTTTGGGACCACCTTAGAGCTACCTCCGGCAATGCCTCGGTCCCTTGGTTAATCCTTGGTGATTTTAATGTTGTGCGGTTTGCGTCGGAAAAAAGAGGCGGGCGAGATCCACCATCGAGGTCCATGGAGGACTTCAACCGCTGCATCGATGATTGCAACCTTCTTGAGCTGGAGTCCTACGGTAATGAATGGTCATGGTCCAATTCCTCCATTGGGCCATCCAGAATTGTTGCAAAGTTGGATAGAGCTTTCGGGAATGTGGCTTGGATGGCCAAATTCCCTTGCGCAAAGCTCGGCTACTCCCCCATCCCGTCGAGCGACCACCTACTGCTCACGGTGGAAATTGCCAAACCTGATAACAGGCCCAAACCTTTCAGATTCTATGATTATTGGGCCACTAGGCCGGGCTACCTCGACGCCGTAACTGCGGGCTGGAACTTGCCGACCAAAGGAAACCCCCTATTCCGACTTGCAACTAAGCTCAAGAACGTAAAGCATTTTTTGAAGGATTGGGCCAGCAAGGACGCAAGCATCTTTGACGAGGTCAAAACAGCGGATAAATTCCTTTACTGCATTAACGATGCGCTCGCCATTTCTCCGGTTGACCCCATGCTGGCCCAGCTTGAAATGAATGTGAAGCAACACCTTGAAGCACTGGATTACGACCTTGAATGGACCTGGAAACAAAAAAGTCGCAACAACTGGCTTCGTTTGGGTGACCGTAACACGAAATTTTTCCATATCTCGGCGAAAGCAAGGCTGTCCAGGAATCAAATCCACTCCCTTATTGATTCTCAGGGCCGGAAAGTTGATAGGCCGAATGAGATCGCGGAAGCGGCATTCAATCATTACAGCTCCTTCCTCGGTCCGGGGTCCACTCGGCCTCGCTTGGTGCCGCCCCCCTTGCCCAAGCGTGTCCTCACTTTGGAGGCTCGTTCCTGGCTATCCAGGCCATTCTCCGCTGATGAGATCTGGCGCTCATTGTGTGGCATCCCCTCCTCCAAGGCGCCTGGCCCTGATGGATTCAATGCGGGTTTCTTTAAGAGACACTGGAGCATGATAAAAGATGACGTCTTGGCGGCGATGCAATTCCTGTACAATGGAGGGCACATGGTTAGGCAGGTGAACCACACGTTCATTACTCTTGTGCCAAAAATCAAGTCCCCTGTCAACATGGGAGACTTCCGGCCTATCTCATGCTGTGGGGTCGTTTATAAGATATTTGCTAAGACGTTGGCCACTAGACTGGGTGTAGTCCTGCCCCAACTGATCTCCCTCAACCAGACGGCTTTTATTAAGGGGCGGTCTATTGGAGATAGCGTTAGACTGGCTCAGGAGATCCTCAATGGTTTTGATAGCCGTAGGAGCTCTAATAAAGCATGCCTCAAGATTGATCTCTCCAAAGCTTTTGATACGGTGGAGCACTCCTTTATCCTGAATGCTTTAAGGGGTTTGGGCTTCTGTGACACGTGGATCAAGTGGATGGAGGAATGCATCTCCACCACCTCGTTCTCTATTATGGTCAATGGCTCTCCGTTCGGATTGTTCAGGGGTACTAGGGGTTTGCGGCAGGGCGACCCGTTGAGCCCCCTCCTATTCACTGTTGCCATGGAGTCACTCACGTGCTTGATTGACAGGGCCGCTGCGGAGGGCAGGCTAATGCCCCTTGGGAGGGGGCGTGTTCCTGCGACGACACACCTCATATACGCGGATGACCTTCTTCTTTTCTCCAAGGGGAGCATGAAGTCACTCCTTACAATTAAGGACATCCTGGCTGCCTTCCAAGCCACCTCGGGCTTGGCTCTTAATGCAAACAAAAGTCGTGTGTTCCGACCAAAGTCCTTCCCGGATGACTTCTCCTTCACCCTTAGGATGGGCATTCTCCGACAATCCCTCCCGACGACCTACCTCGGCCTCCCTCTTGGTGCTTCCCATAGGTCCTCTGGGGACTGCAGCGCGCTGTTTGATAGGGTAAGGGCCTTGCTTGTTGGTTGGAAGGCTAAGGCCCTTTCCCTTGCCGGCCGTCTTCAACTTATAAACTCGGTGCTCATGGGCATTTTCCTCTACTGGATTGCTGGTGTCCTCATCCCTCTTAAGGTGGCTCGCAAGATTGATGGGATGTGCGCGGATTTCTTGTGGGGGGGTAGGAGACATGACGTTGCCTGGAACACTGTCTGCCTCCCCAAAAGTGAGGGTGGACTGGGCATCAAATCTCTTATAACTTTGAGGGAAGCGATGATTGCGTCTTGGACCTGGTCTATCCTCTCCTCCAACACCTCAATCTGGGCGGATTTCATGAGGAGAAAATTCCTCCACTCTACCACTTTCTGGGAGGCCCAGTCTACTAGTGGTAGCTCTCGCATTTGGCGTGCTATTTTACGGATTAGGCCGTCCTTACGCGCTGCTGTCCATGGGGATATGCCCCCTTATAAATGGATCCACTCTAACAAAGGTTTCTCCTTCTCGGATGCTTATGACCTTCTCCGCCCACATTGCAGCAGCCCCCCCTGGGCCGCTTACGTATGGGCTAAGGGTTCCCTGCCGAAATATTCATGTGCTCTTTACAGGGCCATCCTGAAGCGCCTCCCAACTACTGATAGATTGGCCTTGTGGGGTGTCTGTGAGCACACGTCCTGCTACCTCTGTTCTACGGACCTTGAATCCCACGACCACCTCTTCTTCAACTGCCCCTTTACGCGCAAAGTATGGTCTGATGCTTGTACTGCTCTCCGCCAGCCATCGCCTCCGCTGCTCCCCCTTGTTGAAACTGTGGATTGGATCGCCAGCCAACCGGATCTTAAGACGCGCACGTTCCTTAGCAATCTCCTGGGTCTTGTGGTCTGGAGCTCTTGGAGGGAAAGAAACTCGATATGGACCAATTCACAGTCCAGCCGTGGCAGCCTGTTGCTTACCCAGATCGTTGACGACGCCAATTCCTTGTGGAACAAAGTGGGCACCTAAGCTTTTCTGATTTGTTAGCAACCCAGTTCCTACTGGTTGAAATCTAGCAATGTATGCAACTCTGATACAAAGCCATTTTTTGTTTTTTTTGGGCCCGATGGGGCATATGTACAACATTTTCCTTTTGATAGAAATACAAGCTTACTTACCTATCAAAAAAAAATCTTTCTCACTCTCTCTGCACTTTGCTGTGGTGGTGAGATTCCAATTGGTCATTTTGTTTTTCCTGTGGGATTTGTTTGGTTTCCATTTGGTTTACTTTGATATCTGTGCTTCTTTCGTATATATCTGTCTTTTTTTGTCTCAAATGTTTGCGCTGTAAATATTTAGGGTTTTTACCAATATGCCCTTTCAAGATTCGGTACTTACTGTGATAACATATTGGTATAACTGTGAATTTTGTAAGAATATAGAGGCACAAGTGTTATTGTGAAAAATGTAAGAATATGAAGTTCATGTTTTTTTGGTTCTGATCACACCCCAGCGAAACCCCTGGTTAGATCCTTCAGGCCTGGGCCCCAGCTGCTCGGTCGACGAGCACCTGGGGCCAAGGTTTTAAAAATCAGACTGAATGGGCAGGTTGAAGCGGTTAAACCAAGAATCGGAGGGAAATGGTCCAACCACCCAATTTTTATTCAGAAAATAAAAACCAGTCAAAACCCGATTCGACCGCTTAAATCAGGTTGAATCAATTGAATCAAATCATCGGTTCAACCATCTATTTTTTACAAAAAAAATAATTTTCAATAAACTAACATAAAATACAAACTTTTTCATAAATATTCATAATCTGGTCTCATTCTAACTCATAATATTGCACCCCTTTATCTCTTCTCCTTCACATGTGTCAATGACTCATTATTGCTTGTCCCTTCCTGTCATATGAGCATTGCCTCCCTCTCCCCAAGGTGTGTATGCGGTTGTCCACTTATAACAATAGCAAACGAAGAAGACATTGTCATAGTCATACTATGAGAAGCAATAAATTAACAACACTTGTCATTAATTGGAGTTTAAATACTTTTTAAATTATTATTTTTTTTACATCACATATATGTATTTATATAAATTTCATGAAATATGATTATATGCACTTTCGAGTTTTCTAAAGAATATAACTTTTAAGAAATTTCATTTGTGCTCCTATATTTTCTTAAAAAATCACAATATCATCCTTATGTTGGTATGAAATGGGAGCACAAGTGTATTAATGAAAGGCCACTACTATTGATTTTGTAAAAATGTAGAGGACACATGCAATTATATTAAAAATAGGAGTATAAGTGTTATTGGAAATACTTGAAAAGACAAGAGTAAACAAATCCTCGAAAGATATGATGTAGAATTTTTCGTACTTATTTGTATAATATACCAGTCTAACTTGGTTCGACACGGTTGAACCATATGAACCAAACCAACAATACAACGGTTCAATCTTTTCCGATTTTATGAACTGTTGACGTCATCACCGATTCGACAGGTTGGTCTCATTGGTCTGACCATAAAAACCAAAAACAAACACATGTCCAGTTTGATGTCCGGTTCGGTTTTTAAAACCTTGCCAAAGGCCCAGGACGATCCACCACCGCCTCCTCAAGGCTGGGGGTTTCAGACTTCTACCTCCATCTCCTCCGCCGACTCTGCCTTGATGATGTCATCGATGGCTTTGCTAAGGCCTCCACCAATCGTTGTTGGCTTCGCCCCCACTTCCACCACGTTGGATTCATCAAATGCTGACAGCTCTACATCTACCACCACCTCGATGAAGCCGGTGTTGGCTCTGCCTCCACCTCATCGTATCCGCTAACAGCTCTTCATATTGTTCCTGTGGCGGGCAGCAGGAACGGAGCCAGAGTATTTTTGAAGAGGAGGCACAAGGTTTAAATATATATATATATATATATATATTGATTATGATGTGATCATATTCAATAGGAAAAAGGGAATATGTTGTTGAGTTGTATGTCATTTATGTGTTCGTCACTTTCTTAGTCATTTATCTGTATTGGGATGGGTGAGTGCAAGTGATTCTGCCATTAGAACACATGCAAGTTAAAGTTTCAAGACAAATGAGTGGTTAACATGTGATGAACATTTCAATTATATGCAAATGAGTTGTATACTCTCCCTCCTCTATTCATTATATAACAACAGTTGTGAAAGATAAATTATATCTATAGTTTTCATAAAAATACTAGTTTAATTTGAACTTATTTTTTAATCAATTGTATGTTTTTTATTCAATTTTACAAATTGATATCATATATGTTCCTAACTATCGAGATTTTTTTTATAAATGATGTTCATATCATTTTTTTAAAAAAATTAGACATATTCTAATGTTTCGTTTTCAATTCACATTTTGGATTTTGATTAATTACAATGTAAACTATACTTGTTCTAAATTTATATCAAAATAAAAATATAAAAATACATATTTTATACTTTTTACTATCAACAACTAGAAATATTAATATGTCAATGAAGAAAAATACACCGATCAAGAATATATGTGTTTGAACACTTACTTGCTAATAAATAGGACAAATGATTAATATATAAAACTTGGTAATAAATGATTTTTATAGAAACTTTAATTTTTTGAGATCGAGAAGTAAACCTCATATATGTATAAGTCATAATGAAATTGGATGAAAAATCAATCTTCTTCTATAGGTTGATCCTAAAAAATGGATATTCAAAAAGATAGTTTCGGTAGAGATCCATTATAAATTGATCAATTTAGGAATCTATCCGAACAGGTTGATCTAAGATAAAATCTACTATTCCTAGGTAGAAATTTTATATTAAAAGATATATTATCTGTCGGTAAAGATTATTGATTTCTCCCCCGAAGAAGCGAAAGGGGGTGCATGTATAAGTTTTACCCTAAAAAATCCAAAAGGTGATTTATACTTAAGATATATTATGATTAATTTTCTTTCAAAAATCTATAGAGAATAATTAATTAAATATATATATATACACAATGTAATCTTAAAATTTTAAGGGGGAGGGAGAGGGGGAGGGGGGCACGTGCCCCTCCTTGCCCCCCTCTAAATACGTCCTTGGCGGGCGGTGTTGTGTCTCTTCTTGTTTCCCTACATTGTTCCTAGCTTCTTCTTCCTTTCTCTCCTTCCATTTGGGTGTACTCCTCGTGTTGGGAAGTTATTCAATCACGTAAGTTCCTGAAATGAATAAATGGAAGTCGCCTTCGAAGGAGTTCCTTAAAATAGGTTGAAGTTTTTTTAAGAAATTTACACTTTTTATTTTAAAGTTATCATCTACGCATTATAGTTTTTAGTTATTTTTTCCGTTTTGTTAATCATCGAGCGTGGTAATCATTTTTATTTGATTTTTTATCCCAAACAGATATCCATGGTGTGTAATTTGAAATATAAAATATTTCAGATTTTTTTTTCTATTTATTAGAATTGGTTAATAAATAATTATTAAAGATTTAATTGGTAATGATTAATTATGAAATAATTGTAGCGCATGAGACATTCGGAGAGCTATTTTATTTACCGTTATTTTTATTTTTGGTCACAACTTAGGATGCATTTCATTCGACAAAACTTTTTAAAAATTAAAAAAGATCAACGGAAGGCTATATGTATTTTGCCAACACCCTCTTTTATTTTAGAAAAATGAAGCCACAAAAAGTAAAGGGGCCTTTTGGGCTATTTGGTCACCAAAGTTTGTAGCTTTAAGCCTTTAATGAAGCAATGGACCCCGCCCTAAAAGGCCTAAAAGTTTAGATCCAATAAGTAATATGACTATGTTGAACCCGTGTTCGCCCTAAATAGGCCGAAGCCCAACTAGTTGGTTGGGCTTCAACCGATCCAAAATCGATCTCAAAAATGGATTCAACCTCAGCAGATCTACCATTCACAGGTTCGGTTTGTTTACGTAAACGTGTGTAAACATATATTTATGTTCGGTTCGTGTATTTTTTAATCAAATTTGAATGGAACTTCTGTTTAGTCGAATTGAATTTAAGCAAATATAGAACTTTGGAATTTATTATGAGTTAAAAGAAATGAAAACGGAGAGTAAGTGTGCTCATTTTCCAAAGTTCATATAATCAATTTAAGCAAAAAAAATCACAATGTAACAAATTTTATATCATATTTATTTTTAACGATCATTTTCACAAAAAAAACCTAAATTATTGAGAAACGATTATATATTTTCTCATGTTACATGTCTTTTCTATTTTTACAAATGATCATTTTGTATTTAATTTAAGAGTAAATTACAAAAAAGTTTCTGAACTATACACATGATTTCAATGTCATACCTGAACTTTAAAAAGTAACAATGTGGTACCTGAACTTTCAAAATTGTCTCAACGTGGTCCTTTACCATAGAAATTTAGTTGATTATTTCGTCATTTTAAGCTTAAATTTCAGTAGTCGGGGACCACATTTAGACAATTTTGAAAGTTCAGGTACCACATTGTTATTTTTTAAAGTTCAGGTATGACATTGAAATCAGGTGTACAGTTCAAGGACTTTTTTTAATTTACTCTTAATTTAATACTTGCTTTTTTTTTGAGAAAATGATCATTGACAATAACGATATGATATAATATTTGGAAAATAACAAATATTTTGCTCAAAATGATGATATACATTGTAAAAATGAACGTACTCATTACAATTTTAACGAGCTCTAAGCTCATTGGAAAATTCCTGTCCACACACATATGGAAAATTTCAAATGAGGTAGGATCTTTTCGTGGTAGCAAAAAAAAGCTTTCAGAAACATCCATTTAAAGAGAGCGGATCCTCTGCAGTACTGCAGAGGTCTGATGTACCTCCTCACCAACCCGAAGCCGTTCGATCAAGATCGAGCAGTTCACATGGTAAGGGCTTTGAAAACCCCAGATTCCGTGTGAATTGCTCGATCTTGATCGAGCGGCGCTGGATTGGTGAGGAGTTACAACAGTCCTCTGCAGTATGTGAAAAAACCTGGTTTCTGCATCATCTTGTAGAAATCTGGAAGTTCAAAATTCTACTCGATATACATCACATCATATGTACCCCGACCTCATATAGAGATCAATCAAGAGAAACATTTATTAGGAAGAAAATGTTCATTAATAAAAGAATTTAGTATACAAAAGCAATTATCTGTTGGATAACATTTATACATAGAGAAGATTACAATCATACCGTTAACCGGGACAAATTTGCACTCCAGGTAGCATGGGAGAAAAGAGGCTGCTAATGCATGGCCGAGGGTAACCCATCTTGTTCAAAGAAGTTAGCCAAAGAACTCCACACAAATAAGATCATCGACATAAGTCAGCAGTTTCCAGATCAAGATTGTGCAGTTGATTCCATCACAACTTCTAGAAAAAAAAAAAAGAACATTGCACTTGAGTCGAATTCTCCAAGCTTCTGTCAGCAATTTGCAGATTGAGAGACTTCTGAAGTGCATCAAGACTGCTTTTGATACAAACTGTACAAGAAGCCCCCCTATCAATTTTCTTATCCCACTTCAATTCAAGGTTGCGAACCTCGAACAAACCGGTCTGAGACAAACTGGTTTTGACACAAACAGTCTCATGTTGTGCTCAGCTGCATAATCGTACTGCATAGTGAGACTATAAAGAGGGGGAGGGAGAAGATTTACCTTGATGTTTGCATGTTGTTGAATACGAAGGTTAAGGAACATGAAGATTAACACCATGATTTACGTGGAAAATTCTACGATGAGGAAAAAACCACGGGGGTGCGCATAAATCCTAATCGCCTTCTCAAAGGATTAGGATTCTCTTTTCACTAGGTTGAGAAACCAATAGGGGGGATGAGTACATTATATATGATGGGTAAACGGTCCCTCATCCAAAGATCCATTTACCCATTTAGGCAGTACAACTCAACAATCCCCCTCAAGTTGGGCATACATATCGACCATGTCCAACTTGCCTACATTTTGATCAAAAATCACCGTATGCAGCCCCTTTGTGAAGAGATCAGCAATCTGGTCACCAGATTTCAAGTAGGGAAGACACAACTGACCATTGTCAATCATCTCACGGATGAAGTGTTTGTCAATCTTCACATGCTTCGTCCTGTCATGCATAATAGGATTATTTGCCAAGTTTATTGCAGCCTTATTATCACAGAACATCTTCAATTGCATGATAAGTTCAACGCCCAACTCTGCTAACAGAAGACCTTTACCTGGGGAATCGCACAGGGTATGTGGTGCTTGATCATAGCACCCACCAATAGCAAACAAATTCCTCCCTAACGCCTTGCCTATACTGCTTCTCCTGACTAAGTAAATCTATAAAAAAAAGGGCCTCTACAGTAATTTTCTTCAGGAAGCAGGAGTACGTCTATTGAGATATCTCTCATGAGTGAGTTTATCATGAGATACCGCACTCCTCAACATAGACAAAACTGCTCAATGGATCCACAAAATCTCGAGTCTGACTGTTTGCAGTCGATCAACGATTGATTATGAGATTATTACCCTGCAAGAGCTGGCATCTGATAAAAGTCCAATGGCCTTCCTCTCAGATGATTGTGGTGGGAATAAACTCAAGGATGAGAAAACATCAGCAACATCCTGTTTAAGAACCCCCTCGATGCCTTACCAAGACCACATAGCAACTAATATTTGACATGATTCAAACTGATATCAAAACAATTTGACTGGAAGAACTAGCTCAGTATATCCAATCGTTTCTGCCAAAGTAATGGCAGGCATGCCTCCAATGATATCGAAATCTCCCTGCAGACAGCGACTTGAAAATGAATGCCCAGTAGCCTTCCGATGAACACAAGACATTCTGTAGCTCTTAAAAGATATTCTGTTATTGTTGATGATCCAACTAGCAAAGAGAGAGCGCAATTCATGACAAAGCTCAAGCAATTCTACCCATGAGATTAATACTTTAAGAAAGGGATATTTACACCCATAACCTTGAGTAATCTGGTAATTACCCCAGGAACCCTGCGTAATAGCGAATTACATCAGCAACACCGAGTAATGGTTAACTCTTACATAGCATAACCCTGTGTTAAGAGACGTTAGTTTTTGTTGGACGGCTGTTAAGTGTTGGACGAAAATGCCCCCAGCTTTGCTGGGCTCCAACGGCTAGAAATAGAACCATTGGGAGCCTTTTCTCACATGCAATGTCCTATAAAATGAGGGTAGAGACCCCCATAGAAACTGGTTTTGTGATCTACGACAGGTTCAAATTTTTTATTTTTCGTGATGTTGCAAGATGTATTTTTTGTTGCTACAAATTATTGTTTGAAGATGTTTACGATTATTGCAGAAAATGCGGTCGTGTTCCTTGGAATCATCATCTAGCATGCGTTGCCTTTGCGGCGTCGAAGCTGTTTTGAAGACCTCCAGCAGACCGTGGAGAAAAGGAGCATGATTCTACACATGCGTCTTCAAGACTTGTGATTTCTTTCGTTGGATGGATGAGCCATGTAGCAAAGCAGCACAATCTTTCAGCACTATCAAGAAATCTCCATCAACGGATGAGAATGTTAAACTTGTATTGAATAAGCTTTCAACAATATTGGTATGGCTGAAAGCAATATCGATATGTTTGATATTGATAGCCATGTTAATCACATACATTGCTTTCAAATAATATTTTACAGCAAAAACAGAAATATCATGTATACATGATAAAGTGGCGATTGTTTATGTAAGTATCCAAAAACAAATAGTTAACACAGCTAATACATAACACATGTAAGGATTGTTCTTGTAAGTATCCAAAAACAAATAGTTAACACAGCTAATACATAGCACGTGTAAGGATTGTTCTTGTAAGTATCCAAAAACAGACAGCTAACCTAACTAATACATACAACATGTAAGGATTGTTCATTTACATACCCAAAAATATGCATATAAGAAGTTACTTGTGCATCCTAAAAAACACACATCCAAAAAGACACGTCCCAAAATATATATTAGCTTATCCATGAAGCGCTCAAAAACTCTCCAAAAAGCTTCCATTTCCCTTTCCGCACTTTCCCTACAATGAGAAATAACGACAACATTCAACACTGCCAGATCAAAGATGTAGTGATGATTGATGCTCCTACTTGATTTCTGAGAGTTGATGAAAAGTGATATACCTATGGATTCATCGAAGCTGGAGGTCCATCTGGAAATGCATCGAAATTTCTTGTTCTTTTTCTGCCACGCCCCCTTCTTTGCAGGCCTTCTCCCCTTCTTCCTCTTGTCCAAGAACCCCCTGGGTGTCCACTAGGAAAATATACATATTTTAGGTTGAAGTTAGTTCATAAGTAAAGACCTAATCTAGATAAAATGCAAGTCACTCGAAATAAATACCTTCTGTTGGCCATTGAATTTTGAGAGCTTGTAGAAGCTTGCGTTGAGGCAACTACTGGTATCTCTTGGTTTACTCGTACGACAGACGATGGTGCATTGATTGGTTCTTTGTAGGTGCGAGCTTGGTGCCTGAACTTGCTACACCTATTGCACTTATGCCTTGATTTACCATCATTCTCGTCCCTTGGCCGAATGCGATTCTTTCGCGGACGTCCTGGCGGCCTTGTGGTGCAAGGTGGTTGCACCTTGAACGAAAGATTGACCACCAACCACTGTGTCTTGTCGGGCATTGGTGCTATGTAAGCACAAGAGTAGGCCTTCCTATAACGATCAACTTTGTAGTAATCATCGACATAGTTCTCCCACTGCACGCCTCTAATGCTTCCCAACGTTGTTGCAGCATGTGTGCATGGAAGCCCACACACTTGCCATCTTCTACACGAGCATTCGC
Source organism: Ottelia alismoides (assembly GCA_037367405.1). Lineage (NCBI taxonomy): Eukaryota > Viridiplantae > Streptophyta > Magnoliopsida > Alismatales > Hydrocharitaceae > Ottelia > Ottelia alismoides. The sequence goes on along the minus strand of JAZKJV010008295.1, from coordinate 344,365 downwards.
GGGCTAGAAGGTTCAAAACATACCTCCCTAAAGGAGCTTCCACCTCCACATTGCAGTCATCTTCTCTTCTGACAATGAAGCCCTTGAAGTCCTTGTGATGCCTCTCACATAAGACAAGGCTGATGGTACAACTTTTTCCATCCAATTCTTCGATCGTCGAAGTCTCTCATCCATGGTTGTCATCAACTTTTACCATATCCAATCAATTAGCTCACAAATGGGCATATTTCTTGCTGGTGATATCCATGCATTGAATTATTCAGTGAGATTATTTGTGACATAATGGCACTTTGCCGACTCACCAAATTGATGACGGATCCACTTCTCCTGCACATTTGCCAACCATTCGTATGCATCCATGCTATGTTTTTGTATCTCAGACATCCAGTGATTGTAGTGCTTGGCATCGAACACCCTTGTAGCAGACCAAACCATGATCTCTAATTCATCGCCAGGGAATTTCTTCTTGAAGTTCTTATATAGATGTCGCATGCATGTCCTGTGCTCCGCTTGGGGGAAGATGGTCTTCACCACTAACTCTAGACCCTTCTGTGCATCTGATATGAAAGTCAAACCAGTACCATTGCCATACTCGATAGCATGATTCAAATGAGTCATGAACCAATTCCATGTGACATTGGGCTCGCTTTCTACAATTGTGAATGCCACTGGGAATAACGCATTGCATCCATCCAAAGTTGTTGCCGAGAGAAGTGATCCTAGGTATTTCTCCTTCAGGTGGCAACCATCAAGACCTATGAAAGGTCTACATCCTTCAATAAAATCTTGCCTTTGTGCTTTCAACGATATGAAAACACGTAGGAATGAATCGTCCTTCTCAGTTTCATAGTGAATCACACTTGAAGGATTACGATTCTTCAGTTCATAAACGAGAGATGGAAGTCTCTCATATGACTCCTCAGCCTTTCCTTGGATCTTATCTAGGGCAATCCTTCTTCCCCTCCATAACCTCATGTAAGGTATATGGACTTGGAATTGCTCGGCTATCCGTCGAGATATGGCATTGACTGTCATCTCTGGGTTGTCCATGATCCATGCTTCAATGTACTTGGCAATCCACTCTTGTGAAGCCAATGAATTGCCAACCCTATTGACAGAGGAACAATTGTGCTCCCCGTGCAGCGTCCTCACTCGGAATCGCATGCTATCTTGGAGCCTAGAAGCATGGATTCGTCATTTACAGTCTTCTCCCCTGCATATGGCTGTCACCCTGACTGCCTCACTCTTGATATATCTCACATCAAATTCATGTTTCAGACAATAAGTGCTTAATGCATGTTTAAATTCATCGTGTCCATCGAACTCGGATCCAACTGCAATGTCCGGAATCTCCATGTCATTGGACGATATTCGACCTTCAAAGTCCTCCACATCCTCTAAATCTGAATCTAAGAGATAGTGGTAGCTATTCTCAGACTCAAGCCCGCTGAGTTCTTCATCATCATCACTGGTACTTGTGCTATCAACAACAAAATCGGAGTCTTCCGATTTGCTTATGTCGATACATAGGGTTTGGGAGCGCAACACTCTCTTTGATCTCACGATACGCGATTGCTGAGAACTCATCACCGGTGCCTCCATTGTGTTGGGACTGATGTGTGTCCCAGATTCAACCCCAAGTGTATCTACTGGCTCTCCAAATAGGGGATCATCATCCATCTCCACTACATCGTTCCGGTCAATGTCCATTTGCACAACTTCCTCCTCCAAATCCATCGCTTGAGTGGTAAATCCCTCCACGCCATTCCCTTACGCACATTCGGTGAAAGCGATACAATCAAGCAACTCCAAGGATTCATGCCTAACCTTCCCCAACTCCTCTAAAGCCTCCACAGTCTCATTCACATCATTCCCTAGGGACGAGGCGGTCGGATCTTGATCTGCATGCTCTTCCGCTCTATCGAGTGCTTCCGCATCTTGATCAAAATCCACCACCAACTCAATTTGTGTCCCATCTTGGTGCAAATGAAACATTTCCATCATCTGCTTCTCATCAGATAACTTCGCATACCTAACGAAGGAAAAAAAGTGATTAGATGTTCGTATACCTAAATAATAAGCGACTAGGGCCAAAAAATTCAGGCCATGAGATAGTTTCGTATCTAGATGGATGGGAATTAGGAATTTTGTAGCACATACGCAAGGAATCCTTTGCTTGCCATGGAACAACTTCTACAATGTCCTCGATGATGTCGAACGAACAAGTGTAATCCGAGTTTGTCCCTATGACAGCTTGCTTTCCCAGCAAGTACCTATCGCCACCACGCCCTCGTACCTTCTTGAAGTATCCTCCATATCGGACGCAAATGCTAAGGATCCCTTCACGCCCTTCGAACCAACCCATGCTATCAGGTACATGCAGGTTTCATTCCTATGAATCAGTTGGATTTTAAGAAGAAAGTTAGAGGCGAAGATGACGGGGAGACATACCTTCCCTTTTCGAGTTGCTTCAGGTTCCTTGGTGTAGGAGGCAGGGTCTCCTCGGCGACTAATGGGGGGCTCTTCTTCTTCCGCAACTTGGAGAAGATGATGAAGAGGATGAGTCGAAGGCGGGAGAGATAGGTGACGATGTCGAGGGCGGGACGAGGGCTAAAACCTCCACCTCGTTACCCTTGCACTATTCATCGATTCGACAGCCACTTCCATCGAGACCGTACACGTGGGGCCAACGAACCCCATCCGTTTGATCACCACCTCGTAACCCGAGCGTGGTAGGTGGTAACCCAACCGTGGCGTCTGCTAATGACAGAGCGTAACTGAGGGTTACATAAGTAAACGTTAATCATTACTCGGGGTTGCTGACGTAATTCGGTATTAAGCAGGGTTCATGGGGTAATTACCAGATTACTCAGGGTTATGGGTGTAAATATCTCTTTAACCACCCAACGAATTGGTGATAATAATATATAAGTCATGTCGGTGAGATCTCCAATCTCCTGCCTCCGCGTGTGTTATACATTTCATTTGCAATGTCAATCATTATATCTCAAAGCTCCTGTGTCAACTTCACTGTGTTTTACAGCCCATGCTTCATTATGCAGAAATTCCACCCCTGCTGGAAATGTCGACTGCATATTTTGTTGAAGTTTACCGGCAACTCAACAGCCAGATCCCTTGCACATCCCGAAAGCATGCCCAAATTTTACATTTCCCATGATATTTCAAAAAGTGCAGACTCTGCAGATGACAGTGATCCTTTTTGTCGAGCAAGACGAAGATGTGTCATAAGCAAGTCATTTTTCTCAGCATGAAGTCCCCCATCATCCTTTGCCCAATTATCCAACAAAATATCCCCTGAATCACTCATTCCCTGATTAGAGATGATATTCTTCTTAGTTTGAACCCCTCCCTCTATTCCACAATAGTCCTCTCCAGAAGAAGATGCTTCAGACAATGAAGTGGATTCTTTGGATATTGATATGCTCTGACAATCCTCATCAATCTCTTTATCAAGAACTTTTAATCTTGATGAAGTCTACTTAACTTGAAGTCTAATACTATTTTTCATACAAACATGAGTTGATTTAAAACTCAAAACGGATGGCATCTTACCATGTTGTTTGATCTTAAAACTGTCCATCATACTGTTACCTGAGCCAGTGACAATAGGAAAATTCATGGATACTCTTACAGGCAAAAAAAAATCCTTATGTAAGACAGTAAAACGTTTTTTAAAAGTGTTTCGCAGGTAACTACCTCTTTAAAAGGTGGCTTTCATTTTAAGTTGAGTTTCGAATTTATTAGCAGAATCGGCAAGAAGCCCCATGCTCAAGAGGTGGCTTTGGTATTAAAAGCAGCCATTTGAAGAGGCAACTTTGATCGATATAGAGATCAACAATTTTCATAATATTTTGATTAGCTTCACATTAGATACGCCAAGATCCAACACATCCATTCATTTCACTTAAATCGTTGGACTATACACTATTGGATAAAATATTTAACAGTGCACAATCTCCCATCGCTTCACCTCCTAGCCAATAAGTGATATTCAATTGTTGTTGCTTCTGGTCGTCCGAAGCAATGATTCGACCCAAGTTTCAGGCTCACACCACTTCATACATCACGCATCTGTAAATCTCGCCTCATTTCTCTCAAACCTTGTGGCTATGCCACGTAGCTAATCCTCCTCTTGCAAAAATTGAAATGCCTTTTTCTCAGCACCTGGAACATCACTCACCTTCCAAAGACCCAAATATCCTTCCAATGATCCACATGAAACTTTGTACTTCTCTTTTTGCCCAACCACAAACCTTGGCATCCCTTCTTCACATAACCTACGAAATTCACTCCGATCATCAGGAAATGTCATATAGACCTTGAATGAAGAACATGTTGGATGAACTAGAATTGACACTAAATTGTTAGGAACAGATTCCCCGTATAGATCGAATCATGGAAAAATTATCAAAGTTGATAAGCTGATCATGCACAGTATATCAACAACTACGAAAGAAAATCTCACCCATAGAAAATCAACCACAAATGCACGGATAAATTTTAATGTGGAAAACCCTCAATGTGAAGGAAAAAAATCATGGGGTTGATCGCAACTCAAAACCAAGCACTATAACCAAAATAATCTCCCATGAGGGGCTTAGAGAATAGTGGTCCTCTATACAGTACTATAAATCACCAAATAATGGAGAATAATAGAGTGGAGAAATATCATCAAAATGATGAATAGTCGCCAAACTATATGGAAGAATGCTGGAGAAAAAATGTTCCAAAGGTTACTCCCTCCAAACTTCGCGTCAACCACGATCCTTCTTTCTTCTTTCTCTCTCTCTTTCTTGTGCTAGGAGAGCTTGTGTTGGGATGATCCTGACATGCATCACATACCCTCTATTTATATTCCATGAAGATGAGCAAATAAGGAAATATGAATTCCTACTTCCAATAGGATTAGGAAAAGTTGACTCCCAATCCTATAAGGTAATTGATCTCTTCCTCCAATTAGTAATTAATTTTTCCTTTTTCAAATAGGACTACCAACATCATATATATATATGGATTAGGTCCCACAAAGAGGGGAACTCATCCTAAATCTCCCCCTCACCGGTGATGTGAGAACTGCTCCAAACCTGCGAGGAAACGACATCTCTCGAACTTTCCAAGCGGCAACGTCTTTGTCATCATATCAGCATCGTTATCATCTGTGTGGATCTTATCAAGTACAAGCTTCTTCGATTCTACACATCATGTATCTAATGATATCTGCATCGATGTGCTTCTATCTTACATGAGAATTCTTGCTAAGGTGAATAGCACTCTGACTGTCATAGTAAAGCACGTACTTGTCCTGATGAAAATTAAGTTCTTGCATGAACTTCTTCATCTAGATCAATTGCACGTCTTTGTAGCTACAATGAACTCAACCTCTGTAGTGGATAAAACAACACACTTTTGGAGATGAGATTGCCAAGAAACTATACCACCTGCAAAGGACATCATATAACCTGATATGGATCTTCTCCCACCAATGCCACCTGCCATGTCTGAATCTGTGTATCCAAGAAGAATATGATTCTCTACTCCAAAGCAGAGAGAGTAACTGATAGTACCTCGAAGATATCTCAAGGTCCATTTAACTGCTTTTCAATGTTGTTTTCCTAGATTTGAGATGAACCTACTAACAACTCCAACCGCATGAGCAATATCCGGTCTCATACAAAACATGATATATGTGAGACTACCTGTGGCTGATGCATAAGGAACTCTTTCCATATCTTTCTTCTATGCAATGTTTTGTGGGCTATCTTTAGAACTTTACTTGAAATGCACTTCAAGAGGGGTGCTAGCTGGCTTTTCCTTCTCCATATGAAATCTTTGAAAGACCTTCTCAATATACTTCTCTTGTGAAAGCTGAAGTTTCCTTGCTCTCCTGTGTCGAGTGATCTTCATGCTAGTATCTGACTTGCATGCCCCAAGTCCTTCATAGCAAAGGACTTGCTCAGCTCCTTTTCAAGCAAGAAATTCTCTCTCCATTGTTACTTACAATCATCATGTTGTCAACATAAAGCAACAAAATGATGAAATCGTCACCTGAGAATTTCTTCATGACCACACAATGGTCTGAAATGGTCTTGGAGTAACCATGCTCCCCCATGAACGAGTAAAACTTCTTGTACCACTTCCTGGACGCTTGCTTCAAGCCATATAGACTCTTATTCAGTCTGTAAACATAATCTTCCTTACCTTTGACTGTAAAGCTCTTAGGTTACAACATGTAGATTTCCTCCTCAAGGTCATTATGGAGGAAATATGTCTTCACATCCATCTGTTCAACCTTCAAATCACGACTAGCTGTCAAGCTGAGAACCGCCATGATAGAAGACATCTTTACCACAAGAGAAAAGATCTCATCAAAGTCATCTCCCTTCCTTTGGTTAAAAGCTTTCACAACGAACCTAACTTTGCACCTTGGATTTGTAGAGTATTCATCATATTTCACTCTATAAACCCACTTGTTTATCAATGCCCGCTTTTCTTTGTGCAACTTGACAAGCTCAAAGGTATGATTATCATGAAGGGACTCTGTTTCCTCTTTCATAGCTTCTACTCATTTATTCTTGTTTGCATCTTGCAAGACTTCTTTATAATATTCAGGCTTGTCACCGTTTTCAACAAATTGTACTCATGTGCATAATATCTGATGGAGGATCGCCCCTCCCTCACGGGTCTCTGTAGTAGGAGAGCCTCAGAAGAAGAAGAGCTCTCATCATCCTGCCCACCATCATCACCCCCGTCATTTGTATCATCATCATTAAGAGTGGAGATCTGTGGTACACCCTCATCATGTCCTGCAGCTGGCACCTGCTCATATACATCATCTAGCACCACATGTAGATCCCTTTGCAAAGGGACTGGCTCCACATCATCTTGCTGATAGTTGCTCGAAGGAGAGTCCTTAGCAGCTTTCTGGTTGTCCTCAATGGTTTGATCTTCAGAGAAGATCACATCCATGCTTCTCACCAGCTTCTTATCAACTGGATTATATAGCCTGTAACCAGACTCATCTTCGTCATATCCCAAGAAAATGCACTGCTTCATCTCTGCATCCAACTTGGACCTTTCATCCTTGAGGATATAGACAAAAGTGCGGCATCCAAAGACCCGTAAATGATTGTAGGAGACATTATTTCCATGCCAAACCCTGTCAGGAACATCATCATCCAAAGGTACATGTGAAGATAGATTAATAACATTAACAACATTATAAAGTACTTCACACCAAAAAAAAGTTAGGCAACTAAGCTTCAGAAAGGAGACATCTGACTCTCTTCATCAAGATCTTGTTCATTCTCTCTGCTATGCCATTCAATTGTGGCATCTTGCGTAGATTCTTCGGGTGCCTGATACCATGAGATGTGCAATACTCATCAAATGACCCAATATTCTCACCACCATTGTCACTGCTGATGCACTTAATTTTCTTCCAGATTGTCGCTCCACTAGCGCATGGAAGTCTTTGAAAACAACAAGGACTTGGTCCTTCCTCTTTAAGGCGTAGACCCAAACTTTCCTAGAGATTCATCAATGAATGTAACAAAATAAAGTGCACCACCAAGAGAACTTACTTTCAACAGAGCACAAATATCTGTATGAACAAGCTCCAATGGTTGCATCTTCTTGCACGGTGGATAGCTCTTGAAGGAGAATCTTGTCTACTTCCCAGCCAAGTAGTGTGTGTATCTTTCCAACTTCTCTTTCTTGACATCTGCCGGTATATTCTTCCTCATCAAACACTACAGCCCCTTGTCGCTCATGTGTCCCAATCGTCGATGCCACACTCAATGGATTTTGCATCTCCAGTCACATGTACAATATCATGGGAAATGGATGCTTTTATGATATAAAGATTGTTGTTATACTTCTTTCCACGATTAACAACCAAGGATCCCCGAGTAAGCTTCCATTGTCTGCCACCAAAAGTATTGAGGTATCTTTCATCATCAAGTTTGCATGCAGAAATGCGATTAAGTGCATGTTTGGTGCATACCTCACATCTTTAAGCGTCAAAATCGCTCCATTGGCATTCTTCAATGTAATATTGTCAATGCCAACAACATGAGACAAAGAACCATTCCCCATCTTTAATGTCCCAAAATCACTAGCTGTATATGAAAATAAAAACTCTCTCTAAGATGTAACATGTAAAGCAGGACCACTGCCAACAAGCCAACAAGTACCATCATGTGCGACATTCACCATCTCCTCATCATAGACAATGAGGAGCTTATGTTGTGCACCTGCAGCAACTTATTCATTCTTTTCCTCTATCTTATCGCCGCCATTCTTATTATCTCTCTTGAATTGGAAGCAGTACTACTTGATGTGTCCTTTCTTCTAGCAATAGTGGCACCCCATATTCTGAAATCTGGATATGGACTTGCTCCTGCTATTATCTCTGCCTATATCAGTCTTGATCCTACTCCTCTCCCTATTCTTTATGACAAGAACCTCTGATTATGAAGAGCTTCCATGGGTTTTTCTTTGCATTTTCTCATTGAGGATGCCAGACTTGACAACCTCCAAAGAAACAACCTCGTTAACTACAGAGTTAGTAAGTGAGACTCTGAAAGTCTCGTACGAATCTGGTAGAGTAGCAAGCAATAATAGTCTCAGCATCTCATCTTCAAATTTTATTCCCATGCTCGTCAACTAACTTGTAATTCCTTGATATTCATTCAGAAAGTCTAGCACAGAGCTACCCTTCTTGAACCTCAAGTTCATCAATCTCTTGATAAGAAACAATTTGTTACTTCATGTCTTGGAGGCGTAGAAATTTTCCAACTTCAACCCCAAGCTTCTAGCAAGACTTTCACCTTGGATATGGTTGTAGACGTTCTCATCAACAAACTGTCTTATGAAGCCACAAACTTACTCGTGTTCAAATTCTCATTCCTCATCAGTTTTGGCTTCGGGCTTCTGCGTAGAGAACACAAGAAGGTGCATAGCCTCCATATATAAAAGATCCTTCATCTTGTTCTTTCATAAATTGTAAGTAATCCCATTAAGACTAATCATCCTGCTCGAACCAAACTCCATCTTCTAATCTACCATTGAACCTTTCTTTGATACCACTTGTTGGGAACAATTTCCCCGTATAGATCGAATCACGGAAAAATTATCGAAGTTGATAAGTGGATTATGCACGGTATGATATATCAACAACAACTACGGAAGAAAATTTCAACCACAGATGTACGGAGAAATTTTAACGTGGAAAACCCTCATTGTGAAGAAAAAAATCACGGGATTGAGCGCAACCCAAAATCAATAGCCGAAATAATCTCCCATGAGGGGCTTACAGAATGCCGTCCCTCTATACGATGTTACAAATCACCAAATAATGAAGAATAATAAAGAGGAAATATCATCAAAATGATTAATCAGTCGCCAAACTGTAGGGAAGAATGTTGGAGAAGAACTGCTCCAAAGGTTACTCCGTCCAAACTTTGCATCAACCACGAACCTTCTTTCTTCTTCCTCTCTCTCTTATTTATTGCTTGTGCCAGGAGAGCTTGTGTGGGGATGATCCTGGTATGCACCCCATACCCCCTATTTTTATACTCCATGGAGATGAGCAAATAAGGAAACATGAATTCGTACTTCCAATAGGATTAGGAAAAGTTGACTCCTAATCCTAAAAAGTAATCGATCTCCTCCTTCAATTAGTAATTAATTTTTCCTTTTCAAATAGGACTACCAATATCCTATATATATGGACTATGTTCTCACAAAGAGGGAAACACATCCAACACAAATTAGATCTTGTACACGTCATTAAGGAGCTGGTAGATTCTCGAGATCTTGTCATTGATCTCCTCAAACATCTGTCGCCATAGTTGGTACCAAGAATGATAGACCCATTCTTGGTCTCCTACCCTGCCATTTACTTTGCCTCTTCATCCTCTTATTTTGTACGTGTTTACTTATGCTTTGATCCCCCTTGATTTCTTTGACTGCATGAGTTGGCGTGAGCTGATGTCGCGGTGCTACTTTTTATACGGAAGACAAAGCTCCATGAGAGAAGAGAAGCTTGCCCATCCTTTTATCACTTGTTTACGCTTTGGATCCTAAAAAGACCTAAATGTACATTTTGTTCTTCTTTTGTTTAATTATCCATGTTTGTCTTTTTGTTTCTTTGAACAATGTTATGCAGATTGCCCAATCTTTTATTTATTACGTAATATTTCCATATTGTTCTTTGTCACATTCTTTATTTTGGAAATAAATATATTTACCTATAAATTAGTTTATTTGCATTTGATCCCCTGCTATATCTAATTGATTTTTTAGAACTTTCATGTCTTATTGATCACGAACCATTCAGTACAAGGCTTTTGATATGTTTCACACCAACAATTCTCCATAAATGAAGTTACAACTACATGTTTTTTAATGTTGTGTGCATGCCTCACTGTCCCTATTTACATGAAGGACCCGCATCGAAGGGAACAATTGTATCTCCAAAGAAATGCATGGAAATTTTATTTTCATTCTCCGTGGAGGATTTGTAGGCCAATCAATATCTCTATTGCATTCATGTTATCTGAGCAAATTGCCTCTGAGTACCTCGTGAAGGGAGCAACAACTTGAATTCTCAGGGTTAAGGCATGGTACTCAGCCTCTAGGCATGAAGTAACCTATGGTGTAGTGCATTTGGCAGCGATAAGCTATTTTTTTGAGTTATAGCAGACAACTGCAATTGATGCTATAGTGTTCAAGAAGGAATCATCCACCGAGATTGTGAGTTATGCATCACATTTACATGCACTCAACATGACATTGGCATTGGTCCTTAGGAAGGTAATACTAGGTTCCATGGTGTTGGTTAGAGAAAAACATATCTCTATCTTGTTGAACACTATGATGGGGTCCAGCCTTGATTGTGTATGCTTCGAATTGCAACGCTCCAACCATGTCCATGCAGAATTATGCACGTCATAATAAGGTATTATGATTCCTTGATAAAGTATGTTGGAAAGTTCAAGGAGGTGGTCACCATATTTTCCAAGGGCTTGAGTTTGTAAGAAAATGCAAACCGTATTGCTCGCGCATAGGGGCATCTGCCAAATAAATGAATCTCATCTTCTACGACATCTGAGCATAGTGCATACATATAATTTATACTTTGAATTCTCTCCTTTAGCCGACTACCTATTGCAAGGCATTTTGACAGCAACTTCCACGTAAAAAGTTGTGTCTAAGAAAAAAAGTTCCTTGTGATTCCACCCCATATCTTTTTAATGTTGTATTAAAATTGTTTATATAGGTTTTAATTGGAAAACCTATTAAGTACAATTTGGTATTCATTTGATTTCAATTAGGAAACCAAATAGTTTGGAGGGAAAGTGGGAATTCCCAAATTTGAAACATGGTTGAGTTTGGGTGGAAGTTTAGTACCATACCTTGGAGATCTAAACTTTTGGTGGACTTATATATGAGTCCACACCCCAAGCTCTTGTAGAAATAGTAGAGAGGATGAATGGAGGACCATACGCGCGCGCGCGCGCTCCGCTCCGCTCCGCTCCGTCTCCGGCTCCGGCTCCGGCTCGGGCTCGGGCTCGGGAGAGTCAATTCGGATCTCGGATCTCGATACTTTTGCTGTGGGTTTCATTTGGTAAGTCGGTAAGTCGACTTAAATGGGAATTCAACTCGCCATTATGGGCGCATTTTTTGGGATCCGAAAGGATGCGTTTTCGGGACGTATTTTTGGAAACCAAAGGTTACGTTTTTCGGGACGCGAGACCCTCTATTTATATCCCTCACCCGACTCGGTTTTTCTTCACTCGCAAGAAAAACCTCTCTCACACCGTTTCTCTCTGGTTCTTCCTCTCACGGACGAACGTCTTTTTCTTCCTCTCTCGGTTGCAGTTCTCTGAGGTACAATCGAGGACGATCCCGTTGGTGTGCGCCGACGACGATCGTGAACCGTCGTATCCTGGGAGCAGATCGCTAATACCCTACGCACCGGTATTGTGAGGATGCCGAAATGAAACTTGCAGAGAAGTTTCAGATCATGTCCATCATAGAAAAATTCTCAAAGTCGTGGGAAGACTTCGGTATGACCCTGAAACACAGAAAGGGGAAAATTTCTATGGATGACTTGATGGTGGCTATTGCCATAGAGGAGGAACACATGAAACAAAAACATGTGCTTCATGTTGATATTTAGGCTAAGGTCAATCTTATGACCTCGAAGGGAAAGGATAAGAAGGGAAATGGTCCCAATAACAATAAAATGAAACCAAAGGGCAAGATCCAGAAAAAGGCAAAGAATAAACCCTGCTGGCACTGTAATCAGGTTGGCCATTGGAAGAAGAACTGTCCGTCCTTGAAGGCTCAACCTAAGGCTATAGACGGGAGTCCACAAGTGAACATGATCACTATGAGACTCGGGACTAGCGAGGGGTATGTCTCTGTAAAACCTGAACTATACCATATCCATGATCCAAATGAGTGGCTCGTGGATACGGGAGCCAATGTAAATATATGTTCTGACAGAACATTGTTTTCTTCTTATCAGACCTGCAGCGGTGGGACTGTGAAGATGGGGAACGATTCTGCAGCCAGGGTGCTAGGGTCGGGACAAGTCAACTTGAGGTTCTCCTCTGGACGTGTCTGGACGTTGCACAGGGTGCTGCATGTTCCTGACATCAAGAAGAATGTGTTATCTGGTTCCATCTTAGTTAGAAATGGTTTTGAATTAAACTTTAAATGTAATAAAGTTGTTATTCTGAGACATGGTGTCTTTTATGGTAAAGGCTATTTGGCTGATTTTGATTTGTTATTTAGAATTAGATGTGATTCAGTAAACATTAATGAAGTCAATGTTTTGAATACTGAATGTTCTAGTTCTGTGTCTCAAGTTGTAAATAATCTAAAATCTTGTGATCTGTGGCATGGTAGATTGGGACATGTAAACCTAAATTCAATTAAAAGAATGATGAATTTAGAGTTGATCCCTAAACACACAATTGATAAAACTCAAAAATGTGAGATATGTGTGCAAGCAAAGACACCTAGGAAGTCTTTTCAATCTGTCTCTAGAGATAGTGAGATCTTGGATCTAGTGCACACGGATATCTGTGAGTTTAATGGTGTGTTGACCCGAGATAATAAGAAATACTTTATCACCTTTACAGATGATGGCAGTAGATACTGCTATGTACATCTAATGAAAACCAAGGATGAAGCCTTAGAGAAATTTCTTATCTTTAAGAATGAGGCTAAGACACAAACAGGAAAAGTGCTTAAACGCCTTAGGTCAGATAGAGGAGGTGAATATACCTCTAACTTATTTGATGAACAATGCAAATCATTTGGCATAGTTCATGAAGTTACTGCCCCATATTCACCGCAATCAAATGGGATAGCAGAACGGAAAAATAGAACCTTAACTGACATGATCAATGCTCTCCTACAGAGTTCTGGACTTCCAACCTATATGTGGGGAGAAGCCTTGAATACGGCTTGCCATATTCTGAATAGGGTGCCTCCAAGACATATGGAAAAGTGTCCATTTGAACTTTGGAGAAATAGGAAACCGAGTTTAAGATATCTCAAAGTGTGGGGCTGTCTCGCTAAGGTTTTAGTCCCAGAACACAAGAGAAAGAAACTTGGTCCTAAAACTGTTGATGCGGTCTTCTTAGGTTATCTAGAAAATAGCTATGCATATAGGTTCTTGGTAATTCGGTCCGAGATACTGGGCATAGATGTCAACACTATTGTTGAACTCCGTAATGCTACCTTCTTTGAGGATGTCTTCCCATTGAAGACTGGGATTCCTCAGAATCTGACCATTGAGGGCGCCTCCACATCAGGATCTATTCCAGATCAAGTGGAAAGGATATCGAATGTGGGGGTTGAGACTCAACCTGAACCCAATGATCTTTCTGAAGAGATTGAGCCAAGGAGGAGTAAAAGACCTCGGATAGCCAAGGATCTGGGTAGCGACTTCGTTGTCTACCAGATCGAGGGTGATCCACCAAGTTACAAGGAAGCCATGGCTTCGTCTGAAGCAAAGCAATGGAAGGAAGCCATCAAATCTGAGATGGATTCCATTATGGCTAATGGAACTTGGGAGTTGGTTGATTTACCCAAAGGGTGCTCTACTATTGGGTGCAAGTGGGTGTTTAAGAGAAAGCTTAGACCTGACGGATCAATTGAAAAGTACAAAGCCAGATTAGTTGCCAATGGCTTTAGGCAAAAGGAAGGTATCGATTATTTTGATACCTATTCCCCTGTGACTAGGATGACCACAATCCGGATGCTCATAGCATTGGCTTCTGTATATGATCTCTCTATCCACCAGATGGATGTGAAGACCGCCTTCTTGCATGGCGATCTTGAGGAAGAGATCTATATGGATCAACCTGATGGGCTTGTGACTCCTGGGAAAGAGGGAAAGGTTTGCAAGCTTGTCAAATCCCTTTACGGATTGAAACAAGCACCAAAGTAGTGGCATGAAAAATTTGACAAGACTATTTTATCATGTGGCTTTAAGGTTCATGAATCCGATAAGTGTGTCTATTCCAAGGTGAAAGGTGATGAGTGTATTGTCTTGTGCCTATATGTCGATGACATATTGTTGTTTGGATCACATATGAGGATTATTAATGAGAGTAAGGCTTTCTTTAGTAGTAAGTTTGAGATGAAGGACATGGGTGTTGCTAATGTGATCTTGGGTCTCAAATTGACAAGGTCAGTTGATGGGATTGTAATTTCTCAATCTCACTATATTGAGAAGGTACTTGAGAAATTTGGATATCAAGATTGCAAAGCTGTAAGCACTCCTTTTGATTCATCCAAAACGCTATTTAAGAATAAAAGTGGAGTACCTGTAGCCCAGCTAAGGTATTCACAAGTGATAGGAAGTTTAATGTATCTTGCAAATTGCACGAGACCTGATATTTCATTCTCGGTTGCAAAGCTGAGTAGATACACTAGCTGTCCTGACCGTACTCACTGGGAGGCTCTGGATCGAGTACTGAAGTACTTGAAGGGAACTATTTCCCTTAGTTTGCATTATGGTAGACATCCATCTGTACTAGAAGGATACAATGATGCAAGCTGGATAGGGAAAATAGAGGAGTCTGGGAGTAATGGTGTTACAGGGTATGTATTTACCCTTGGAGGCAGTGCAGTCTCCTGGAGGTCTGTGAAGCAGACCATTCTAGCTCGATCCACTTTTGAGGTCGAGCTGTGTGCTTTGGACACCACTGGAATTAAGGCTGAATGGCTAAGGGAACTTCTGTCTGAAATTCCCATGGTAGGTCAGCATGTTCCTGCGATCTCGGTACATTGTGATAATATGACCACAATTGCCAAGATCAAGAGTTCAAAGTTCAATCAGAAAACAAGGAGACACATACAAATCAGACTTAAGACGTTAAGGGATTTGGTGTCTCGAGGAGTGTTGGCTGTGGATTTTGTTGGATCCAAAGACAACACGGCAGATCCGTTGACTAAGGGACTTGATAGATCTTTAGTCCTAAAGTCTAGGCTTGGGATGGGACTGAGACCCATTGGGAGTTCCTCTACAATAGCAACCCAACCTAACTGAGTGGAGATCCCACAAAGTAGGTTCAATGTGGTAATAACAAGCTGTTAGGAGAACTGGTTGGCACCCTAAGTTTAATGCGTAAGCATGAGTGTCTTATCCCTGGAAGCATGAGTGCCATTTAAGCTGCAAGTTTAGGAAGAGCGTAGGCTCTGAATGGGTTCAAGCCTTTGGGCAGGATGTTAGCAGTGCATCCTTGGAGAACGCCACCTATGTGAGTGTTACTGTGGGCCGCAGTTAAAAGAAGAGGGTCTTTCCTAAATACACTCATGAAACAGGATAAGGGTGCATGGCCTTTAAGAGCACCAACCCTTTGTTGTTTCTACTGTATACTTTAACACTAAGGTCTGAAGTTCAAGACGTAGTTCACTTCGTTCCTGTTAAAGTGAAAGTAGTAAACTCAGGTAGAGGTTCAAACCGGAAGGTACCTTTACTGAAAGCAAAGTGTGGGCAGCCGAAAGAAGTCTCTTGAATCTTTTTGAATCTCTTTTTCAAATTGGTGAATTCGTGGGGGATTGTTGTATTAAAATTGTTTATATAGGTTTTAATTGGAAAACCTATTAAGTACAATTTGGTATTCATTTGATTTCAATTAGGAAACCAAATAGTTTGGAGGGAAAGTGGGAATTCCCAAATTTGAAACATGGTTGAGTTTGGGTGGAAGTTTAGTACCATACCTTGGAGATCTAAACTTTTGGTGGACTTATATATGAGTCCACACCCCAAGCTCCTGTAGCAATAGTAGAGAGGAGGAATGGAGGACCACACACGCGCGCGCGCGCTCTGCTCCGCTCTGTCTCCGTCTCGGGCTCGGGCTCGGGCTCGGGCTCGGGAGAGTCAATTCGGATCTCGGGCTCGGGCTCGGGAGAGTCAATTCGGATCTCGATACTTTTGCTGTGGGTTTCATTTGGTAAGTCGATTAAATTAATCACACGATTAATTTGGTAAGTCGACTTAAATGGGAATTCAACTCGCCATTATGGGCGCATTTTTTGGGATCCGAAAGGATGCGTTTTCGGGACGTATTTTTGGAAATCAAAGGTTGCGTTTTTCGGGACGCGGGACCCTCTATTTATATCCCTCACCCGACTCGGTTTTTCTTCACTCGCAAGAAAAACCTCTCTCACGCCGTTTCTCTCTGATTCTTCCTCTCACGAACGAACGTCTTCTTCTTCCTCTCTCGGATGCAGTTCTCTGAGGTACAATCGAGGACGATCCTTTTGGTGTGCGCCGACGACGATCGTGAACCGTCGTATCCTGGGAGCAGATCGCCAGTACCCTACTGATAATCTCGGAATTCGATGTGGTTATATCGACTCACAAGGCGAGTCAACAATCGGTGTTTGACCACACAAATTCTGAAATTAATCAACAATTAACCCACACTAAAGATCAACAAATTAGAACTAATGTGGAGTTAAAATTTATTTTTAACTCTGCACAAATGGTGTATAGTGACAAGTATGCAGAGAGTTCGAACACAGGGAGCAAGCAAGGTAGTTCAAAAATGTGCTCAAGTGAATGCGTGTGAGGTGTCTACACTAAGCAAACAAGCAAAGGAAATTTTTGTGGATTTTTAATTTTTTAATTTTTAATTTTTTATTTAATTTTTAATTTTGTATTTTGATTTTTAATTTTCTGATTTTTATATTTTATATTTTATATATTTTTTTTCAGAATTGGAAAGTAAAGACAATATAATAAAAGACAAGCTAAAATATTTATAAAAATGTGCAAAAATAACCAAAAATTCAGGAATAAAATGTTTTTGATATTTTTAGGATTTTTTACTGTTTTTGTGATTTTTGGAGATTTTTCAAGGTGTTTTTGGTATTTTTAAATGCTGAAATAAGGCAAAACAGTGGAAAGGGTGCTGGCTGTGAGTAAAATGGAATTTAAAATTATCAAACAGCAACCAAAATTTTTCACACTATTTTTTCAATAAAAATGACAAAATAAGTGACACACAAAACCTGAGTTTGCTATTTTTGGATTTTTCTATTATTTTATATATTTTTTTGAAGTTTTTGAATGTTTTTAAATTTTTAGTGTTTTTCTTTTGAGATTTTTAATGGTTTTTGGATTGACACTAAAATAGGATAAAATAGACACTAGGTAATTTTTTTGGAATTTTTGGAGAGGTTTTAATATTTTTTTGGCATTTTCTAAGCTAGACCGTGCAAAAAAAGCAAGTTTTTGATTTTTAATAAATATAAAAATAAAATAAAATCAAAAACTAAAATTGTGGCGTGGAAGTACACGTGTCCAGGAGCTTAACCCTATTTTTGTGGAATTTTTGGACTTAAAATGATATTTCAAATAATTACAACAAGCATACAAAAATTTCAAGGCCTGGCAGGGGCATATATGCAAATATACAAAACATCCAGGGGCATACACGCAATTTTCCACAAAATATTGAACTGAATATTTTATTTCTAGCACCAAAATGTAATTACAAAAGCCGCCTGGGCACGCTAGCAATTTTCCCACCAGGGCGCGTGACTTGCACGCGCCTGGCGAGGACTTAAACGTAATATCTCAAACCCTGGGGGCCTACTTGCAAAATATTCAAAAAGTTTACACTTGATATGCAAGTTTCAGTACTAAAACAAAATACACAAATGACTGAGGGCCCTTCTGCAAAATGCCCACACCTCACGTGTACAGGTCACGTGAGGTGACGTGGCGAAGGACCTATATGCAAATATAGAAAGTACGGGGGTGTTTGTGCAAATAAACCAAAGTTTTTACGTTACAGACAAAAGTTTAAATACTAAATAATAAATACAAAAGGCGCGAGGGGGTAAGGTGCAAAATACCCCTATTTGCGCGCGATCCAACGGCGGGGGTGATGTCACTTGAACACGTGGCGCTCAGAGGACGACCGATGACGCTTCGCAGATGTCCGGCTGAGATTAGATCGCGGGGAAGAATCGGACGGTACTGGCGAGGCAAGATCGGACGGCCGATGTTGGATCTGGAGCTGCTGCTCGATAAGATGGTGGAAAAGCGAGGAGGAAGAACAGGGAAGAGCACCGGCGAAGGCGCACTTCCCTGACTCCGATCTCGCTCCTCAGGCGGTGGATGGGCTCCAAAATGGAGCTGCAGACTCCTGAGAGGTCACTCTGTGGACTGGAAGGCTCTGATTCGTCGGAGAGGCGTCGAGGTGCTGGCGCGGAGGCGGCGGAGCTCTCAGCTCCAGGTATCTCCGGCGAAGATCGCAAAAATGCTCTCCAGGCTCGTTCAGGGCTCTTTGACCTGCAAGAAGTGGTGAAAAGGCCCAGGGCAAATTGCCTGGACCTCGTGGAGGCGTGGGGATGCGTGATGTGCGGCGGCGGTGGACGCAAAGAGTGACGGTGGCCGGAGGTGTCTCCGGCGAGTGATCGATTTGGCGAATCGATACACGCAAGGGATAACTCTATGGGGGGAAATGAAGAGGGGAATGCGAGAAAGAAAATGACGATGAAAAACTAACGGTTAGCACTGCCTCGAGCCCAGGTCAGGCGAGGGAAGAGGGTACCTCGACGGCGGTCGCCGGAGGTTGTGGAACGCGCCCAAAAGTGTCCTGTCCACCACCCTGACGAGCGCTCCTTGGAGCTGTCACCTCCGGGAACTCAAGCAAGGTCTGGGGGGGAGGTTTTGCTGGATTATGCGGTTCAAAATTCAAAAGGAGGTGGGCTTTAGGTTTTAAAGGGTTGACGGTCAGAGGAGGAAGAACGAGGTGCGGAGGTGGTTGGCGTGATGCACGTCCCGATGCAAACACTAGACGTGCAAGACGGTCCAGCGAGGAAGGATTTTGCAGAAGGAATTGAGTCGAAAGGATGAAAGCTCGCTCCTCGAAAAAATGGTGAAAATGGGGGTTAAACATAGTCTGACATGAGCTACAGGGTGTAGGTCAGACTGTTGACCTTGGTCAACAGTCCTGACCTCCTGGTTGGTCCACGTGGACCAACCAGGAAAAACCCTGGAAAAACATTTTATTAATTCAATTTAAAATACTAAATGGCCGAATTAATTAAAAGTTATAAAATAAAAAATGCTTAGAATTTTATGTAGTATTTTATTTTGATTTTTAATTATTTTTAGGAGTTATATTTTTACAAGTTACCTTTTTAACCCTATATAGGTATAATACCTATGTATTTTAGTATTTTATTTTTATTTTGTGTATTTTAATTTCTTTAATTTTGTTTATAATTTTATAACATTGTAAAATACTTTTATACACATAAATATATTTTTATTTTATTTTATTGATGTATTTTGTATATTTAATAAAATCTAAGAGCATTTTGTACAGGTGTAGACATAGGCAGTATACCTATGTAGTCTTTATACAAGTATTTTTATTTTTATTTTTATTTGCATTTTATTTTAATTTTAATGCACATATATATTATAAGTAACATTTACAAAATTATAAAAATATAAAAATATAAAAATAATGAATAAATAATAAATTGAATATTTTAATCAGTATAGCTATACAACGGGGGTCCAAAATTCAACTTTCAAACCGTAGCTCCGCCAAATGTGAAACCACCGCCATTGGATAGATTATTTTATTCTATATACAATTAAAGGTGAGTACACTGCATTTGGAGTTGTCAGTTGTGAGATACGGGTCTGGGAAGGTGGGATTTTGGATTCTTATTCAGACCATAACTTTTCATCTGTACATTCTTTTTCTGTGAAATCAATTTTTGTATTTTTCTTTATAAATTTATCTACAACTTTCATGTACAAAGTTTCTTTATTTGATGTATAAAAAGTGGAACCAAAAATAGGTCCCAAAATGAATAAAGAATGAATGGAATGTATAGGTATTTTCTCTGTATTTCTGACCTTATCTCCCCCTACTTTATTCCTTGTCGACCTATTCATCAAGATGCCTAGGTCTCGGGGGTTTTGGATCATAAAATATTTGCAATATTTTATTCTTTTTCTTTTCTTTATTTATTCTATAATTTTGGCCTTAATTACAGTGTTTTATACACTATCTGAATGCACATGCATGAATGCTAAGATGCTCTATTTAAGGGTATTTACAGGCATTTGCTAGGGTTTTTGGTGCCAAAATGATAGAATAAAGATGATGAAATGTGGATTCATCACCTACGCACCGGTATTGTGGGGGCGATATCTTCTCTAAGGACAGTCCATTACATGGACGCTTCGGTGACTTCTAAACTGATCTTTATTTTATTTTGCTTGCCGCAATATGTTTATTGCTTTACCCTTTCTGGATCATGCCCGTATTATTTATGTTTATGTTCTTTAAATTGGTTCCTGTTTGCATCGTATAATCGGATAATGATTGGGAAACATACAATGGATATAATCTTATTTGGTTTTGTTTCTCTGTTAATTCATTTGGATCCGATATTATACTGTTTAATGTATGCACTGGTAATCTTATTTCCAACATTTAATGCATCCTATATTATATGGTAATGCAACACCTTTGTTCCTGATTAATTGCTGGTAAACGAACTTCGCAAAGAACCACCCAGAAGGATGAAGTTTCTTTACCAAGATGTCATTTTCCATATAACTAGGAGTGAGCCTGATGATACGGGAGATGCTATCACTGTGAAGCCATTGTCGAATTAATTGTAGATTCCAATGCCCATTAGGATTCAGTAGGGTGCGTAAAAGCATGTAATGCAGTTGGGATACAACTGCTTAGGGTAATCAAGCAACCATCAGTCCCTCCATACATTAGTTCCTTTTCCATTTCCAATGAGCATCACCGAGTTTTCAAATAGATATTGTTTATCAATGATGGCCTTCCATAAAGAAGAAGATAACATCAGTGAGGAAGCATCCCAGAAGTTGGTGGACCTAAAATACTTGGATTTCTTTCCAAAGGCATATCTGGGGTTCAATAATCCGTCGGGCTTGTTCATCAGTTGTGCTTGTTTAATTCCAATTCCTCCCGAGTGCTTTGGCAAGAAAATAACATTCCAAGCTTTTATATAACAATGCCTCTTGACATCTAGGAAATCCCACAAAAAATTCCTAAGCAACTTATCTATTTGCATATACGAGTTTACATCAAGTAAGTTCATACTCAAGAGGCATACAGACACTCTCGAGAGTGCTGCTTGAATAAGTATTGTTCTTCCTGCATGTGAAAGGGCTTTGCTTTTCTAACCAGACATCTTGCTTTTCATTCTATGAAGAATATGGTCATGCAATGCTTGAAAGCATGCTTTCGTGGCATTGGGCAACCTAAATACACTCCTTTTTCAAAGTGTGGAAAAAGTAATGGAGATTTTCTTACTCAGTGCCCTATGGTCCTCTTATATAGATGTGAGAGACCTTGTTGGATAAATTACATAGTATGGACAGAAAGATACAAACAGATTTTGTAAAAAGATGTTGGTTGTTTCGATTAATGGTAGGGTTAGTCGTATGCTATCTAAGAGTCTACCTCCAGGAGAGTGTTGCCTTACAAGGTTTTATGTATCCTCTACTCCACTTTTCTTCATAATGAGATCTGTGGTTTTTCCTCAGTACGTTGGTGGAGTTTTTCCACGCAAGTGTTCTTTTCTGTGTGATTGCTTATGGATTTTTTTGTGCTTGTATCGTCTGTCAACAAACTAGTATCAAAGCATTGAATCAATGATTTTTCATGTATTTTATACATGTTTTGAGTCCCACAAAGACTTTTCTGGTTCGTAGCTTTCGCTTTGTGTTGAAGGCTCCCATAACAAATTATCTTTTGATGTAATGATCTGATACCCTCGATGACGACAAAGTTAGATGTTGAGAAGTTCGATCGAATCACCAATTTTGGTTTGGAAGGTCAAAATTAAATCAATCCTCATTCAAGAAGTCATCACAAAGGCGTTGAAAGACATATAAAATGCATGTGACATCGGACTCAAGACGAGAACAAATCTATTGATGCAACATCTAAGGCAAGCATACATCTTTGTCTATCGTGATATACTTTGTTAGCAGGGTACTTTTGAACCTCAAATTGAACCTTAATGTCTTGGCCTAATTCAATCTACCAACACTCTTGTTAAAGTTGACTAATCCATTTTAGTCGACCAATCCTAATCAGCTAACTTTTATTCCAATTCAAGTGATATTAGTTACTTACTTTTCATTCCAAACCAAGTGATATTAGTTACTTGACCATTAGTTAATTACTTTTAATGAGACTTAATTGGATCGACTACATTCTAGTTAAGTCAATTAATTTTAATTTTACTCAACTAATTTAATCCCTATTCAGCTATTTTTTTTACCTAGCAAAATTGAAATTTCATGAATTTAGTCATATAACTTTCACTTGGCTAACAAATGACATTTCCTCAGTCAACTAATTTAATTTTCAGGAAATAATTTTGTTCGTGTCAATTGAATTTTTCAATCACATACTTGAAAAACAAATTAAATCAATCAACTAATTATTCTGTTAGTAAATTACTCTTTCCCAATTTTAGCTAATTCTTTTATACCCGTTGCAGAATAAATCCATATAATTCTTCATGCTTCTTAATTGGCTACTTAGCATCTCTAAGACCTACAAATAAAATCATTGGGTCACTTAACATAGATCAAGTGAAAATAAATAGTTTCTTATAATTAAAAATTAATTGAGAGTTCAACTCTTCTAATCTCTCGCATTCACTCAAGGTTAAGTGATAAAAATATATATCATATTCTTGAGAAACCCAAGTCTTGTTCATCACTGACAAAGTTTGGTAAGTTGTGTGCTTTGAATTTTGTTACTTATAAGGTATTTCTTTTTTTACACTTATTTACGTACATAATCCTCGATAAGCACGAATTACATGAGAAACCTCGAGTAATGCTTAACCCTTGCATGGCATAACCCTGTGTCAACTTCCATCCATTTCTATCGTTAACTTTGACAGAATCCATCAATTTAGACATTTTTACCCTTTGAACAAGATCATATTTTTAAAAGATAACCTATCTTATTCAACTTAGAAAATTGGATTATCACCTTCCCATCGTCTTCCTTGTATGATCTCGCGTAGGATGGAGCTTGCCAAGGATGTGAGAAGACGACGACGGACGGTAGAGGGGGCGTAGGCCCAAGCTGGTGGGGGCAGATGATTGTCTTAGAGGAAAGGGCTGGAAGGAGGGTGGAGAAGGGGGTAATGGAGGGGCAACGTATGGGGGAGGTGGTCGGTGGGGGAGGGGTGTGGGCGGAGGGGGAGGGCATGTGGGTGGAAGGAGGGGGCTATAGGAGGAAGGGGGGAGCCCCCCCCCCCCCCCCCCCCTTTTGTTTTCTTTATTTGAGTTTATATCATAACCATTGGATTGAAGTTGAGTTAGATTAACTCCATGGATTGGTTGAGTTAATGGAATAAACTAACGGATGGTTATGTGTGTGAGATGGAGTGATTATTCCGGATTTCTCATTTAATACGTAATTATTGAGGGTTATATATGTAAATACGAAATTACATAGGGTTATGGGTGTAAATATCCCTTTTCGTTGTCCCCGACAACTCCAATGGCGCAGTCTGATGCATATATCATGATCTCAAACGGGAGAGACCAGTTTGGAGGTTGAAGGAAAGAGGCCTGGTGATTGATGAACAACGATTTTGCCGAGGTCTTGTCAATCCACAAGGCGAATCAACAGTCGTCGAAGCGGCCTCAAACGAAACCCTAATTCAATCAACAATTAACCCACAATTAAGAATCAAGCAATAAAAAGCAAAATACGTGGAGTTAAAATTTATTATAACTCTACAATGAAGTGTATGGGTGCAAGTATGTGTAGAGTGTCAAACACAGGGATACAATTTTGTTATTTTAGAATGGTGATAATCAAAATTTCTAATAATAATAATAATAATCTAAAACTATATAAATCCACAATACAATAAAGTTGGTTTATATCAACAAATAATTTAAATATTCATTGTCATGTTTTTCGAAATTAAATATATAACAACAACCACTATTCATTGCAAAAAATGATTATTCATGTAATTTGCAACGAATGTCATACTAAAATTATTGCCTATAGATCTTTTCTAAAATTCTGTAATAAACCTTACTGCTTTGGTAACGATTAGAGGAAAAAGTCAATGGCATGGACGGAGTCAGAAATTTTTATCTGGGGAAGGGGTGACCGATACATTATTTGTCTAAATTTATTTTACCATTATTTATCATTTTAGTTATATTTTATGTTGGATGGGAAAATGGTTCCAATATATTTGCAATTAATATTTACAAGAATTTTTTTACAAACAATACACTATAATCTTACAATTTTACATAAATATCCTTACATACATTATATTCTTTAAAAAATATCCCTGCAAAAAAACTATATTGTATGGAAATATACAACTAATATTTTGATGTTAAGTTATACCGTCAAATTTAATATTTATAAATAAGTAATAATGTACATTGCTTTGCGCACGGAAACAAATGATTGTGACATATTCATATGCAATTTCTTATCAAAATTTGTATATGATTTTTTTATGTCTAAATCTATACCCATTATAAATGGATATGGATAGAGATGTCACATTAATATCCACCTACATCTATATCCGTGTATGTATATATGTTTTAATATATAGTTGTAGATTTATTTGTAGATATATATAACAATATTTTATATATTTTTCATTGTGTGTGTATATATATTCAATAAGGTGCACATTTCCTGGATGCATGGAAAGTCTGCTATCTCGTTCGTATATAATTAATCTAACGGATCTGATTAATGTTTTTATTTTAATTTTTTAATGTTGAAAACACATTTTAATCATTTTATCTCATTCAAAAAATAGAAGGTATTGACAGCTCACATTTTATTTTCAGTTTCTTCTTTGAAGAATCCTTTTTAGGGTTCTCCTCCCTAAACTAGCAATGACGATGATGGAAATGCTCGAGGATGCGACACCCAGAGAGGCGGAGGGCGACGACACTCGAGGTTGTGCATGAGGATGGGGAGGGCGACGACACACGAGGAGGGAGAGGGTAGCGGCGACGACAATGTTAGGGTGTGATGTTCGAGGCCACGTACGGTGAGGGGGAGGTTGACACTACAAGGGGTGGGAGAGGGTGATAACGCACGGGGAGGAGGAAGCCGTCGACGCTCAAAGCTGCGCGAGGGGAGGGCACACAACTTGGAATAAGGTGTTGGCATCAATCCTTCTAGGTTAATGTCAATATGAATTATTTATTTTTTATTTTGATTCATTGATTATTCAATCATTTTTATTTCACAATTTGATTATTCGATTTTACAAACAGAGGCTCTAAGTTTTACAAATTGATTAACTAAATTTGCTAATCCATTCACTGATTTTACATTCGTTTTTACAATCTCAGATTTTTTTACAATACTAGTTCTTTTTGATACAAATTGCAATGCATTTTTTACAACCTTGGACTATTTTTTTTTCATTTATCCTAGATCTTTTCTATCAAGTTTTTCCATTTTCATGCATTTTTGCGATATGGGTTCATTTTTTAGAAATATCAAAATAAGTTTACAATATCATTTTTTTTCATTTCTTACCTCTTTTATCATTTTCTAACAATTTCAGACTATTTTCGCAAACTCTCAATTCAGTTTTTACAATCTCAGGTCAAATTTTACAAATATCAGGATGTTTACTACAAATCTGAGACTGCTTTTTACAAAGGCATTACCAGATTTGCAATTGCGATAATAATTGCAGTACTAACTGTGATCTTATTTTATAATGCATGATACAAATTTACAATGTGGATGTGATACAGAGAGGTTTGCCATTTCGCATAGCGTGAAAATGCTCCCTCGTTGACGAAACCTCATTGAATAAATAGTAATAAAAATTACCAAATCGGACAGGATAAAATTGGTAAAATAAAAGGATTAAATGAAATTCAAATTCAAAGCAAAACCTAAAGACTAAAACTCCCTTTTGAATAAAGAGCCATCATATTGAGATCTAACGGATCTCGTGATGGGTTTTCCATTGACCCAGAAAAGATACACCTCATTGGAAGGGCCCTATTATAAAATATACATAGTTATTATATTATATCATGATAATCCATCCAAATCATGTATATCTAAGTTAATATGATTATTTACGCTATTGTTAATATCGAATTTGTGTTTATTTTTATTTACATATAAGTTTTTGAGGATATGATAACACATTTTTTCATCTATCAATATTTGTATTTGCATATGTATTCAATCATTAAAGTTGATAAAAGATATGATAATACCTATACACGTGTTCTTAATCCGACCATTCTTATTTTGATATCTTACATAGTGTAGTTACTCTTTGTATTCCAAATTTTAATGGTAATATCAATATCTTATTTTATAAAGGGAAATGATCCAAAAATTACATTTCAATAAGCAGTTGTATCGTTTAGTTGTAGTTATATTTACTTATAGATCATTCTTAAAATTATATAATAAAATCTTGCTGACTTGACATCTATTAGAAGAAAAAGTCAATGACATGAACATAGCCAGAAATTTTTATTTAGGGGAGGGCGACGCTACATTATTTATATAAATTTATTTAACCATCATTTACCATATTAGTTATATTTTGTGTTGGATGGGGGAATGTTTCCAAAATATTTGCAATTAATATTTACAAGATTTTTTCTACAAAAATACAATATAAGCATACAATTTTACATAAATATTCCTACATAGATTATATTTTTAGAAAAACGTCCCTGCAAAAAATATATTTTATTGAAATGCACTTCTAATACGGCGATGTTAGGTTATAATGTAAAAATTAATATTTGTAAATAAAGTAATAATATAACATGGCTTGTGCAAGGAAACAAATGGGTGTGACATATTCATATATAAATCCTTACCAAATCTGTTATATATATATATATTTGACATTTAAATCTATATCCATTGTAGATGGATATGGAAAGAGATGTCACTTTAATATCTACCTGTATCTATATTCGTGTACGTATATTTCTTTTAATATATAATTGTACATTTGTTTGTAGATGTAGAAAATAATATTTTATATCCGTTTCACTATATTTGATGTATATTTTATAAAATATACACTTAGCATATTGTATCATGATAAGCCATTAAATCATATATATCTAAGTTAATCTAATTGTTTCTGCTGTTATTTATATCGGATCTACGTTTTAAGGATATGATAAGATATTCATTATCTGTAAATATTTGTATTTACGTATGTATTCAATTACTAAAGATGATAAATATATGATACTTATACACATATTCGTAACTTGACCCTTTCTTGCAAAATGCATACTCTTTGTATTCCTAAGATAATGTTAAGATCTTATTTTATAGAAGAAAATGACTCAAAAAATACATTTCAATAAGTAATTGTATCGTTTAGTTGTAGTTATATCGAGTTTATCCCCCTCATCAAGCACGATATACGTTGCAATTTAAAGTGAATGATATTTGTTTTATATTTAACTACGGAAGGTATGCCCACGGATGTCAAATTATTTGTTATCTGAAGTCAATTTCATCTCACTTGCATTCATAAAGCTTAGTTATCAGGTGTAGTTTTTCTGATCAGTGATTATTGTAGTGCCACCCATAAGGGTCTGTTTGGTAACTGAGTTGGGCTGGATTGGGGTATCCCCATGTGAATAGTTGCTGTTTGGAAGGTTGAGAGGATTTGAATGATACTTATGATGTGATGTGATATTGATTATGTGTTATATTAATTTTCTAGTTATTATAATATGTTTTTTATATTAATAATTTTATTTGAATATGATTAAAAAATATTATATCAAAGAAATTGTAGTGTCAATGGTAATAACCCAAGAATACAGGGTTGGAGCCAGTGTTTTTGAAACCGGACCAGACCGGTCGGTTCGACCGGTCCGACCGGTGAACCGGGCCTGGACCGGTCCGGTTAACCGGTTTATACCGGTTCGGTTAATCGGTTTATACCGGTTCGGTTCGATTGATCAAATTTTAGTTAAACCGTCCGGTTCAACCTGTTTTTTTGTTTCGGTTTAACCAGGTTCAACCCAAGTTGAACCACATTTAATTTTTAAATTATTTAAAAATTTTGTTGATAGTGGGATTTAACCGATGACCTTTGATTTACTATTTCACACTTCAAACCAGCTACACTAACACAACTTTTTGCATGTGTTGGATTTTAAATATAATTAAACTATTATCATGTTATAGAGCATCTAGTCCAAATAATATATATATATATATATGATATGTATGATATTTGATGGTGTATAAGAAAAATACTTCATGTTTAGTGTGAAATTAATACATTATTTATGTATTTTATATATATCTCAGATATAATAAATGTATATTATATATATATATATATTATTTCATTTCGATTTGATTAGTCGGTTCAACAATTTTTTTTTCACTGATCCGGTTTAATTCGGTTTTAAATAATGATGACATCATCATCCGGTTGAACCGGTTTGATTATATGATTCGACACGATCCGACCATTTCAACACGATTTCCGGTTCGATGTCCGAATATGGGAGGGTGCTCCGTCTACCAAACAGGCCCTCCTCATGATATACCGCATGAAAATAATAAATAAACTAAGATCCACACCTACAACCATCAGTGGGTCCCACACTGTGCTCCCACCACCACCCCACGTTGCCCACATATTCCCACCATCCCCCCACCACCGGAACAGCTCCCTCCCTTCCCTTTCCACCTCCTCTCCGGCCGACGATTCTAGGGTTAGGGTTCCGATGAAGCGCCCCCGCAGCTCCGCCGACCTCTCCTCCCGTCGCTGGCGGCGCCCCGGCCACCTCCTCCTCCTCCTCGCAGCCCTCTACCTCCTCTTCCTCTCCCTCAAGCTCCCCCGCCTCCTCCGCATCGCCGCCCTCCTCTCCTCCGCCGACGACCCGTCTGACGACCTCCGCCGCTCCGCTCTCCTCCCTCGCGAACCCCTCCACCGCCGCCTCGACCTCCGTCCCCTTCGCTCTCGCTACGGTCGCCTCCCCTCCCACCTTCTCCTCCTCCGCCGCGCCGACGGAGACCTCTCCGAGATCGAGCGTGCCGCCGCAGAGGCCTGGACCCTTGGTGCCACCGCCTGGGAGGAGCTTGAGGCCCTTGGCACCGCCGGCCTGAACCACACCACGGAGGACCTCGCCGTTGGGAGCGGAAATACGACACCCTGCCCACTGTCTGCGTCGATGAGCCACGAGGAGCTCGGCGGAGCCGAGCGGCTCATGTTCCTGCCGTGCGGGCTCGCCGCTGGGTCGTCGATCACTGTGATCGGGACGCCACGGGAGGCGCACGTGGAGTACGTGCCGCAGCTCGCGCGGGTCGCCGGGGGCGACGGGAGGGTGATGGTGTCGCAGTTTATGGTGGAGCTGCAGGGTTTGAAGGCTGCTGATGGTGAGGATCCACCGAGGATTCTGCACCTGAACCCACGGGTGAAGGGGGATTGGAGCAAGGTGCCTGTGATTGAGCACAACACGTGCTATAGGATGCAGTGGGGCATCGCTCAGCGGTGCGACGGAGTGCCGTCGCGGGATGATGAGGACACAGGTCTGTGAGAAGTTTTCTTTTTTGCTTCTTCTGCTGTTGTTTATTATTCACTGCTGGCAACGAGTAGGATTTCCCGATTATTCTATAATTACTTGACTGCTTGTTTGAGTTATATGCACATTTCAGCATGACGATTTGCATCTGATGTTCTATTCTCTTAGTCGGTTTTTGTTGCGGCAGCCAAATAACAAACTTTAATCCATACGAAATAATTGGTCAAGAGATGCGTATAGCTAAAAAGATGGGTCCCAATACTCTCAACAAGTTACAATTCGCAAAGGAAATCTAAGTAGATCATTCTGCATGTTAAATGAGATTGGCTACTTGAATCTGAATGAAACAGACTTGTGCTTTATGTTAAGTGAGATTGGCTTTTAGCACGATTTCTCTTGCACGGTATCTTTACAAATTCGGGAATATGAAAGAAATTTATGGTGACCAGTGCCTTAGGTTACAGTGATATGTATTACATATTAGCAAATTCGACAGTGTAATCAGTAAGTTGTGAGTATTCCGTTTTTGTGTCTCTAATTAAGAACATTCGAGGGTGGTCAGGTCTAGGAGTTATCATGACAAATATGTAGGTCTAGGAGTGATTATGTGTAGGTTCCTTTTTTAACTACTTCATGATTTCTTTGATAGGGTTAGGATAATTCAATGTACTACATTATGGAAGAGTTTGATGAATGATAACCAGTGCCTTATGGAACAGTTTAATTTATGACATTGCAGCGAATTCAACAGTGTCAATTAATTGGCAGTTGAAGATTCTATTTTTGCACCTCTAATGAAGAGCATTCTAGGGTGGTCAGGTCTACAAGTGATTATGACAAATGTGTAGGTCTAGGAGTGATGACAAATGGGTGGGTTTCTTTTTTTCAACTACTTGATGATTGTTTTGGACCGTTGGGTCAGGATAATTCAATATACTACATTAGGGAAGAATTTGATGATGACATCGTATGGAACAGTTCATATTTATGACATTGCAGTGAATTCAACAGTGTCAATCAGTAGGTCGTTGAAGATTCCACTTTTGCACCTCTAATTAAGAACATTCTAGGGTGGCTAGGTCTATGAGAGATTATGACAAGTGTGAATTTCTTAATTTGACGTTTTTTTTCTGGGGTATGATTAGTGCTGGAGTGTTTGGTTGAGCGCTTATTGAGTTGTAGATGGGTAAATGGATACTTATAGGATCCATTTATCCCATCCAGTTGTTTAGTCTCACATTGTCCAGTGGTGGGACTTGGAGGCCCTGTGGAGGCTATATAAGGAGCCCCAGGCCTCCTGTATCAGATGAGAAAAAGCAATGCATAACACGCCCCTTTGAGGGCTTCTCCCGTGGTTTCATCCATGGAAGGACATATCGATATCGATATCAATATCGGTACCATGTCGATACCGATATATTGCCGATATATCGGCGATATATCGACGCCATATCATCGACACCGGGATTCGGCTCGCCTTTTTTGCCTGTCGATACCCGATATCGGACATATCGGCGATATATCGGTGACCTGTCGATACCGATATATCGTCGATATATCGCCGATATATCGAGATACAGCCTTCCATGGTTTCATCCCGCTCCTCACGGAGTAGGGTTCCACGTAAAATCCCGTTCATGTTTCTTTATTCTTTTCCATGTTTTCGCTTCCGCTTCCTATTTTTCTAACATGGTATCAAAGCGGGTTCGATTCTCGAGGATTTCGAGTTATTATATTTTTTCGAGATTCGATTTTTGTATTGTTCTTATGTTCAAGTTTTGAAGTTTGATCACAGGGTTCTAAAACCCTAGATATGATGCTCTGCTATGTTTGTGATTCCTTGGAACCCTAAAATCAAGGCTGCGACATGGATTCGAAGCCCTATTCTCTAGCCAAAGGCATCGCGCATCAGCAGCACCTTCTGTTCGCGCAAGCAGTGTGCATGATCACGAAGTCCCACCAGGCTCCTCCCCGCCAGGCTCCCGCGCACCTTCCAGCACGCGTCATCGCGAACATTCCAGCACGCGCCATCGCGAATCATGGCCGTGCACGCATTCCCAAGCCCCAGCTGCTTAGCCGCATCTCCAGGCCAATCTAGACCAGCCCCAGTCGTCGCTCCACGCGCAGGCGGTATCTCGCACCCTCCCAGGCGAGCTTTCCAGTCGTCTGCTTCCCAGGCAAGCCCGATCCAGGCAGTACACGGTCACAGCCCGATCCAGGCATCGCGTGTCCCAGCGCACAGGCCGCGCATCCAGGCGCAAGCGAAATGATTCTCCAGCGGCGGCATATGAAGACCCGAAAAGGGGCCCCAGTCTCGCACGCGTTCACAGGCGCGATTCCTCTCGAAGCTGCCCTTCTTGGCGGAACCAGCAACGGAGGCGCGCGACCCCCCCAACATGCGGGAAACCATTCCAGGCGGGTACCCCGCTCGCGTGAGCATCTCCTACGGCGTCTCCAGCCGCCATAACCAGTGGCGGTGGGAGCAGTGAACCCCCGAAGGGGCGACGCTTCTTTTCTCGAGGGCTCTGGGAAACCGAATTAGGTTTTTAGCCTCAAGAGGGGCTTCTTTTATTTAAAAAAGAAGAAAGAAAAAGAAAGAGAAAAAGAAAAACGGGGGAGTGTGGCCTAGTAAAAAAATGAAAATTGAGGCTGTTTTTTTGTAGGTCCAAATGGGCCAAAGTTTTAGTTAAAAAAAAGGTGCGTACAAAATAAAAAAACCGTACGCATTTTAAAAAAAAAAGATAAAAAAGGAAATTGTGCGAAGCAAAAGCCGTAAAAAAAATTGAAACGGCTTTAAAAAAAAGAATGGCAGCTTAAAAAAATGAAGAAAAGCCGAAAGTTTTTGGATGTTCATGTTTATCCCCATTTATCTTGTCTTCTCCCAACTTTGTCCATGTTCATATTCCGACAAGTATGGGAGAAAGGGGGAGTATATGTAGAGTCACAGGTCTATTCAGATGTTCCAGATTCACATGCAGATTTCCAGACCATTCAGATTCTAGACTCTACAGTTGTTCAGACTCGACGATTGATTCCGAGTCCAGTTTCAGACATGCATGAGTGTGCGGTCTTCAGTTTCATGGTCCCCATCATTCTTCTTGTTATCAGGCCAGAGTTTTCATGTGAGCCATAGGGACTCCAGAGCAAAGGACCATTCCCTATGCCATTGAAGGCAAGGGTTTTCATGTGGTATCATAGGTACTCTAGAGTAGAGTATCATTCTCTGAGCCAGATGGGAGAGACACAGTTCTTCGACGAGGAGACTTCAGGCGCAGTTTCAGACTCAATGGTCAGATTCCGAGTCTTCAGTTGACTCACACTCCAGCCCGTTCGTCCTCCTCACTAGCACGGCATGAGAAGCAACGTCCTCGACTGCAGCAGTGTGCGCGTTGAGTTGATATTGTCCGTAGTGTCCTGTAGTGTGAGTTGAGTTTCTTTCTGTTTGTTTGTCCAAGTTGAGCATTGCATGCTCCAGCTTGAGGGGAAGTGTTGGAGTATTTGGTTGAGCGCCTATTGAGTTGTAGATGGGTAAATGGGTACCTCCAGGATCCATTTACCCCATCCAGTTGTTTAGTCCTATTGAAATCAGAGAAGCGGAAGCGGAATCGATAAAACAAGAAACATAAGAAGAACAGAAAGATTTACGTGAAACCCTACTCCCTAAGGAGCGGGATGAAACCACGGGAGAAGCCCTCAACGGGGCGGATATTCTATTGGAATTTCTCAATGAGTACAGGGGGTATGAGGCTCTTTATATAGGAGCTCAAGGGAGAATATTTATAAGATATTCTCTATAGAATATTCTCTTAACAAATAGCCACACAGAATATTCTCTAACACTCCCCCTCAAGCTGGAGCTGAGAAAGCTGCAGCTTGCAACAAAAAGAAAGTATACAACACATCTTCACACGATACATTACAAGAAGAAGACATGTCCGCTGCTGGTAGAAGACCTCGCACGAGGACGGGTCTGCGGCTTTCAGGTCATCGGAACGTATCTCTGTCATGACTGTAGAGCCACTGCGATATCAGATCACCGGAACGTATCTCTGTCGTGTCTGGAGAAGAATCGCTGCAGAAGAAGTCCAGCGCGGGAATTGATCGAGTCGTAAAAGAAGAAGTATACGCCTCGATGAAGAAGTTGATGCTCGGTGAAGACGGATGATCTTGTAGAAATCTGGAGTGTCGGTCTGTTGTGCAGATGTCGTGAAGAATATGTCATTTCTGACTCCCCCTTTCTCCCATACTTGATAGAATAAAGAGCGCGGATCAAGTTGGGAGTAACCAAAAGACTACAATTTTTTTCTTTCTTTTTTTTTTAACATAAGCCGTTCATTTTTTTAATCGGCTTTTCAATCATTTTTTTAAAACGTCCTTTTTTTTAAAACATTTTTTTAAACTAATCGCTTATTTTTTTCGGCTTTCTTCCCTTTTTTTTTGAATTGCGCACGGCTTTTGTAGGGTACGCGCCTTTTTTTTTCTTTTCTTTTTTTTCTTTTTTTTGAAATACACTCTTTTTTTTTCAAGCAAACAACTTCGGCCCACTGGGCCCGAACTGCAACTTGCTCCTTTTTTTTAACATCGCCCACTTGGGCATATAGAAGCAGACCCCCTCTTTTTTTCTGGACCTTCTTCTCTCTTTTTTTTTTCAAAAAAAAAAACGCCTCCCCCTCCCTTTTTTTTTAACACACGTCAGGGCTCTTTTTTTTTAAAAAAAAATCCCGTGGGGCCTGCTGGGACCATTGAATACAACATGCGCCTTTAGGTTTCCTTCCTGGTGACCTTTCAACCCGCCGTCCCGATAGGGCAACATCTATCGACGTTGAGAAGATCCCGTGGAGGAGATCTGGGAGACACGAGGGCTTTTGCGCCGCCGGAGGAGTGTCGAGCTTTGGAGGTGCGATCTGTTGGAGGCGGTGCTAGGAGGAGATGCCTCGTTGCCGTCGACACGAAGGGGGTCGGGTAGGAGGAGGTCACCGCCTGGGAGGTTGCCGCCTCCGCCACCGCTTCTGCTGAAGATGGAGAGATGCGCGGGCTGAAAGGGGCGGTGGTGGAGTCGCACAAGGGGGAGTGAGGGGCGAGATGTATCGTGCGCCTTCACGAGCGGGAGGAGAGGGGCGAGATGCGTGCCGTCTGCTCTGCCGACAGCCTGGAGAGGAAGAGCCGCTGCCGCCATCAGGAGATCCCGCGCGACACCATTGACTGAGGAGGGAGCTCAGGGCGTGCGGGTGATGTCGTTGAAGGTTGAAGTGCCGCTCGTGCGTGAAGAATGGAACCTTGCCCATGGGCAAGAGCATCGCATCAGGGTGTCGCCGCTAGATGCTGCTGCGTTGAGGAGGAGAGAGGCTGCGTCGCCGCCCGATGTTGTTGTGTGTCTGAAGGAGCAGTGTCAGAGGATGCGGTGCGCAACCGCATCTGGAGTTGAGGGAGAAGGATCGCTGCTCCAATTTGGAGGTGATTTAGGGTTTTGGAACCCTTGCACCACTTCGGCCTGTAAAGGCACCTGCGCGACTGTGCGCTTGGAGAACGATGCAGGTCCCCGCCTGGGGGTGCCCCCAAGGTTGTGCGTAGCACGTATTGCTAGCGCCGTTGAGAGATTGATGCAAACCTGAGAAAGGATCCTTCCTAAGATGACCGCTCGTGTGATACACAGAATGAATTTTCAGAATATTGAATCCAATGAATCGAATCTGGAACTTGAAAAATCTTGAACAAATTAAAAATTAGTCTTCAGGAATAAACTTCAAAAATCGACCAAGAACGACCCGCTCTGATTACCATGTTGAAATCAGAGAAGCGGAAGCGGAATCGATAAAAACAAGAAACATAAGAAGAACAGAAAGATTTACGTGGAACCCTACTCCCTAAGGAGCGGGATGAAACCACGGGAGAATCCTTCAACGGGGCGGATATTCTATTGGAATTTCTCAATGAGTACAGGGGGTGTGAGGCTCTTTATATAGGAGCTCAAGGGAGAATATTCTATAAGATATTCTCTATAGAATATTCTCTTAACAAATAGCCACACAGAATATTCTCTAACAAGTCCCACATTGTCCAGTGGTGGGACTTGGAGGCCCTGTGGAGGCTATATAAGGAGCCTCAGGCCTCATGTATCAGATGAGAAAAAGCAATGCTAACACGCCCCTTTGAGGGCTTCTCCCGTGGTTTCATCCTGCTCCTCACGGAGTAGGGTTCCACGTAAAATCCCGTTGTTCATATTTCTTTATTCTTTTCCATGTTTTCGCTTCCGCTTCCTATTTTTCTAACAACTAGGATATTATATCTTTGAGTGGGGAAATAATGGTGATATATACCTTATGTAACAGTTGATGGATTTGGGAAATGTGAGAAAATGGATACGGGATGACATTGCAGACTCCAAGGAATCCAAGACGACCTCGTGGCTTAGGAGGTTCATAGGACGTGCAAAGAAGCCTGCCATGACATGGCCTTTTCCTTTCACTGAAGGCAGATTGTTTGTGCTAACTATAAGAGCTGGGGTGGAAGGATATCACATTAATGTCGGCGGGAGGCACATAACATCATTTCCCTATCGTACTGTAAGTTTAATTCTTGTTACCTCTGTTTACTAGTACATACCTAGTGCATCTGTCATCTTTTTCTGAAAGATTCACTACTTTGTAGTTTGTACCACTACAAATAGAAGTTTGTTATGAACAATATCTATTCTTTTGAACCAGGGGTTCACATTGGAAGATGCAACTGGGCTTTCAGTTAAGGGAGATATTGATGTGCATTCCGTGTATGCTACTTCTCTTCCCAGCTCCCATCCAGTTTTTCTGTTGAAAGAGTCCTGGAAATGTCGGAAGAATGGAAGTCACATCCACTTCCTAACAGTCACATTGATGTTTTCATTGGAATCCTTTCTGCTACAAACCATTTTGCAGAGAGGATGGCTATCAGGAAAACTTGGATGAAATCTGATGCCATCAAATCTTCGAGAGTCGTTGTTCGTTCTTTGTCGCACTGGTGAGTAAGAACAACTTCAAGTAACTACTGCATCTCAATTTTACGACCTATTATCGATTCCAAAGATCTGTAACTTTCTACAAGATCCGACAACCTTGCTTGTATAACTTTAGTACGTGATAATAGCATTAATAAAAATATGGATCATGTTATTTGTTTGCCAAAAAAAGTTAAATACATTACGAAGCACTGAATACCTTTTCAAACTTATATTTTGGCATTGACTATATGATGATGGTTAACAAATATTTTAAGATCGTTCAAGCAAAAGTTTTTAATCAACATTTTATTGAATTCCAATATGCAAGGTAAAGTGCGATGGATTCGTAGGTGGTTCAACTCTCCCTAGATTTGTAAATATTAATAATGGAATCTTTGCAAGCTCACTGCATTTTTCATTGTTTCTTGTCCTCGTTTGAACTCATAATATGCTGATTTTTGGACTTATGGTCACGAAAGTAAAAGTTACAAGCCTCTCGATACATGTTCACCTCTCTAAAAAGTTGAGCTGTAAAATTTCTTTGTTTTCTTCATGTATAGGTAGCATTTACTTGATCTTTTGAACCTGACCTTTGTGTTTGAAAACTGTGGACTTATGAACAAAATTTCTAGCCTTCAGTAGGAAGATGCAAAGTAACAGTTAGTATCCATCTTGGTAGTATTCTAACTCCTTAGTAGTGGTGCATTAAGTTGTATTTTTTGTGAAATAAATTGAGTGTTGTCCGAAAAATGAGTCCGAAAGGGGAAAACAACAAAATCCACTATCATCAAGCAACCATCATTTTCTTCTAAAACAAAAACCACATTATGTTTGTATTGCAAATGTGGAGTAGCCACTGATATATATTATATACAACCTGATATAGGTGAAAAAAGGCTACATAGGTGTATTTATGTGGTCATTTTTTGACCCGGTGGAGAAGCATGGAATATAACCTTCTGTGGAATATGACTATACAAGTGGGGATTAAATGCTGCTTTACCTGTTAAAATTG
Source organism: Ottelia alismoides (assembly GCA_037367405.1). Lineage (NCBI taxonomy): Eukaryota > Viridiplantae > Streptophyta > Magnoliopsida > Alismatales > Hydrocharitaceae > Ottelia > Ottelia alismoides. The sequence goes on along the minus strand of JAZKJV010008295.1, from coordinate 306,229 downwards.
ATTTTTTAATATAAAAAATAACTTGGTAAATGACGTGGAATTGAGTGATGATGATGCAATATAAAAATAAAGATATAAAAATCGGCAAGTTTTTTTAATGCTTGCCATATACTATATGAATGAAATGCATGTTTATAGATACAACAAAGACAACAACAATCAAGCCTTTTTCAACTTTCAGTGGGATTGTCTACAATCTACATAGGTTCTTTGTTTCCAAATATATTCGATTTAGATCAGACCTCTAACTTAGATAAAACTATTATCTTTTAACCATCTTCTTCTAACATTTCTTTTGGACTTTCACGACCTTTCTTATAAGGCTCTTCTTGTAGCTTCTCATACCTTTGAATTAGAGCACTACTTTGCCTTTTTTTGAAAGAAAAAAGGGCATGAACTGTATAGGTGCATGCCCAAAAAACTTCACCATTTATCACCAAAAAGTTATTACATACCTAAAAGTATTTACAAGCAACACTGATTTATGGATTCCAACTATCAACCAATGCATTGTTTTTTTTTTTTTGACACTCCCAGAAGGGGGAGACACCCGTAGGTGTTCGCCCCATTTTATTAAGGTTTATGAAAAAAAGATACTTACAGCGGGAAAAGGGAAAAGAAGACAGGGGAGCTGATATCAATAGTGATATCAAACGCCCCTAATTACAAAAAGTTACAAAGAGGACCAGTCCATACAAAAGCGATTTGCGTCGATGTTGATATTTTCGATATAGAATCGCTGTCCCGCGAAGATAGCTTTGTTTCTTCCCACCCAGATACTCCATAAGCGCGCAAAGGGGATTATTTTTCCGACCTCGGACGTGACGCAGCAGCTGCAAGGCTAACCCAAAATGATTCCATGGACGAGTGATTTACCCAGGCAACGTCATCCCATATGGACCGTACACGTTCGCAGTGAAGAAAGAGATGGTCGGCCGTCTCCATAGCCGAGGTGCACAACCCACAAAGACTGGAAATGTTTGGGAATAGAGATATCATACGGTCGCGAGTAAGAAGACGACCACGCCTAAGGATCCACAAGAATATACCAATCCTTTCCGGAAGCCTGAGACCCCATATGAGGTTGCAATGATCAATAAGAGAAGCCTCCGTACGTACAGCGGTGGGGAGAAGAGCGGAGTATGCCTTCCTCGATGAAAAGGACCCCGCAACCCCATATGAAGTGATCAGGACCACCCGATGGAGTTGGGGCATCGACGAGCAAGGTCATCAGAGAGCTGAAGTCCAAAATCCGCTGAGCAGAGAGAGAGTCGACCAATATCGGGCACCACGATCCATTCATCCAGCATGAACCCACCGAAGCGTATTTGTCCCTTGCCAGCGCAAAAAGTCTCGGAAAAAGGTTCATGAAGATTCCCTTACCTGACCAGTCCGAAGTCCAAAAGCGGAATGAAGTCCCATCGCCGAGGCACGGTCGAAATAAGGACCGGTTGCGGTTGAAGACCCCAAAGGCTTCGCGCCAAAAGCGCGGAGCATGATCCGGAGGGCGACTGTCAAAGGCGGAAAGAAATGCATTGCCCGCCGCTTTGCGAAGCATCGCACAAAGAAATCATCATCGTTGCTAACAAGCCTCAACGCCCATTTGATAAGAAAAGCTTCACGAGTGACCTCCAGCCGCCGAACGCCCAGACCCCCGTCGCATTTCGGACGTGCAATGTCATCCCAAGCGACCAAATGGATCCCTCTACGAGCAGAAGCGTTCTTTCCCCAAAGGAATCCCCTCATATATTTGTCCAGGCGAATCCTAACCCCCTTTGGCAGACCGCGCGTCGATAGATAGTAAATGGGTATAGCCGCAAGAACGTACTTAAGCAGCACCAATCGTCCCCCGCGAGAAAGCAATGATGATCGCCAACCAGCCAGCCGAGACTCCACCTTCTCCACCACCCTTTGGTAATCGCGCAGCCGTGTCCTGCCCACCGAGAGAGGTAGTCCCAGGTAATCCAGCGGTAGTGTCCCAGGAGCAGCCCCCAGAATGGAGGAGCAATCCCCGATGTCCGTGGGCGAGAGAGCAAAGGGCACAAATTTGGATTTGTTCTCGTTGATGCGGAGGCCCGACATTTCACAAAATAGTTGGACCGTAGTGGCCATACCCGCATATTGGGGCCTGTCCCCCTCAATAAAACATAAGGTGTCGTCCGCATATTGTAGGAGCGGGATATGGAGGTCACCCATAGAGCATCCGGTAGTAAGACCAGCGTTAGTAACACGTTGTATCATCCGTGGCAATACGTCTGCCGCCAACACAAAAAGAAGAGGGGCAAGGGGGCACCCCTGACGAATCCCCCTTCTAGGCTGGAAAAGTCCCCCAGAAGGCCGACCATTAATGGATAATGAGAAAGAGACCGTGGTTACACAGCGGCGGATCAGGTGATCCACAGTGGTGGGAACCCCCTAGATTTCAAAACTGACCAAAGGAATCGCCAATCCAAGGAGTCGTAAGCCTTTGCAAAATCGATTTTCCATAAAATTCCCCTTTGTCCCATTCCTGTGCCAACCGTCGATGATTGCTGAGGCAAGAGCATAACAATCAGATATTTGCCTCCCTTGAACAAATGCAGCTTGACAAGGGGAGATGAGATAGCCAAGGAAAGGCGCCAGCCGACGAGCCAACGCCTTCGCAATGATCAAGTAAATGCCATTTGAGATTGCAATAGGACGGAAGTCCTCAATACGCCGCGCGCCGTGGGATTTCGGTATGAGAACCATGCAAGCCCTATTAATTCTGTTGAAGCCGTGGTTTCCCTCGCAAATTCGATTGCCACCTCCAATACGTCGTTGCTGATAACGTCCCAGAAGTCCTTATAGAAGGCAATAGGGAACCCATCTGGCCCAGGAGAGGCGTCAGCGTTAAGATCCCATGTCGCGCACTTAAGCTCGTCCAGAGATAACGGCCGAGAGAGAGTAGCAGCATCCGATGATGATAGCGAGGGGACATCGGGAGCCATCCACTCCCAAGGAGATGAGGGGAGACGATTGTAAAAGTTCTTGAAATAATTTACCAAAGCCGAGCTCATGTCGCGATCCGATTGATATATAGCGTCCCCGTCCCCAATTTGAATAGAAGTTATAGTATTGGCGCGTTTACGTGCACTCGCGACCCGGTGGAAAAAAGTGGTATTAGCATCCCCGTCCTTGATCCAACGAATGCGCGAGCGTTGTCTCCATTCAATGGTTCTTTTCCTGTCCTCCTCCGCTACGATGTGAGCAGCCGAACTCGCTCCGTTAATTCTTCCGGGGATAGGTCCCTGTCATTCTCCACACGATCCAATCTAATAATAGTCGCCTCCGCCTCGTTGTGAACGGACATCCGAGCCTGACGAGTAGAGAATTTGAATGATGCAAGAGCTCGTCGCAAAGGATGATAGCTTAAGAGCGAAGCGATGAGCCGCGTTGCCCACAAATGACGCCTGAGACCAATGCTGACGCACCATCTCCTTGAAGTTAGGCTCCAGAAGCCAGCTCTTCTCGTACCGGAAAATACCACGTGGCCTAGACGATTCTCCCGAATCCCACAGAATGGGGCTGTGGTCCGAAAAAGATCGAGGACGAGAGGAGACCGAGCACAAGGGGAAAGCCGCCATCCAACGCGAATTAGCCAAAAACCGGTCGAGCCGAGACCTCGATGAATTATTACGCCAAGTGTATTTGATATCCGCGGGAACCAAATCCTCCAGTGCCAGATGATTTATGAACTCCCAAAGATCTTCAGAACCTGGATCCCTTCCCCCCCTACCACGAGGACGGTCGGATGAGAGTAAGGTAACATTAAAGTCCCCTCCCAAGATCCACGGAATATCCCCGAACGCCGCAGCATCAGCAAGCAAATCCTCCCATAGATTCCGACGTGCATTGTGGCATAGTGGTGCATAAACACAAGATAACGCCATAGGTACGTTAGTGGCCATGTGCATAAGAATTACAGAGATAGAATGACGTCCAATGCGAGAGCTGCGTAAAGAGAAGTTTGAAGATCTCCAAGCGACAATAGCGCCACCAGAAGAACCGATTGCGTCCAAAGAGCAGAAGGCATCCACCGGTCCCGCCCCAAAAGATCTCCAAAGCACGTCATCAAGTCCGCCAAGCTTTGATTCCTGTAGTAGGGCTATATCGCAATCCCAATCAAGCAAACGTGATCCCAGGGCCCTGCGACGGCTAGGGTCACCTAGACCACGTATATTCCAGGAGAGTATCTTCATTAAATATTACAAAAATTGTTCCCAAAAAGTGGCTGATGATACGCTAAGCTCAAACGCGACGATGATTTCGGCGGCGAAGACCAGCCGCTTCCGCCACCGCCTCCCGAGATACAAAAACCGGCGGAGAAGATGTCCCCTCGATTGCGAGGTCCAGACGCCGCGCATAAACCACTCCATATCTAGTCGGGGAAGCAATCGAGGCGTTCCAAGAGTCCCAGAGGGCTGCATTTCGGTTTGAAGAAAGCGGCGAAGTAGTTGACGAGTAATCCCCTTGAGAGGCAGTAGACCTATATATCCCAAAAGCAGAAGGAGGCTGAGCATCATCAATAGGGATAGGTTCATTACCGTGCTCGAAGTTCATCACCGAAAAGCCCTGCTCGATCGCCAACATAGAAGACGGCCATAGAGTGTACGACGTGTAGTAGTCATCATCTCCCGTCGATGGATAGAATGAGATCGCTGAGATAGGATTAGGGCAAGGAATTCCTTCATAGAACATAAGAGATTCGCCAAACAAATCCGGGTCATACCCGACCCATGAGAGGGATCGATTAGGATCCGGACCGATAGGGGGAAGCGGAAACGCCACCGCGAAGCAAGTAGTGGGGCCGCACCTTTTCGAATTTGGAATGTCAGATATATCCATCTGCCTCGGATCGACCTCGAAAAAGCCCCCAGGCACGTGAGGGGGCGCCTGACCCGGGTCACACGCGAATCCAGGCGCAGTCGGCGAAGGCGAAGGGTCGCCATGCCTCAGCGACGCATTGGAAACCATCGCGGAAGACACGTGGCCCTTCGAAGATGAACCGTCGTCGTTGAGTCCTGGGGCGTCGCTCCCATCGGAGAATAGCGCCGGCGAGGGCTCCGGCGCCGGGAAAAAGAATTCGAGTTTGAATGACCATCTGCCCAGGTCCAAAATCTCCGAGAAAGTCTTGCCAGCCATGGAGCGGCAAAGGTTGGAAGAGCATTCGACCAGTATCCTTGTGCATGACCAGTCCGACCCTGGTGACAGGCCATCGTCCAAGATAGCCACCACCTGGCCCCAGTTGCGGATGACCTTGGATAGGCAATGAGCCGAACGAGATAGAAATGGAACTCCACGTACCTCTACCTCACATCGCACGGATGTTAAGGAAGCACCATCAGCGACCCGAGGAAGACGCCACTTAACCACCGACGAGTCCGATCGTAAAAAGAGGATTTCCCGATGTTCCCGGGAGAGCCCTCGCACACAGCATCTTGTGTCGTCCAAGAAGAAGAAGTCTCCCTTGAAGCCCTCGCCCAGGAGAAGAATAGTTGCCGCCTTGATCAGCTCGCGATCGAAGCCCCGCTGTTGCACTACGCCAATCGCCACACCATAGTTGTCCTCCACCGACCTCAGACCGGAGGTCGCCCTTGCCGGAGGAGCCGAAGAAGTCCCCGCCGAAGAAGTCCCCGCCGAAGGACCTTTCATTGCAGCCGACATGTCCTGGATAAGGTTTTCTGGGGAAGAAGAAGTACCCGCATTCCCGGAGGCTGAAATCGTATGAGAAGGAATGCTCTTCCCCTTATAAGACGAAGCTCCAATGCATGCAGAAGCCACCTGAGCAAACGAGCGCGAGTCCCGAAAGGCCGAGGACCGGCGTCCATGGGGAGGGACTAGCAATCCGGATGAGCGCTTGGGCCGCCGGAGATCCATATGCACCTCCCTACACGAGGATGAGCGGTGCCCGAGCCTACCGCACTGAAAGCATCGAGGAGGTGCCGAGCAAGCCGATGCAAGATGACCAACACCCGCGCAGCGAAAACACCGCCTGCCGGGCTTGGTGTGAGAGACCTTAATCCACCCGTCCTTGTTACCTTCGTCCTTGATAGAGACCCTCGAATGCAGCCCTGGTTGACGAGTGGCACCACCATGATCTCCATGCCGATGACCGTACTGCTTAGGCACCCATACGCCTTTGTTAGGGAGTTTCCTCGACCCATCTGTCGCTCGCGTATTCGCACTTGCTCCCGCTCCCGCTCGACCCATCCCCGCCCCCTAACCAATGCATTGTTGTGCGTCACAACATTCTCAACATAGAAACAACCCTGACAAAATATAACACCATTTCTGGCCAACCAGATCACCCAGATTGCCTCCACTACACTTGATCTCTCCTTGTCCGTTCCAGTCTAGTCCACACCAATTGAAGGTCAGAAACCCTCTACACTGGCAGCTTGGACCGCTTGAATCCCAAACCGATCCCGGATCTCCGTGGAACTCTCACATTTGAAGAAGAGATGGCCAACATCCTCCACTTCCTCCACGCACCTTGGGCACTCAGGGATAGTCCCTTGAATAAAACGTGCAAGTCTTGTCCTCGTCAGCAGTCTTCCCTCCTGAAAATCACATCTTCACCTTGGATGGGACCGTCCACTTCCAGATACGTCTGCAGTCTGCCTCGTATCCACCAGGATCGAAAGTCATGGAATCCCTTAGGGCCCTATAAGCCTTCCGAACCGAGAACGAACCATCACACCAAGCCCAATGGTCCCGGCCATCTGTAGGACCACTCACATCTTCGATCTCAGATAGCATAGCCATCCGAGAACTACTTTGCCTTCTTTGCACATGACCAAAATACATTAGCCAACTTACTGTCATTTTATCATCTTGGTTTTGCACCACTTTCGTCTGCTACTCTCACAGTGAAGACACATATTTACAAAATTCACATCTTCGATCTCGGATAGCATTGCTGCATTGCCATCCAAGAACTACTTTGCCTTCTTTGCACATGACCAAACTACATTAGCCAACTTACCGTCATTTTATCATCTTGGTTTTGCACCACTTTCGTCTGCTACTCTCACAGTGAAGACATATATTTACAAAATTCACTATTTAAATTATATGTATGTGCACATGGAATTTTTTTTATTCGTTTGGCAAATGTGCAGAACCCCAGGAAAGAGGTCAATGCTATGCTGAAGAAAGAAGCAGATTATTTTGGTGATACTGTGATCTTGCCCTTTATGGACCGGTATGAGCTCGTGGTTCTTAAGACAATTGCCATATGTGAATATGGGGTGAGCAAGCTTCCCTTCTGAATATGTTGTTTTATCATCATTTTTACTTTCCAGTATGCGTTTTCTTTGCTGAAAGAAAAAAAACTGCAATATTTTCTAGCAAGTTGTGTACAAAAGAAAGTCCCTTTAATTTTATTACACTTTGCATTGTTCTACTTTGCAGGTTCAAAATTTGACTGCAGCATATATAATGAAATGTGATGATGATACATTTGTTAGGGTAGACACCGTGTTGAAAGAAATCCGGAGCATCTCCAGTGAAAAGTCTCTTTATATGGGAAACCTCAACCTCTTGCACAGACCTCTTAGAAATGGAAAATGGGCGGTAACTTATGAAGTATGTTTATAGCTTATCTACACAGTTTTGTTATTTTTCTTCATGGATATATATTTTAATTTTCATTGCTTGAATCATGCCAACATTAACAAGAAACATGCTTTTCCTCCACATTAATTGGGGTTTGTTTTATACATATATATATGTTGCCGTAAATAATCTAATTTGGATCATACATCTAGGCTTAGAGTTAAATTAGCTAGGTCTTCCTAAAAACTCATGATTCCATTAGAATACATCTTGTGAGTGGTAATGTTGATTATTAAGGATGTGCTTCCAGGGGTTTTGTCGTCTAAACACAACTCTTTTCGAAAACAAATGCTCTCTTTTATGAAGGGGGTATTGAAGATTACTTTGGAGTTTTGGGGACACATGCCATTTTTCTATCTTGCTTCATGATTGGACGAGAGTTTGGCAGATCATGGATTTATGTTGGAGAATGATCTAGAGATAGTCCGGCATCTACTAATGATGGGACTTTAGAGAGTCAATGTGGCTATACAAAGAACCACACATCCATGTAGTCATCGAGAGATTGCAATAGATGATTCGACCCTTTGAGGCCTTCTCCCGTGGTTTCATCATGCTCCTCACGGAGTAGGGTTCCACGTAAAATCTATGCGTTCTATGTTTTCACATTTCTTTATTTCGTTCTTGTTCTGATTACGCTTCTGCATTTATATTTCAACATGGTATTAGAACAAGTTGGTTTTTGGGAGATTTTATTTCATTTCAAAGTTTGATTATTAGTATTTATTATTGTTCAAGTTGTAAAATTCATCATCATCGAAATGAGGAGGATCTACGGTTCTCAAAACCCTATTTCTAGCGGCATCCGAGCCACACTTTCTTGTGGCAAATCTAGGGTTTTGTCCTTGGACACAACCTCCACGAATCCTACGCATCATCTCCACAGATCCAGGCCAAGCGACGTCGCCCATTCATGCACACGTGACCGCACCCTCTAGGCCTCCTCGACTCCAGGTCTCCATCAATAAAAAGGTAGGGTTCTTCTCTGGGAACCCTATCTCAATGCCACCACAGAGAGAAAAAACCCGAGCCTCGCAAGAAAAAAAAATCTCCAACCGCCATCACAACATCACCAATCGGTGCCCCTCTTTGATCTCATCCCAACGACAGCCTTCAGGCACATCATCATGATCTTGGCGGCAAATTCCAAAGCCGCACCTCCTCTCATCATGGTCAGATTTCCGTCAATAGGCAGAACACCCAAACCTCGACGGCCCCTCCATCAACTCCGAGTTGCGATCAACCATTGCGTTGCCTTCTCTTACAGCTCGAGGCACCCCTGCTTCAGACCCCATGACGATGCTCCTGACAGCCAACCCCTTCCTGTCATGCTTCTCCATCATTCAAGTGGCACCCATCCAATAGCTCAAGACGATCTCCGCGCAAGCAAGCACCTCCAGCACACATTCCCTGGCCCGCAAACTTCTCCAGTCACATACCAACATAACCAACGCAACTCCTTGCGATTCTTGAAGAAGATGGGGGAGCGACTCCGTTGAACATGAGGTGGCACAATACCCTCGCAGGCGACACAACATCCTCGGCGGCGTATCTCGACGGCGCAACGCATCACCTTCGTGCCTCACCTCCTATGCAAGTAAGGCTCCAGCATGCTCTAGCGATGTCGACACCTCCTCTTCCTCCCTGAACGGAGACGGCTGAATGGGTTCTTCCAAAGGAGAAACCCTAGTTCGATGAAAAGATAGGAGTGTTCCCATTATCCTCCTTTCATTTTTAAAAAAGAGGAAAATAGTAGCGAGATGGGCTCCACTGTGGATTAAAAAAACAAAAGTAAGAAGGCTGAATTTTTTAGCTCGATTGGGTTGCTTTGTATGAAAAAAAGAAGAAAGGCCAACAAAAAAGGAAGAAGGCTTCCAAAAAATAAATAAATAGAAAGGAGAATAGCCAAAAAAGAGAAAAAATGACAGAAAAAGGGATAATTGGTGCAAAAAAAGATAGCACAAAAAAGGAAAAAAAGAAGAAGTGTTGAAGCTTTTTTTTGTTTAGCCCCTATCCATTTGTTTTCCCAACTTGGTTGAGTACCCATCCAAATTCCGATAAGTATGGGAGAAAGGGGAGTGAAAGAGTACAAGAGATGCTCATCCATTGATTTTCGAAGATTCTACTTAGAAATCAACTCAATGCAGGCAAAGCAGACTCCAATAACAATGAACTCTAGTACGAAATCCTTCCAAGCTTCCCAAGTGAGCAAACTCACTTCGAGATCCCAAGAAAGAGGCCAGCATTCAAAGATCTTCATATGGATATTCCCACGACATGAAGAAAAAAGCATTTGACGTCAGGTCCCCCATAGGTGATGAGTTATCCTCTACGGGTTTTTCGACAACAGAAGAGGCTTATTACAGAGGCTAGACCTCAAGTTCATCCTCACCAGTATGGCATGCGAAGCACCATCCTCCGCAGCAACCAACAGGGTATGCATTGAGTCATTATGGTATGTAGTGTCATGTATTCATAAGGGTGAGTTCGTGTCTTCTTCTGTTTGTCCAAGATGAGCATTGCATGCTCCAGCTTGAGGGGGAGTGTTGGAGAATGACATAGAGATAGTCCCACATCTACTAATGATGGGACTTTAAAGAGTCAATGGGGCTATATAAATAGCCCAACGCCCCTATACTCATTGAGAGATTGTAATAGACGATCCAACCCTTTGAGGCATTCTCCCGTGGTTTCATCCATGGCCTCAAATTTCAACGAAATTCGGTCGAATTTCTGTCGAATATCGATATCCAATCGAAATCGAAATTCGACCGAAATGACCGAAATATGGGGGTCCTAATACAAAAAATGACCGAAATGACCGAAATTTCGGGCGAAATTCCACCGAAATTCCATCGAAATTCTGTTTTGGTCGATACCGAAATGGTGACCGAAACCGACATTTAAGGCCTTGGTTTCATCCTGATCCTCACGGAATAGGGTTCCGCGTAAATCTAAGCGTTCTATATTTTCATATTTCTTTATTCCATTCTTGTTTTGATTATGCTTTCACATTTATATTTCACCATGTTTCTTACTTGATACACGGAGGCTTATTTTGCCCCGCAATAGTGGCAGATTACTCGCCTTTTGGTGACCGAGATGTTTGGACCTTAACTTTTGGCTCAGAATTTTCAGAGTGCTAGATTCAATGCATACTTGCATTGCTTTTCCTCGACTGGATTGTGTGTGCTATTGTTGTTTTAAATTGGGAAAAAGTTCTTTGGTTCGATTGTTTACGTGTCATCCACTCTTCAGCAAGGACAAACTTCAATGCCCTCTGCGATTACAGATGCATTTGGAAGGTCAAGGTGTAGCTCGGCTTTCTGAACTCTTCGATGGTGGGGCCTTCTTATTCCAATCCCATGAACCCCTCTACTTAGTTGAACCATGAGTGGACTTCTAGAGGGGTCTTCAGCTATCTTAGTGTGATTTCAGTGTCAGGGTTGCTCCTGGATTGCATGCCATTCGGGAGAAGTGTGGAATACATTCGCTCGCCGTCTCCCAAGGTTCCTAATCGTGCATGCCTCATGGATGGGGCATTCTGTTGCATAAGGTTGTTGCTAAGCATGGTTTGGGAGAGTTTGGTTTTCAAAATATTCACCATGGAATGGCGAATGTGTGACTCCATAAGGAGATTGTAAAGAAGATGTGAGTACATCTATCTGGGTTTCGATTTGGATCAGCAATTGAAGATCCTTATTGGAATGCGTGAGCATGAGTGACTCTGATAAGGGGGACATTATGCTGAAAGTTCACTTAATGGTCGCATTTGGGATTCTCATTCTTGAAGGAACTTGTATAAAGCCAGGTTGATTGAGTGCTGAGTAACATGCTCGTGGGCCATATCTGGGGTTATAATGCTTGTTTGGTGCACTGATTTCTTTACTTCGAGGATTCTCACAGGGGTAGTAGAATGTTGGCATTGCCTCTTAGGTGGTCGGATGGCTTTCGTTTTCAAGAGACAGTGAGTTATGCGCCAATTGACGAGACCGTAAAAGGGGGAGTTATGGTTGAAGCTAAGGGAGGTCGGGGCTCTAGTTTGTTCGAGTTCTATATGTTGATTGGGGAGTTGTAGTTGGAAATACTTGATGTGTTTTATTGCAAGTACACATAAAGACGTTCTGCTGCTCTATCATATCTTGACATGTTTCATCTTTCCACGGAGATGTCACGTTATCAGTTGTCCTTGGAGGGGTTCAACCAGACCTTTGTCTGTTCACATGCCACTAACCAGGAGTCTAGGAAGGGTACGCCCTTTTTCACACTTTAAATTCAAGAGGTCATAGATGCTTGAATTAGGATGTGATGCGATTGGCAAAACTGAATGCTGATGGTTTCCTTGCCTTTTTTTTCAAAGAATTCTTGAAGTGATTCATATGGATGTTAATGTTATGGAGTTGGTTGATGAGTTCTGGGATGAATGTGCTGATTTTAATAGGTTGAACATGGCTTGATCTCTCCTTTTGAAATGGATGTTGCTTTGAGGGTTGAGTATTCAATTTTATAACGCCTTTTAAAGTTAACTGCTAGATTATGGCAAAACTTCTAGCTAATAGGCTATGTCTTATTCTTGGTGACCTCATTAGTATGCAACAACTGGCATGTGTGCCTCACATGTTGATGTTGTATAGTATTGTTATGGTGTTGCACTGGAGGAGACATGCCTCTGGGTTGCTTTGGAAGGTACTCTTTTCCAAAGCCTATGATATTATTGATTGTAGTTTTCTTTGTAGGCCTATTCACAGGAGGGGCTTTTAGGAAATTTGAACTGTGCGGATAAAGAGTAGTGTGAATGCTAACTTCAAATTGATGATGGTGAATGTACAACTAAGAGGAATTTTTTCCAACCTCAAAGGAAGTCATGTAGGGATGCCCTCTAGGGTTATTTTCTTTTTATTCTGAAGCTGATGCATTGGTTGTGACTGTCAAGTATGTGCGGAGAGAAAAAGGCGGCTTATTATTTACCTTAGCCATAGGGTTCTCTTATATAGAAAGAAGAAACCCTAGAGGGCAAAAGGGAAAATTACATAAGGACTTAAAAATTAATAATATAAGAATACATGTAATCCTCTCGACACCCCCTTAAGATGGAGCATAGATATCTATCATGCTCAGCTTGGAACATCTTTGGAATGCCCTTTTAGCTAGGGCCGTGGTGAATATGTTTGTTGTCTGATCCCTAGAGCCGACATGAGAGGTTGAGATAAAGTTCTTATGGACCATATCTCGTGTATAGTGGCAATCTGCCTCAATATGCTTAGTTCTCTCATGGAAGGTGGGATTGTTGACAATAAGTAGTGTTCCGTGGTTGTCTCACAACAACAGCATAGGAAGATGTACCTCGACACCTAGGTCAGTTAGAACTAATTTGACCCACATCATCTCAGTACTACTCTGTGCCATGGCTTTGTATTCGGATTCAACAGTAGATCTAGCCACCATTTTCTATTTCTTGCTCTTCCATGATACTAAAGAGTTTCCAATGAATATGGCGAAGCCTGAAATATCCTGTAGGCAACCAACATAATGTGCTTCTGCGCAACCCGTGATAGCCAGAGAAGTCCCTCTGCTAAATAGTAAACCCATGCCAAGAGCGGACTTCAGGTACCTCAAAATCATATACACTGTATCCATGTACACCTGCGGAGATTGCTTCATAAATTGACTAACCTTGCTTACAACAAAGGAGATGTCCGCCCTGGTGATCATACCATAAAGAAGCTTCCCTACTAGTTCCATGTACCTCTTCTTGTCTTCATCTTCTTTGTCATCATCGTGTAGCTTCATGCCTGGATCCATGGGAGTAGAGGTCAGCTTACAATCTATAATTCATGCCTCTGAAAGAAGGTATATAACATATTTACTTTGGGTATTACTAAAAGAAGGTATGTATCCTTTGGGTTATCACAAGACCATGTTGGTTCCTGACAAATTCAAGGCCTAGAAAATAGCGCAGCTCACTCAGGTCCTTGGTTGCAAACTATTGTCCCAGAAAAATTCTTGCCCGCACCAATACACTGACTATCATCTCCAGTAACGATAATATCATAAATTAAAATGACAATAGTACCTCGTTGAGTCCTCTAAACAAAGAATGAATGATCTCAATTGATCTTATAAAGCCCGTCTATTCTGTCAAATCTGAGAGTTTCTGGAACCAAGCTCTTAGATTCTGCTTTAGGTCATAAATAACCTTATGAAGTCTGCATACTCTGTGAAACTCCCCCTCAACAACAAACCTTGGTGGATGTTGCATGTACACCTCTTCCTATAGACCACCATACAAAAAGACGTTCTAACATCAAGTTGGAGAGAGACAAGTCACCTACCGTTACAACTGACAGCAGGATCCAGAGTTTAGAGGGTCGAGCTACTGGAGAAAAGGTGTCCAGGTAGTCGATTATATATGTCTGAGCGATTCCTCTCGCCACAAGACGTGCCTTGTATCATTCTACAATACCACCAGCCTTGTGCTTCACTGTGAATATCCACTTGCAGTTGACTATAAATGCACCTTCTGGAGCAGTAACTAAGGTCCACGTACCTCAAGATTGCAAAGCAGCCATTTTTTCTTCCATAGCAAGATGCCAGTGGCTCTCTTTCGTGGCATCCTGGTACGTGCGTGGGATATCAAGAGCTGATAAATCCCACTACGAATCTCCTGAAATATTTCTATAACCGTCCCAATGAGACATATCCTACAAGCAAGTATTTAGCACATCATCCTTTCTCTTTTCAGAGAGCAATGAGCTGATCCAAATCACTATCCTGAACAATATCCACCTAAGGTGTCCCCTGCTCAACTTGTATAGTGTCTTGTTGATCATTCGAACCACCATTTCCATTAGTAGAAATCAATTGTTTAGTATTTATCCGAGGCGTGATGGATGATGGGAAAGGTGTTGGAGCAGAGGGGGTTGTCTGAGTATATTTATGTGGAAAAAAAACTATGATGCAGATGAAGGTGAGATAGGTGTAAGGGGATGGGAAGATGAACCTCCTACCCATACTCAGATGAGACCATCCTATCACCTGTAGGAGTAAAGTACATAATAAACTCAAAAAAGGTGACATCGGTTGGCACTAATTTAGTACTTCCTCTGAATAGGATCAAAATAACGATATCTCTTTTGGGTATGAGAATAGCCCACAAATACACATTTGACAACTCTAGGAGGGGGCTTGTCACGTTTAGGATTTAGATGATGAACAAATGCAACACGACTAAAAATACGTAGTGTAAGGGAGAAAAGATCCTTTTGGGGAAACGCTGTAACAGAGGATGATAAATGGTTGACAAGGTAACATGCTGTTAAGACCGCATTACCTCAGAAGGAATGTGGAGGTCGACTCTGAATAAGGAGAGTCCTAGCCATGTTGATGAGATTAAGGTATTTGTGTTCAACAGTACCATTCTGTTGGGATGTATATGGTACAAGGTATGATGGATAATACACTAGGATCTGAAAAATGAGACAATCGAGCCATACAGAACTCGAAGGCATTGTCTGAACGCATGTATTTTATAGTAGTTGAAAAATATTCTTTACTTCATTAACAAAATTTTGAATCATAGAACACTTATTCTTTAACAAAAATACTCAATACAATATAGAATAGTCATCCACAGACACAAGATAGTACTTGTGTTTCTGAAGATCAAGAACACGACTCGGACCCCAAATATTTAAATCAACAAACTCAAACAGACTCTGACTAATATGACCCTGATGATTTGGAAAGCTAGAGTGATGACGCTCTCCAAGCTGACATGCTTCACACTGGAACGTATACTTGGTAGCGATATGAAGAATAAGTCTACCAATATTCTGCATCATGAGATAACCAAAGTGCATGTGCCACATATAAGGAGAAATGGATCCAGTAAGAGTGAATGAAATTCCAGCATAAGGGGACTGGATCAACCTATAAAGCCCTCCCTGTTCACAACCACATTCATTTACTCTGCCCGTGAGTATATCCTGAAATACGAGAACCAGGGTCAAATGTGGCACGAAAATGTAAATCCTTAGTAATTTGACTTATAGATAATAGATTCAATGAACATTCATGTGCATAAAGAACATTTTGCAAGTGCATAGAAGAAGTCAAATGGGCCTCCCCTTGATCAACAATGGGGGAACGCATCCCATCAACAATCACTATAGATCCCTTTGACGGTACTGAACTGTATGAATGAAATTGAGCTCTATCTCCCCAGAGATGGTGAGAAGCATTTGAATCAATATCCATTCAAAAAAAATATGCTTCCGAAGCAATTAGTAAGTGTATAGGTTGTACCTGATGTACTTGCAATGGCAGATGCGACACCATCAGAACCTGAAGTACTGACAGTAGGAGTGGTAGTAGGAGCTACAAGCTCTCTGAGGCGTAACGCAATATCATCTATCCTCTTATAAACTGTGGTAACATGGGACTCAACTTGTTCAACATCTATAGCAGATTATCTTCTATCTTCTGGATAACCATGCTTCTGAAAGCAAGTATCCTCTGAGTGACTTGAGTGATGGAAAAACATACATGGATATTGTGGTCGTCCTCCACCTCGACCACACCCTCCTCAACCTTGAGAATGAACATAACATCCCATGTCTCGTGAAGCAACCATTGCAGAGGAAGTATGGGAACTAGTAATAGAGGGTACAATGATCCTGTTGAGCCTGTTGTAGGCTTCCTCCATGGTAGATGCTGAGAGTTGAATTGTTAATCCTAACTCTAGGGGTATTTCGGGCGACTCACTATATAGGAGTTATATAACCCTAATTTTAGGACTTCATCTATGTAAGGAGTCCTAGGGTCCTCCTTTTCATTAACGAATACAAAATACGATTTACAACTTGATATCAGAGCGGTCCCCCCTTCTCCATGTTACAACCGATGTCCAACGCAATTAGCCCCTAAACGGCCCACTCCCGCTCGCCACCCCTATCTCCCGAGCACTACACCCCCAAGCCATATCCCCGATCCCCCCAATAATGCTTCCGCCTAGAATCGGTAGCCTAATCATATTCCTTGATGGTAGGTATGGATTTGCTTACTGTCAACTACTTCCTAGCAACATCATATTCTGGATCAAGGGCTGCTAGAACTACTCCGACCATGGTTGCATTCATGTAGGGTTTTTGTTGCTCAGTTTGTGGTAAAGGCATGAAGCCATAAAGCTTCTCAAGCATGTCCCTCAAAGATATGTAGAGACTGTGAACAAGCCGTCCATTCTGGTTGACTCCAAATATATCATATTGGAGCTGCAGAATATTTGTCTCGTTCTTCGCTTGAGAATTGGTAGCAGCAAGGATGTCCTTGATGGTAGGTATGGATTTGCTTACTGTCAACTACTTCCTAGCAACATCATATTCTGGATCAAGGGCTGCTAGAACTACTCCGACCATGGTTGCATTCATGTAGGGTTTTTGTTGCTCAGTTTGTGGTAAAGGCATGAAGCCATAAAGCTTCTCAAGCATGTCCCTCAAAGATATGTAGAGACTGTGAACAAGCCGTCCATTCTGGTTGACTCCAAATATATCATATTGGAGCTGCAGAATATTTGTCTCGTTCTTCGCTTGAGAATTGGTAGCAGCAAGGATGTCCCATATAGCTTTAGTTGTAGGGTGATTCAAAATATCATTGGAAATTTCAGTAGAATGAGTGTCAGTTAACTAGGTGTGTGCATAAGCGTCATCATGTTTCCTTGATGAATAGGTCCTGGTTTTGTCGGCTGCTCGGGTTGTGTCAAAATATGCTCCTTGTGGTACTGCATCAGACTGAAAAACTGCATTGATCACAGGTCATAGTTAGTCCCATCCATCTTTACGATGGGAGCCGTACCTTTGAAGGCACCACTAGAAGAGAACTTGACATTTATCTCTGACATATACGCAGTAACACAGACTATGAGCAAGGAAGGACGCAACTGGGATAAAAAGAATGCTCTGAAGGTGTCTACACGGACTTATGTGAAGACAGTTGTGGGTGTGGACTCATGCCACAATTGCTTCCATCAACCACGGACTTCTCTGAGCGAACGTGGTGATTTATATGGTCGAAAATAACCCTAAAACTCCAAAATCAGACTTTGAGAATGATTCGAATTGCTTCGAGGCCTACTGGATCCCTACTCCCTAGAGCGGGCTGGCGGTGGTGGTGGCTGGTGCTACTGCTGCTGCTGGTGGCTGTGGTTGCCGATGGTGGCGAGACTCGGCGGTGGAGGATGGGATCTAGGGTTTAGACTCTGGTTTAGGACCATCGCTTTGATACTATGTGGAGAGAAAAAGACTTCAGTCTTGGCCATAAGGTTATCTTATATAGAAAGAAGAAACCTTAGATGGCAAAAGGGAAAATTACATAAGGGCGTAAAAAATAAATAATATAAGAAAACATGTAATCCTCTCAAAAGTATGTAATTTGGCGAAGTTTTTTTGTGGTTCCTTGGTGCATTGTTTGTTCATCACAATTTGGCAGCATGCAGATGACACTACTTTCTTGTGGGGGAATCACTTTGGGTGGTCTACTGTTCCATGTCCTCCATGCGTTCATTAGCTATGCCTTGCTGGGGTCGACTGTTCCATTACTTGGGTTTTGCACTTGAGTTCTGGCAAAACTTAGACAATAGGGAGTCTGAAAAGATGGGCTTTATGGACTAGCATCGAATGTTAAGAGTTAGGAGCTTAAAGAAACCGTGTAGCATCCACGAGTATGTTGGTGGTTTGTGGGATTTGGTTATCATGGTGGAAATCTCTCCAGAATTGGTGGGGATTGTAGTTTTTAATAAGAGATGCCAGAGGGATCTGGCTCTGCAATGTGAATATCCTATATTAGCATATGATTGTGCAGTCTTATCAGCCACTTCCTGGTTGCGAGGCTTGCATCATTAGTAACGTCTTCCATTGATTGGGACGTGAAGCAACCTGACGACTGCAAAGTGATGTGTGATTCGTTCAACTTCAAAGTCAAGATATGCTGAGAGGAAAGGCTTGCATCAAGAATCCTCAAAGATGATAAAGCCCAAGCATTCCGTTATTTGCTTGTAGTTTTGTGTGACTGAGTTGCGGTGTGATTGTGTTTTTGGTGGCAAGCTAGCTCAAATCTTATTTATTTTTGAGAATTAATTTGTTGCGATGAGGACTGTTAGAGTATTTGGGGCTTGCGTCACTTATGTAATAGGTGGGTAAATGGACCCCTCCAGGATCCATTTACCCCACCACTGAGTTTTGTCCCACATCGTCCAGTGGTGGGACTTGGAGGCCCTGTGGAGGCTATATAAGGAGCCCCATGCCTCCTGTAACAGATGAGAAAGTTCAATAGAATATCCGCCCCTTTGAGGGCTTCTCCCGTGGTTTCATCCCGCTCCTCACGGAGTAGGGTTCCACGTAAAATCCCGTGTGTTCTTAAGTTTTTCTATCTTTATTTCTGATTCCGCTTCCGCTTCCGATTTTCTAACATGGTATCAGAGCGGGTTCGATTCTCGAGGAGATAGTTTTTTTTCGTTTGTTCGAGATTCGAGTTTGGAGAGTTTTTTGAAGATCTGTTCATGTTCTTTATTTGTGTCGAGAACTGAGGAATCACGTTTTATTTTGTTGAGAAAACTGGGGTTTTTCGTTATAAAACCCTAATCCCGGCCGTCATTGAAATTCATGGGGCGATTGGGTTGGCTCCTTATTCCAGATCGATGCAAGGTGCACATCCCTCGTGCGACTTCCAGGCGCATCCTCTGCGATGCAACCCAGGCGCGCATCTCCCTGGCACGCGATGCTACCTTCATGCCCTCATCTCTTAGCGGCGGAGTTCCCCCAGGCCCGATGCCGAGACCTCATTCAGCGGCCTCAGAAGCAGTGGCGCGACTCCAGGCGGAAACACTGTCGCCTCGTAGGCGACGCGCGCTCACGCAGGCCTCCTTCGACTCCAGTTCGACTCCTTCAACTCCAAGCTGACAGCCCCGAGCGGACCAGGCGGAAACCAAGGCCGCACCTCCTACGCGCGGCACCACGATTCTCCAAAACCCCATGCCGCCGTACCTTCCAGCGGCGTGCAGATGCTTCCAGGCGCGCGTGCCCCGTAGCTATGCCGCTACCCCATGCGGCCCCTCCCCAGGCGCGAAAACCCTATCCGCGACTCTCCATCTCTTGTGTTGTGGCGGCGATGGGTTCCAATCTTGGAACCCTATTCTCGTACAGGAAGGAAAGAGGGCTCGTTGGCCCCTTTATTAAAAAAAAATATCGACTGCAAATTACAAGCCCAAAGTGGGCTTCTTCTGTTGTAAATGCCAAGGGGAGGGGGGAATTCTGCAAAAGCCCAACAGGGCCTTGTTCTATTCGGCCTTAAAAAAAATAGTAGCCGATATTGCAAGCACGTGGGTCGTGCTTAAAAAAATGTGAATGGCTTTACAAAAATGTTTTCAAAAAAATATATTTTCAAAAAAAAAAAGGAAAAAAAGGGCGCGTACAAATAGAAAAAGCCATATGCATGTGTTTAAAAAAAATCGAAAAAAGGCGCGTACAATAGAAAAAGCCGTACGCATATAAAAAAATGTGAGTTTTGAAAAATGCCAAAAAAAAATGATGAAAACGGCATGAAAAAAAATATGGATGGCTTATTAAAAAATTGATGAAGAAAAGCCGCAAGGAATCTTTTGAGAATATTTATGTTTTCCTCATATTTATATATCTTCTTATCTTCTCCCAACATGGTCAACAACGTCATTCCGACCAGTATGGGAGAAAGGGGGAGTATATGTAGAGTCACATGTCTTGTTCTAAGATTCAGATATCAGATTTTCCAGACCGGTCAGATGTTCAGACTCTACAAATTTCAGACTCGATGATGACGCATGCCAATCATTCTTGTTGGTCGGCCAGAGCTTTCATGTGAGCCATAGGGAGTCCAGAGCAGAGGACTATTCCCTATGCCATTAAGGGCAAGGGTTTTCATGTGGTATCATAGGGACTCCAGAGTAGAGTACCATTCTCTGAGCCAGATAGATCCAGTTTCACACTCCAGCCCGTTCGTCCTCCTCACATGCACGCCATGAGAAGCAACGTCCTCGACTGCAGCAGCTGTGCACGTTGGGTTGATATTGTCTGTAGTGTCATGTATTGTGAGTTGAGTTTCTTTCTGTTTGTCCAAGCTGAGCATTGCATGCTCCAGCTTGAGGGGGAGTGTTAGAGTATTTGGGGCTTGCGTCACTTATGTAATAAGTGGGTAAATGGACCCCTCCAGGATCCATTTACCCCACCACTGAGTTTTGTTCCACATCGTCCAGTAGTGGGACTTGGAGGCCCTGTGGAGGCTATATAAGGAGCCTAAGGCCTCCTGTAACAGATGAGAAAGTTCAATAGAATATCCGCCCCTTTGAGGGCTTCTCCCGTGGTTTCATCCCGCTCCTCACGGAGTAGGGTTTCACGTAAAATCCCGTGTGTTCTTAAGTTTTTCTATCTTTATTTCTGATTCCGCTTCCGCTTCCGATTTTCTAACAAGGACGAAGGAAGAATATAATAACGGTAGTTTTAAAGTAATCTTGATGCCATGAGAATGAGATGGTAGCTAGAGAGTTTGTGGAAAATGGTGGTAGACAATCATCGTTGCGCAGTTTTCAAGGATTTTCATTACTGAATGAAGCTGTAACTTGTTTAGTAGTGCACCTTGGGTGGCCGATGAATTGGTATTTTCGGGAGCTTTCTTTTTCTCCATCAGAATAGAAGTACGCTTTAAACCCTTTTAAGGCTATAACCGAAAGTACCTTTGCTGACTATAAATAGCGAACAAGAGAGAATAATTCACTATACTCTGACTCGTGATAAATTAATTGTTTAGGATCGGTACTTGCAAAGAACATGAGTTTTTTTACTGACATATTTTAGTTGCAATTTTCAGTTTTTCGTTTTTTGATTCTATGGAATATAGCTGTAACTTGAAAGGCTTCCAACATCTATTTGTAGGCATTTGGTTATATGAAATTTATGATATCAATTACTGTCCTAACCTGTCCCCGTGTGATCATTCCCAAAAGCTGAATATCTGCAGAATATGTCTTGGATGTTTCCCCAATATACTTTCTTATCTCACCGTATTCCTTAACCTTCATCTTAACGGGATCTAATTGAAAGTGACTTTCAGTGTTTAAACAATATCTATAGAATGGTGGTGATAGTCTCAAGGATTATACTTTTTTTTATTTTTCTTTTCAATCATCACCTGTCCTTGATTTAATCATCACGTTAGTTAAGTTATTTATGTTATTCAGTGTGTTTACTGATGCTTATTTCCGCATTCGACAGGAATGGCCGGAGGAGATATATCCACCTTATGCAAATGGGCCGGGATATGTCATTTCAATCGATATTGCACGATTTGTTGTTTCCCAGCATGCCAATCACAGCCTAAAAGTGGGTCTCCTCACTTACCTGTATCTGTATCCCTGTTGTAATAACATTGATACAAATATTATTGCTCTTATAAGGTGATTTGCGAACTCATGTTCTGGCGCATGCTTGCAGCTGTTCAAGATGGAGGACGTGAGCATGGGCATGTGGGTGGAGGATTTCAACACCACCAACCCTGTTCAATACTCCCATAACTGGAAGTTCTGCCAGTACGGTTGCATGGAAAATTATTTTACCGCACATTACCAGTCGCCCAGGCAAATGTTATGCCTCTGGGACAAGCTCAAACGAGGACGAGCTCAGTGCTGCAATTTCAGATGATATGGAAGCACGAGGTACACCTTGATTTGTAGTTACCTGACATGAATGTAACATCTGCCAATTTTGTAGGCATCGGATTCGGTTATCTGGGGGCTGCGCTCTTGTTTTCACCAACAGCCTTCCGGTTTGTTTCCTATTGATTGCGACCAGGATCTGCAACGGACATCAGAGGGCAGATCTGGTTGTGTTGTACAGTATTTGTATATGCATTCCTTTATTCTCGCCAATTCGATTATTTCCATGGTGTTCAATGGTAAAGATCTCTGTAGTTTCTGACTGACTGACAAATTTGTGATTTTTCTAAAATGCTTCAACTGATATATTTGGAAGATCAAACTATGACTATGATGCGAACCTGAACTCGTAGAGTTTTGTTCATGAATCCCTTAACGAGACTTATGTAGCTCAATTCATATATTAGTTGTTTGTGATCTTTGAGGACATGGGTAGACTTGAAGGACAGAGGATGGGACTTTGGTGGTAGAGATGGGAAGGGACATAGTATAACGTTGTAGACCCCATCTCGAGTTGTTATGGAGGATAACTAATATCACTGTTTAAAATGCTTAAGCTCAAGTTGTTTCAATAGTTTCTGCTAATCATAACCCGCAATCATACTTTACGATTATTGGATATTAGACTAGTGGCTCAAGTGGTTGGAATTTGGAGTTAGAAGTCCCAACTACACTTTATGCTTTTGGACAAAATTCCAAAGTACACATTAACCACTCATCCTACTAAATTGATACTAAGTATTATAGACTTAATCCTAAATTGAGTTATTAAGTTAAGTTTGCAATAGGGGAGTAATTTGTACTAACTCTCAGTCCATAAAAGTTGAGTTCATCAAACATAAACTATCAATGGTATGTCATCGATATAAGTTGAAGCAAATGCATAAATCGGAATTATGCATCTAATGGTTGATCTTTTGAATGTGATTAGCTACAACCAATCCTTCTAGGGGATTTAAAGACACCCCCTACTTCTAAAGGCCATGCTTCATGTGCCATGCATGTTGGGAAAGGCTCGATGCACATGAGCAAGCTACGTGGCACGCTGCGAAGCCTTGGCTCTGGTTCGGGTGATCCAAGACTGAGGGTGCGATTCGTTGGCTTGGATGGCGCTTCAGGGGTTGATCAGGATCGCTGGATTAGATCCTATGATCTAATCAAACAGTGGATGCTCTTCCTCCTTTGAGGTTGCTCCTCTATGTGTGACGGAGGAACTCTGGCTCTGGTGAGGCTTGTATCGCCTTCTCCTTGCTCTCGTGTGTGTGTTGAAGATCGAGATATCTTCGGAATCGTCTTACGAAGATAATGATGACTCAACGGAGCCCTATCGATGATTGGAACTTCCAATCGGCAAGGGTTCGTCGGAGTGAAATGAGGAGATCGGAGTGGCTTGGATTTTGCTATCATTCAAAGCCGGTGAGGGTTAGCTCATAGCCGAAGTAACACATGGTGGATTTGAGGATCGAGTGAGTTGAAATTGGGGCTTATATGAGGGGAAGGAAAAGCCCTAAATGGGTCCTTCTTGCAAAAGGAGGCGGTTCAAAGTGGTCACGATCATGGATAAGCGGAGAGGGAGAGTGATGTAATGTGCGAAGATTAGGGTGCGCTAACGAAGTTCTGAAGTGAATCTATTTAGTGAAATGACGAATAAATCAATAGAAATTAAATCGAGAAATCAGAGTGATTAACACTAGGACATACCTAGAAGGATGGAGACGCAAAATTGGAGATGGACGGAGGACTGTAAGCGGAGTTCTAGGACTCTTGGTCATCGCTCGACATGATGACTGGTCGTGGAGCTCGAACGGGGCTTATCAGCACCATGGCATGACCCAATTTTGGCTAAAGATCTCGCATGATACTTACTCGATCTTTGCTTCAACAACTCTCATTAACTGTCACTCGAGGGAAAGGAGGAGCTCGGAGAAGGATCGTACAATGGGCGGATGAGGAAGACAGTTGACTAGAGGTGGTGTTTTGATCGAAGAGAGGTGCGGTTCCAGGTGGTTGGCGTGGAGGTTTCAACCGCTCATCAATGGAGTGTGTTAGGGTGACGACACGAGGTAGAGGTTGCGCGAGGAAGAGGAGTGAATGACGAAGAGAAACGTTGGGAGGAGGTGGTTAGGACACGTGAGTAGGTTGATGTAATTCTGAGAAGTGAGGTGGTTGTGCAACCAGCGAGGGTGGGGGTTGAAGAGGCGTGGGGTAGGAGACGCAAGGAGCATTATCTGATGAAGATTCAATGGCTGGAATTGAGGCTCATGCGTAGGGTTGTGATGGCACTGATCAGAAGATCAAACGTCTACGAGGTTGAGGAATACACGTTGTCTGATCAAGTCGATCAGACGGCTAGAAATAATGGGTGCTTAGCTCTAAGAGCCGGGTGAGATGGCGCGCTGAGTTTGGGCCATGTGGCCTGATCGGAAAATATATAAATAGGAAAAACAATATAAAAACAAATAATGAGTTAGAATTAGATAAAATGTTCAACATGAAAGTTGATCTTTTCAAGATTTACAACATTCATGTAGAACTTGAAATCGAAATAATATGTACAATATATTATTTTTACAAGTATTTCTATGTGTATAAAAATACTTATTTTAATTTTTCTATTATTTTTTGATATTTTGGATAATAAATAATATGCATATTATTGTATATTATTTATTTAAAACACTATATTATTTTTTATGAGATTGTTAGTGATTAGAAAATACATAAAATAATAGCCTAATATAAATAAATATATACAACACAAAGACAAATTATTTAAAATCAATAATTAAATTAATTATTTACAAGACTTTAATTATTAATTAGAGTTAATTGATGATTAATTAATTATCTTGTTTAAGCTAGAGGGATAGTATATAAAATTTAAGATAAATCAAGGATTTATCACTGCCCAGCCGCTCCCCAACTGGATTTTGAGTCTTCTTTTGATATATTCTTTTTTTTCTTGGAAGAGCAAAAGCAGGGCACTATCACCAAATCCGATGCAGATGCAGAATACTTGACCATGTTTGCAGCAACTTGGGAAGTAGTTTGGTTACACACGTGACTGCAATTTTATCATTCGAATAGAGCTAGAGATTCATCTATATATATCTCTTAATATAATAGAAGAAGATGGGACACAACCTCAATATTATGAATTTTCTAGTTGATATTAATAATAAGAAGATACTTTAAAGTCAAATAATTGATTAAAGAAAGAATGTGAGGAAAAAATGATTGAATCAATCGATTTTTGCTAACTGTTCAAAATTTAATTGGCTCACATGTATCAATATATTATTTAGAAAAGTTAATTATTAAATAAATTATGGATTCTCAAAATCAATTTATATTTTGGATTAATTACAAAAAAGTGCGTCAACTATGTGTCGATTCCCAGTTAAGAGCCTCAATTTTCAAATTTAACAAATCAGCGCCTTAAATTTCAACTTCAGAGTTTACTGAAGGGTTGTAGGAGCTTACAAAGGCTTGTATTTGAGACAAAAAATGATCATAACCCTCTTCGTTACATTTGAAAAATGAGGCTCCTAATTAGGAATTGACGCATAGTTGAGTCCTTTTTTGTAATTTATCCTTATAGTGTTCCATCGAAACTCCTAGTATGGTACCTCTGAATGCCCTTCCATCTTTTGTATTTCTTCCAATGTAAATCTTCCTCTTGTTACTTGATCTTTTAACCTACGAGAGAACACGTCGACTACCAAATGTTGTCACCTCCCGATCTTACGAGCATTCTCTCATGTATCACCTTCCTTGTACATGTACCCTTCCAACAACCAAGAAGATGCATGTACTTCACAATTACAAGAACTTTTTTGCAATAACTTTTACACCCCTTTATTCTTTCAAAATTCATAGTATTTCCTTCCGCTAATGTAATATTAGACATAATTGTAATAATGGAAGAGCAATACTATAAATTGCACAAAAAATAAGGGTACAAGTACTGTTGCAAAAAAAAGACTGTACAATAGTGTAAACAAAATTTTGGAAGGCTTTAGGAGGTTTAACAAAATACCTTAGATAATTGAAGCCTATTTATAAGAGAAAAATGTGGGCTACTCCCATACAATTTTTTGTCAAGTATTTTTTGAAAAATACCACAACGTATTTTCATTAACATATCCCTATATTATGTCATTTCAATTTCGTTAAAAACAGATACTCGTATGCCCATCATCAAGTCTGACGAATTTTAATGGTCTCAGAATTACTGAATCGGCTCCGTGAAGAAATTGGAATGACATAATATAACGATATAGTAATGAAAATACATGTTATTTCCCAAAAAAATGAAAAAAAAAGCAAAAAAGAGAGGCGGAAGCAACACTTCCTGTCCCCATTTTCCTCTATTGAAACTTGATTTGATTGGGCAAGATGACAACAACCGGAGAGCCTTTTGGAATGCTTGGGAACTAACTGGTCCAAGGCTGCTGGAGGGAGTAGGTGGGATGGCATGGGAGATTGGAGACCGGAGAATTAACAGAGTCTTCCTTGCAATTTCCATCCAACTTCAACCCACCAATCCAACAAAAGTTGTATAAATATCCAACGGAACAGATCTCCCTCAGTCCACACACTGCCTATAGGGGTGTGCATGGGCGGGTACCCGATCCGTTCAACCGTTACCCGTCTTGATCCGTCATTATCGGGTCGACGGGTCGACCCGATCCATTGCAACGGATAACCATAATAACGGATACCCGAATTATATGAATGGATCTCGGGTACCCGCGGATCACTAAAACACATCAATCCATGATATGATTGAGATGTGATTTCTAAGTTGGGAATTTTAAGAAAAAATCAACGTTAATAAATCATTTATACGTGAACAAACATTACTTATACATTTGCACAACTTTTGATTGAAAAGATCACGATGAACACAAAAATAAAATAACAAAAAAGAAAACGGGCTTTGATAAACCGGCTTCGATCTATGCTTACGCTTTTTTCAAAGCAAGTATAATATGTTTATCTTCGAATTTTAAATGATCGATACTTGATAAATAAATACTTGTTTTGTTGCTATGGGTCGAATTAAAGTTCGCTCAAATTAGAATATCACATGATCCAAATTATCGATTTCAATCAATGATTTCAATCGCAAGCAATTTCGAAGTCGAGATGGGCAAAGAGATTGCCAAGTCCATGGATAAGATCCGTCAACCCATGGTTATTGTCCATGTTGGAGAGATAATCAAATGGATCGATCCGTGGGTATCCATGGATCATTGGGCCGGGGCTCCATATATCCTGGATCAAACAGGGTCGGTTACCCGATCCAGAATAATTTGCTGGATACTCATGGGTTTAAGGTCGATCCATACGGATCGGATCGGATACCCGTCTAACTCGTAACCCGTGCACAGCCCTAACTGCCTACACTTTCAGATCAAAAACATGCCTGCTCATAATCAACTCATGTCGGCGGTCCTCCTCTTCCTCCTGCTCATCGTCTGCGCATCTACAGCAACCACCCCTCCACCATCTCCCGGCCACCCATGGTATGCACCACCTCCTCCACCGCCGACATCGTCTCCACCGCACCGCTATACTGCACCAAGGCCGCCGAGAGGACCAAGGCACAGTCCAGGTGACGGGTGGGGTTATCCATGTCCGGCTAAGTTGAAGAACTGCAGAGCTCCGTCCTGACAACTCCAGCGGTTCTTACGCCGCCATGACATATTGATTGCATTATTGTCAATATAGACAAAGAAACAGCTTTAGCATTCAACTCAACGATTGTATCTCAACTAGACACTCAAAAAAACAACAACTTTGTGCTGGAAAATCACCATTGACTGCACGCCCTCCCTCGGGGAAAATTTGTTGTCTCCTTGAGCATTTAATGTTGAAAAAAATCGCCATTGAAAGAATTTAAGAGCACGAAGTATCATTGCTAAAAAAAGTAGGGACATTAATATGCGAGAAATGGGAGCCTACTTCATAAAATATGTAACCGTATTCAATGAAGTAGGTAATTATCTACTTCATGTTCATTTTTTATCATTTTTTCTATATTTTTTGAAAAATAAAATCATAGATTTTCATCTCTATTCCTTTAATGTCATTACAATTTTATCGGTCTATAACCGTTAAAATTGCATATTCTAGATGAGGGCACATGAATCTCCTTTTCCAATGAAATCAAAGTGACATTAAGAGGATATAGTAATGAAAATCCATTGTAGTATTTTTCAAAAAAAAAAAATTAGGCCCAAAATGTGTATGAAGTAAGTAAAATTATCTACTTCATTAAATATGTTCCGTTTTCTCAATATGATACCCTTATTTTCATATTTATGAATATAATTGAAAGGGTTTCGGATGAATAAAATATCTTAGTATGGATTTCCTCAAACATAGTACCACATCTTGTAATCACAAGTTTAGTAGAAGGTTATAAATAGTGCAGGCTGCTACTGGAAACCTTAAGAATGAACATTTCATAGTATGGTCAAGAACTCCAATTAGGCTCAAGTCCGATGAGTTGTCCAAGTCAATAATTCATGACGACGGATTGATTCTCCTCAAGACATTACAAATGATATGAAAATAAATTTCCTCTAATAGTGAAAGGAACTACCCATCTAGATTCACAAATACCCTTAACATAGAGTTAAGAGAAAAAGATTACCCAAAGAGGTGAAGATGTTACTATTGCTAAGAATATTGTGAATATAAGCGAGGATGCTTATAACACCAAAAACATAATATCACAACTAGACAACTTCAACTTAAGCATTCAGTTTCCCATCACAGGCTTCAATTAACCCAAATCCAACAAGTTATCTAACTAATAATACCCAATAACATACCAAGTCTAGGATCCAAGATGTTAAACACAATTCAATAAGAAACGACAAATTGATATTTTAGCCACCATATACATTTAAGGGGGAAATGTGACTATTACTAGGGTAACCAACTTAGCTCCACCATCTTTTTTTTCAAAATTTTTTTATTTTGTTAAAAAATACTTCCGTAGATTTTCATAAATATATCCCTATATATTTAACTATTCTATAAAGAACTCTTTAACTATCCCTATATGTTTAACTATTTAACTATTCTATATCCCTATATATTTAACTATCCTTATTATATCATTCAAATTTTGTGTAAAAGAGAAACTCTTATCATCGACTAAATCAATTTCAACTATTCTATAATCGTTAAAAAATGACTGATGGAAGTCGTACTTTCACGAAACTTGATTATGACTTCGGGGAGCTAAATCAACTCCTCTCAGGGGCAGCCCCAGTTAACTGTAAATTAATTTTATTCCAGTTTCTCAAAAATATATATCATTTTATTTCAATTATGCATATCATTTTATCCCACATCCTCCGATCTAAATAAGACGATTGAAGCGTAAAAGGAGATCCTTCTGGAAGACTTGGGACCTGGTCGACGCCCAGAGGTTCGTGTGGGTATGGAAGAGTAGATACACATCTCAATAAAGAACCGGCCTGTGTAGAAATAACTAGGGATGCAAACAATTTTAGATATATCCGTATTTGATCCGTCACCGTATCTGTTTTATACAGATTTTGAAATCTGTATCCGTATCCGTTTTAAAATAGATATGGATATGGATATCATTTTGATATCCGCAAACATCCATATCCGTATATGTATGTCCATTTTCGTGTATATATATAGTCATATATTTATTTTTAATCCTATATAACATAACTATATACCTTCTTTTACCATATTTGTATAATTTTTATAATACATACACATTTAGTAAATTTATATCATGTATTTTCCATCCAATTCGTATATATTTAAATCGATTCTATAGAGTATTTCTAATATTACTCGTATGCGATCAATATCTGTTTATCTGTTTTACATCCGTTATCCATTTTTTAAAGATATGATAAGATAGTTTTAATATCCGTCAATATCCGTATCCGCATCCATATTCGTATTCAAAACGGATAAAGATACGATAATACTTATATCCGTATCCGTCCGTTTGCATCCCTGAGTAAAACACAAACAATCTACACAGAACAGATGATATGTGAGGAAATTGAAGTTTAAGGTTTAGGCTAATCAATCAATACTGTTTTCTCACAAGCAACAACTGGCTATTAAACAACTGGCCAGTCAATATATGTTTTCTCACCATCCAAAGAATCATTAACTTTTACAACAATAAAACTAGGATACATTTCATCAAAAAAACAAACAACATATCATATTGTTTTAACATGAACAGCCAAGGTTGATGCCTAAAATATGCATAGCTAAGGCAATGTGATGGATGTTGAAGACGTGTGCGTTCTTGCAAGAAAACAAGACGCATCATTGACAACTGAGAATTCGGCCCGCTGCATAAGATAGTTAGATGCTTCACGAAAGCACTCTCATGAATGCACGAAATCGTCTTAATTGAAAGTGTATAACAAATACTCAGTAGAACACAATTGAAGTCTTACGTGGCTATACCACATGGCAGATGTATACCACATGGCAGATGAGTTGTCATTGCTAATGGCGACCACTTTCCTGTTACAAGACAAGAGGAGGTGCATTTGACACCATCCATACACCTGAAGAATACTTTATATGCCCCTGCCTTTCAGATGAATTTACTTTCTATTAGTCAGATCACTAAGGATCTGCATTGTCATGCCATATTTGACCCTTCATCTCTTGTGTTTCAGGACATACTCATAGGCAAGGTGATTGGGTGTTGCCGTGAGCAGCAGCGACTCTACAGATTGGTCCAACCTCCTCATGCTAGTGTTTCCACTATACCTATTGGACATGTCTCTCTTTATCTGTGGCACCTTAGGTTTGGACATCTTCCTCTGCAGAAGCTACGCCATATTCTCCCTCAGATTTCTATTAGAACCTCCTTTCAGTGTGAGGCATGTCAACTTGAGAAGCATCATCGCTCCTCTTTTCCATCCCGTCAGAGTTGGAGCAATACTCAGTTATTTGAGCTCCTTCATTTAGACATTTGGGGTCCTAGTCGTGTTCCTGATCACCAAAGTCATCATTTTTATCTTGTAACTGTTGATGATTTTTCTAGACTTTCCTGGATCTTCTTATTGAAGAATATAGGCTGGACCCGTTATCAAGTATTTTATTAATGAATGAAAGAATATTTTTCTGTCAATGTCAAGTATTTTCGTTCTGATAACGCCTTGGAATTTTGCATCTTACAGCTTTTTGAGTTCCTTAGATCACATGGTATTGTTCACCAGACCTCATGTGTCTACACTTCCCAAGAGAACAGCGTTGTCGAGCGTAAATACCATCACTTATTTGATGTAACCAGAACTTTGTATATACAATATCGTGCTCTTCATGCTTACTAGGGTGATGTTGTCCTTACTACTTATTATTTGGTAAACCGTATGTCACGTCCGTGGTAGGAGAAAAGATTCCTTTCTCGATTGCGTTTCCCAAGGACCTTTTCTCTCTTACACATTGTGTGCTTGGATCTATTGCATTTGTTCATGATATCTCTCCAAGGTGTGACAAGCTCTGTCTAGAGCTGTCAAGTGCGTGTTTGTCGGCTACTCTCGTACCCAAAAGGGGTATCGCTGCTTTGATCCACTAAGCCAGAAATATTTTGTTAGTGCTGACGTTACTTTCTTTGAGTATGTCATGTATTTCTCTCTACATGTGACATACTTGCTCCATCTGACTCTGATGATGAGATACATGCCACCTACAGTTGGTCATTCACCTTCATCTACTCCTCCTCTTCCACCTCCTCCGTTGGTTTAGTTCTTGCCTCATGTTTTCCCTCGTAAGTCTCGCTCTATTCGCCATGCTCACAAGCTTTGCCCATCATCCAGCACGTCTCAAGTATGTAATGAGCATATTGTTTCTACTGATGGCATTACTGAGTTGACTGTACAATAGGATTCCAGACAGGAGGAGCAAGTACCCTCTCAAGAAGGAAATTTACAGGCCCTAGAATTGGCAGATGATCTTGACATGCAGATTGCTCTGTGAAAGTAGAAACAGGCATGTGCTACTTACCCTCTTGCAGCCCAGGTTTCCTTGAGCAGGTTTTCAGAGGATTTAAGAAGATTTACTTTGGCACTATCAAGAGGCTCTCAAAGATAGCAAGTGGAGGTTAACCATGGAGGAGATGGTTGCGCTATACTCACGTGGTACGTGAAGTCCTATTTCTACTCCTGTTGATACATTTGTTGTGGGATGCAAATGGGAAACATTGGAAGCATGGATAAAGCAAGATTTGTGGCATGAGTGTTCACCCAAATATATGGGGTGAACTATCAGAATACTTTCTCTCCAATTACCATGCATTATACCCTATGTATTCCCCTTGTTATTGCTGTGACATGAGATTGACCCCTTTTTCAGCTTGATGTCAAAAATGCATTCCTCTGTGGTGATCTACAGGAAGAGGTCTACAAGCAACATGCACCTAAGTTTGCTGCTAAGGAGTGTCAGAAGGTTTTGTAGCATGCACTCTATGACCTCAAGTAGAGTCCAAGAGCATGATTCCAAAAGATCTCAGACTTTCCAAGAGTCCAAGAGCAGCAAGGATTTGTGAGATCAATTGCTTATCACTCCTTGTTCATACAGAAGACCCAAAGAGGTATTACAATCATTCTTGTTTATGTTGATGACATTATTATTGCAGAGGATGACAAGCAAGGAATTAAAGATGCCAAGGACTTCCTATGCCAGCCATATGATTCTAAGATACCTGAAGACTTCACCTGATAATGTACTTATTTTCAAGAAAGGCACATCTCTCTCAATTGCAGCATGCGTAAATGCAGATTATATTAGGTTTCCAAAGGAAAGAAAGTCTTCATCTGACTTTGTTGTGTTCATAAAGAATTCTATTGTTCATGGAAGAACAAGAAGTAGACTATAATTGCCAGATCAAGTGTTCAATCAAAATACAAGACCATCACCACCTTGAGAAGATGAGAACTCCAGTGCTTCTTATGACATGATGTTGCTAAGTCTTTGAGATCCCAAAGTTGAAAGGATAAGATGTTTAAACCATTTGTAACTTGTTACGAAAGATAGCTAGAGGTATTGTAAACCACACTTCATATATCTATCTTGCACAACTGCTGCCTAAATTAAATATGCACAGAAATGAGTTTCTCTTTTATTTCAACAAATGCTTTCGATAAGTCAAGTATTTTCTTTTGACCATTAGTTCATTTTCCCTTAACAATCTTAGCAAACAGGAAAACACAAACAATAGACCCTGAACAGATGATATGTGAGGAAATTGAAGTTTAAGGTTTAGAATAAACAATCAATACTGACTGCTATTAAACAACTGGCCAGTCAACATGTGTTTTCCACCAGCCAAAGAGTCATGAACTTTTACAACAATAAAACTTGGCTACATCTAATAAAAAAAAACAAACTAAATATCATATTGTTTTAACATGAACAGCCAAGGCTGATGCCTGAAAATTGTAGAGCTAAGGCACCCAAGAGAATAAAAAAATCTGAAATCAACGTAAACAGCCGCCTCCACTCAAAGCACTGGCAATGTGATCGATGTTGAAGACGTGTGAGTTCTTGCAAGAAAACAAGACGCATCGATGGCAACTGAGAATTTGGCCCTCTGAATAAGATAGATGTTAGATACTTCACGTAAGCACTCCCATGAATGCGAGAAACCCTTCAGTTCGTCTTAAGTGAAAGTTTATTATAACAAATACTCAGTAAAAAACATGTGAATATCTTTCCAAGGACAAGATGTGGACAGTGCAAAAGTAACTGGAAGCCTATGGAAACAAAGCAGCCAGCGTCGCAAAACATGTTCCAGATCTATGTATGCCATGTTTACGAGATACCATGTCACCGAATATAGACAGAGCATCAGATACCAATGGCAAAGAACACTTTACAATTAAATTACAAAACGCAATCTCTGCGGAAAGATGGTGATTGATTTGTTCTAATAATCGCAGAGATTGAGCATTTGGGAACTTTGCCTATCATAGATTGCATTAAATATCATTTCATATGACATCAAAAAAGCTGTCATTCAACTCAACGATTGTACCAGCATTAGATACCCAAAAACAACTTTGTGCGGATTTGACTGTTGAAGTTAAAAGAAGAGAGAATTTTAGTGCAATCTCAGCCGAAAGATGGTGATAATGTTTGACAATCATGTTTTACTTCAGCAAATAGGTAGATAACTCATCACTGATTGCACACCCTTGCAAAAAATCAAAAGAAAAATCACGGAGAAACGAAAAAATCGAGATCAGATGGTAGTGCATGTTAATGAAGTGCTCATCAAGGTGAGATTCAGATAGGAATCTATGGATAAAGGCATCATCACATCTCAGATCTAAAATGGCTGCTCGGCGGAATCGATCGAAACGATAATACACAATTTAAAACAAGTGAGATTTTGTGCAGAGAATCAGATACCAATGTCGATCACCACTGGCCATCGGACTGATCCAACGACGCATTAAGACTGGGGCGACAATATTAATCATCACGATCTACAAGGAAACGAATTGGAGAGGACGGATTTGGGACTTAGGGATTTGCTGCGGGGAAATGGGCGGTGGTGGTTTTGGAGATCGTCGAGGGTGGGGTTTATATAGGGGATCGGGGATTAGGGTTTGCTGGGAGATAAGATTCCTTTTTTTTGTTATTCCGGATCCGGTTATGCTTGTACTATATTTATAGAATTTGATATTTTTTAAGGGATTTTTACACCCATAATCTTGAATAATTTCGCAATAACATTTATAACCATGTATAATTATGAATTACATGAGAAATTCCGAGTAATGGTTAACTCTTACATGACATAACCCTGTGTCATATTCCGTTTAAGAGACATGTTACATTTGACGGTTTACGTTGAAAAAGACAAAACTACTCATATAGTTCACTATTATTTACAATAACATGCCAACGGGAACGACCCCCGCCGCCCCTGCTTGAAGCCCGAGCTCCTCCCGGAACAGCACTCCCCTCCACCCCCGCAGCGTCGTCCCCAAGCTTCCTGCCCCCGGCTGCTCGGAGGCTCACCCCCTCACGGCTGCTCAGAGGCATCCCCGGCTGCTCGGAGCGCCCCCAGCAGCACCCCCGCATCTTGCACGCACCAAGCTCCTCGAGCCTTCCTGCAAGCCTCTGCCCACTGCTGCCTGCAACCCTCCTGCAATATCATTTATTTTTTCCCTTTAATTTTTTTATTTTGGCTAATCCTAGCCGTTAGATCATATATTGGTTAGATTAACTCATTCATATAGTTGAGTTACCGTATTAAATTAACGAAGGGTTATGGGTGTGAGACGGAGTGACTATCCGAGGTTTCTGATGTAATTCACGATTATGCAGGGTTATGAATGTTATTGCGAAATTACTCAGGATTATTGGTGTAAAAAACTTTTTTTAATATTTATATATTTCTCAATAAAACTGTTATATTCCAAAAAAATGGATTTCTAATAAATACGTCATCTTACGATGAATAAAGATTTTGGTTGGTTACTATATTCATACACAACCTATTTTACACAATTAACATTGTTCCTACGCGTCCTTCATTATTTATTTTCTAGATATTACTGTTCAGGAGACATAAGAATATGGATGTAAATGTAGGGCTTAATCTGTATGTCAACAGTTCATTGGGCTCAGGTTGGTGATATCGTGTAGATCAGGTTTTCAAACTAATTATGTTTTGGGATTTTTACACTTAAGCTGACAACTTTGTACCCATTACATTCGTACAAAATACACGGCAATGACCTTTTATGATCACACTGTGTCCTTGTATTACACTAACAGAAGGGCAATACTATGACCGAGGAAGGATGGTCAATATATGAGATTTCTAGTCTAATACTAATCTTATGTGCGCAACCCGAGCTCATAGCATCATGTCGTACCTAGCCTCGGGATTCATGAATTCTTGTTCCTTAACACAGTCTGAGATTCTCAGTTTTAGCCAAATACAAGTTCTGGACCTGAAACCCTATAGTGGCACACTTGGAAAGAAGGAAGTACGTGAGTTAATCGGGTTGACACGAAGGAGTCCTGCACACCCTCAAGGCCTCTCTGAGCTGCTTCACGACCCTGTAATGACATCTTTCTTTCTTATCAGCATACACTATGACTACCTTTCTATTGCCTCTTTGATTTACATCACAAAGCGATTATTCTTTCTACACCTCCATACTCCCCTAGATTGCAGTCATATCTCGGTCGCCTAGAGGGGCAGGGCCGGTTTGTTATGTCAGTATAATTATCGAAGCTAGGGCAACATCTTTACAGTTAGAGTTTGTAAAAGAAATACAAGGGTGAGCAGGTGTAATCATTAAAAAAATATATGGAAGGATGAGTTTTATGGGGGGAACTCGAACATAAGTACAAAAATATCTTATATCCATGTTCAATTTATAACTATCGACATAAAAAAATAAGGTGATAAATCGAAAAAGGAAGTCATCGTTTAGGAAGAAGACCTCTGATGATACTGAGAATTCCTCCCCTATAAAGAAAGATTGGTCAAGACATGTTGAATGATGTTGTCGGCGAGCATATTCTAGGAGTGCAAGTAACCGTTGCATTTTTTTCTCTTTAGATTCGGCAAGTATCCGAGCGAGGAATGATGCAATCAGAAGGAAAGTTGGTGTAGCTTCAATCAAGGATAAGATGCGAGAAAGTCACTTAAGATGGTATGACCATTTGCAAAGGAGGTTGGTTGATACACTGGTTACGAGATGCGAGATTTGGAATGTTGAGCTAGTAAAGAAAAGGGCGAGGAATATTTAAGAAGTGTTGGAATGAGACTATACTGAGGGATCTTAGTTTTTTGGATCTAAGTTCGAGATTGACCCAAGAAAGATCTAAATGAAGGCAAAGAATATATGTAGCTGATGAATCCATGATACATCTCCTTTATTCTTTCATTTTGTCTAAAATTCTTGGAAAAATACATGTAAACATCCGCTAATTTTCACTAATTAACATCCTAACTTCATTTGTTAATAATATATATTTAACACTTATTTTATCCAAAATAAAATAATACAGTGAAAAAGGAAAGTAAAAGAAAAAAGGATGTATATAAATATGTACAGACTGATCCTAATCCCAAGACCACGTTAATATTGATACGGTCAACAAAATAAATAAGTAAGTAGAGATAAGGATCATAACCTATAAAATACCGAAAAATCAATATCATTAATGCATAGTTACACATTTTCACATTGTACATATGTTTACCTATTTTATTTATCAATTTGATCACACCAAATTAAAACATTTCCTACTTGAAAGTTGTTTAATATATATATATATTAATTTATAAAAAATATCAAACAATTATTTAATGTGTAAATAAATAATTACAATGAACTGAAGAAGTCGTAAAAGACGACTTTAAAGGTTCATAACTATTTATAGAAAACTCCAAATTGATCAAACTCACTTTTATACTTCATTTTATAACTAATACTATTTATTAAAAATTCCAAAAATATATTAGAATAAACGTGAGAGTTTTGGTGTGGACCCTTTTGTATACATGTACTATATGTATATATATATATCTTCTTGATTTCTTATTTAATTATTCTTAACTATATTTAACTTAATTATTTTCTGAACTACTTATAAAAATTAGTATAAAAAATATAAAAATATAACTTAAAAATAATTATTAATAAATACCAATAAATCTCAAAACCAAAAGGTTGTAAAACCTACCTTCCAAACCTCATTTCTCGATCATATGAACTCCAAATTGGGTGTACTCGCTTTTAAAGTTCATTTTATAAAATTATCTATCAAATAAAAGTGATTTCATTATAATCAAAGTTAATATGTAAAAAGTAAGTTTTGGGATCCTATTGGTGTAATTTTACAAGGAATCTTAGCTTTATTCTATTTAATTTCTTTATTTCTTGTTTTTTTGAATTTATTAATTTTTTTATTAATTTTGCATTATTAATATAAAACAAAATAAATTTATTACAAATTAAAGTAATTAAAATAATTAATTATACATGTATAGCTTACTTATGTTATTTATATATCTATTTATTTAACTAACTAACTAATATTTATATAATTAAATTATTTATATTTTGTAGTAAATAACTAATTAATTAATATTTATGGTTTTTATCAGTTGTGCCCCTATGAGATGTTTCAATATCGGTTATACCCTTATCTTTTTGGTAATATCACATGTACCCCTCAAAACTTAGAGAAATATCAATCGTACCCCTGAGGTTAGTTGTCGTTTGCATCTCTCCCAAACAGGCGTTTATGACAGTTGGATGTGACATTTGGCCACTAACAGCAACAAAGCAGGTGACCATTGTATATAGTATATTAATAGGGTTTGTTTGGCAGTTGGTGGGTATTAAATAAATAGGAAATGAATGCTCTTGACCGTTGGAAGACATGGACCTATTTAACATCACCAAAAGCTTTGCCAGTTCCTCACATAGAAGGAATCAAGAAGGGAGAAATCAAGAAAGCTTTCTTTCATTAAATAAACCGAGAAGAAAGTTTACATGAATAAGGGATTCATGTATTTCTTTACATGGTTCTTACATTTTCATGATTCTGTATACAGTTTAAGCTGCCTTGCAACATGTAACTTATGCGTTGCAATTCGATGACGTCCATTTCGCGAAGTTCGACATCATATCTTGGTGATTCTGGAGCCCAAATAAGGTGTCTTTGCGATATTCTAACAGTGGTAAAAACATCAGGAAAACCTTGGAGTAGAGGATTGAAGTTCTACACATGCCACCATAAGATCTGCAACTTTTTTCCAGTGGGTGGAAGCTGCACATATGGATCGGTCCCCAAGCACAGATCAGATGTTAGCATTAATATCTTGTAAAATTGTGGAAGTAGAGAAACATTTAAGGGAGATGATTGTTATAATGAAGCTAATACTAATATTTTTGATGGCTGTTGCAGCTACATATGTTTATATGAATAAAGATATCTAAGATTGGTTGCATACCTCTAATGGATGTGTATGTGTTCTGTTGCAAAGTCTTCCCTTGTGTCGTGTTTTTTACATACCAAATAGTATATGATACAAAAACATAGCCCTAAAGTCATAATATTACAAAACCAGTCATTTGGATGCATAACCTCAGAATTCAAAAACCATACGTTACCCAAAAATTATCTCCAAAGTAGTTCCTTAATAACAAATCAAATATGCAAGTCACTTGCGAAATAATACAGACATCAAACATTTCATTGTATCATATGTTTAACGTCCTCAAAAAACGGAATCGACTGCAAGGACCTTGAAAGCCTTGTGGTAGGCTCTAACCAAAAAATAGATCGAAGGAGTCACCAACCTCATAGGCTTTGTGCAGACATCTATAATTCCACAACAGTCTGCCC
Source organism: Ottelia alismoides (assembly GCA_037367405.1). Classification (NCBI taxonomy): domain Eukaryota; kingdom Viridiplantae; phylum Streptophyta; class Magnoliopsida; order Alismatales; family Hydrocharitaceae; genus Ottelia; species Ottelia alismoides. Next base: position 266,436 of record JAZKJV010008295.1, on the reverse strand, counting down.
TTGAAGTCATTCACATCAAAAAAACTCCAAGACGTCCACGACTCCTTGAAGTAATTCACACAAAAAAATCAGGAGGAGTCATTCACAGAATAAGCAATCGAATAAGATGAAATTGGCATTTAGGTATCATGAATATCTTAATTGAGGGTGCAATATGGAGCATCAGATGTGGGATCAAGCGATTGGCTTGCCTTTCCAGGACGTCCACGATGCCTTGGCATGCAATCTTCTTGGCAATGTTTTTTTGGTCGAGCCACCGACTGCTTTCTTGATGCAGTTCCACTACAAAGTCACATGAAGCAAGTCAAGGATGTTACAAGTGTTGGAATTTGATAGTAATACCAATTTATATTGGAAAAAGACGTGTCTGAATGCTAACCTTCTACTTGCCATGGCAATTGCATCATTAGAGGTTTGTGTATCTTGTTGCCTATGGGATGGATGCATTGTTGGTGGATGATTAATTGGCTCTTTGCAGGTGTTCTTGTGATGACCATAGGCTCCACAACGGGCACATATATGACGAGTTCTAAGTTTCTTTACCATCTCATCCTTCGATCGAATTCTGTTCTTTTTTGGTCTTCTTGGAGGCCGTTTGGTACGGGGTGCACCCACAACATATAGAAGCTTAACTGTAGCCCAAAAATCCTCGGGTAATGGTGCTATGTCAAACTTATAGCACTTCCTGTACATTTTCAAGCTATAAATGATGGGAGATGTAATCCTCCCACCTTACCCCTCGAATGATGCTGAGAACAGCAGCTGCATGCCTACAAGGGAGGCCACATATCTGCCATCGATTGCATGTACACTTATATGCCTCTATGTCAACGACATACCGCCCATAAGGCGTCTCCATTTCTGCATCTATGTCATGGGTCGTCTAACAATAAAGCCCTGCAAATTTCTTGAGATTCCCATTACGTATTCTGATGCTAGAGGGGACCAAATCACCCGTTAGTTGTGTTGCTCTACATCTTCGCGCGTCCATCATTGCCATAATTTTCTATCGAATCCAATCCACAAGCTCACAAAGGGGAAGATGTCGTGCCTTGGAGATCCAAGCATTAAAGCTTTCGCTCAAGTTGTTGGTTACATAAGAACATTGAGCGGCTTCATGGAACTGGTGTCAGTTCCATGTCCGAGAGAGACTCGCTAAATAATCAAATGCATTTTTTTGATAATTTTTGAATCTCATTCATGTTATGTAGATAATGCCTCCTTTCATATGCACGTGCAACCGACCAAACAAGTTTCTCCAAATCTTCTCCTGGAAAATCCTTTTTGAAGTTCTTGTAGACATGCCTCATGCATGCCCTATGCTCTGCTTCTGGAAAATTTTTCATCATTGCCCCTTCAAGGCCCTTTTGTGCATAAAAAATGATTGCCAACCCTCTGCCACATTCAAACCCAAGCGCTACATGCAACTTCTCCATGAAATATGTCCATGAATCAATGGATTCATCCCCGCATATGTAGAAAGCAACGGAAGAAAGACCATTCGTTCCATCAAGAGTGGTGACTGCCAATAAGGTCTCAAGATATTTCCCTTTCAAATGGCATCTATCTAACCCAAGGAAAGGCCTACAATCATTCTTAATCCCACTTATGGAAGCCTTGAAGCAAATGAAAATTCGTAGAAATGCATCATCCTTCTCTGTGACGTAATCAATCACAGATCCTGGGTTCCTCGATTTTAATTCGTATACTAAACTCGACAGCTTAGGGTGGGTAAGCTCAACCTCTCCAAAGATCGAGCCTAGTGCAATGTTCCTTCTCTTGTAAACTCTGAGATAGGGAATTCTCACACTGAATTTCTCCCATAATCTACCTGAAATATTTTTCACTGACAAAGTGGGATTTTCCCTCAACCACTTCTCATAAATTTTGGCAATCTACCTTTGCTTTGCCATCCCCGTATCAACTCTGTTTATATTGTTACAAGTACGAATTCCCGACAAGGTCTTGATGCGGAATGTGACTCCTCCTGCAAGCCTAGAAGCATGGATGCACCACACGCACCCATCAGTGGCACACCTTGCTGTGATTCTTGTAGGATCAGACTTGACAAATCTCACTTTGAATTCGTTCTTTAGGCAGTACGCAGCAAGTTGGAAGCGAAAGGCCGCATGATCTTCGAAATCACTGCCCACTTTGAAGTCCTGGTTCTCAACTTCGAAATTTGGACCCTCACAGTCATGTATGTCTTCCATCTCTAAGTCGAAGGCATTGTCACTAGCAAAACTCCCATCAGTACTTTCAGATGTATCTTCGGATGAACTGGCGATCCATTCATCATCTGAATCGTCGTCAACTGCGTAAGCAACACTGAATACATCTTCAATTTCAGGGTCTGCATCAAACTCCTCTTCCAAGGAGTGCTTTCTCTCTTTTGAACCTGCTCTAGTGGATCTTTTTCTTTCTTGTGCAGCAACTTGATGGGACTTTCGAAGAGCAGGTTCGTTGTCTTCGTGTGCTATGGATGAACTACTATGTCTTCGCTTCTTTGTACCATATTGTGCTGACTTCCCAATACCAGATTGTGCAACATCTTTCTTTGTTGTTTCTTCTCTTTGGGCCTTCTGTCTTCCAGACCTTGGTGTTGTTCTAGGTGTCTTTGGCGTTTCTGCAACGACATGTGTTCCATCATCAACTTCTTCATGTCCCAAATCTTCCATAGTATTCACCCCATGCACACCCATTTCTTCATGTGCCAAATCTCCTTCATCAACAACACCACCTTCCCTCCCAATATCTCTCCCTTCTGCCCCCATATCACCCCCTTCTCCTCCATTTCACCCCATGCCCCATCCATATAACCTCCTCCCTAGAGAGAATCGAAGAAGTCATCGGGGAGATCAGACATCCCCCGCTGTTCTGATGCTGCATTGGATGATTGTCCCTATCCTTGAAACTCTAATTTGCTCTTCGTCGCTTTCTCTGCCTCCTTGGCTTCAATAGACGAGAGAGCACCGATGTCGATGAACCCAACAATGAGTTCCACATCATTTGCATCCATTTGGGCATTGAACATACACATCATGTCTGCTTCATTTGAGAGAACAACAAAACGGCTTGCTCTCGACTTTGGGTCTTTGTATCACATTGATAGGACAGAAGAACTGACCCAAGGAACAATCTTCGACAGAGTGTCGATCAGGTCAAACCATCAAATGAAGTCGGGGTCCATTCCAATCACCTTCTCCACAAAGTCCACATATTTTTCTCCCCGACATCCTTGGTGTCCTTAAACCGCCCGCTGTGTCTCACACGGGCTGTCAACACACCTTGCTCTCCATTGTACCAACCCATCCTACATTCAAGATCAACAAAATAGATGGTGCACCTTCTATATGCGTAAAACTTGATTTCGAGAAGCATTGCTCCCCATCGAACCCAAAAAAGTATGATCAAAACCTCAAAACCATCGAATCGAAAAATCCTAAAATCGATCAATACGGGTAAACTTTGAAGCTAATAAGATTTAGTAAGATTGCAAGCTCCCCCACTCGATTAAAGTCATCAATACGAAAATCCCCAAACCCTAGCTAACCTGAAGAAGGCAATGGAGAAGCTCCCCACTCGATTACAACCGTCAATATGAATATCCCCACGCACGAGGATTCGATCAGCTTGCGAAGCTCCTCAATCTGATGTGGAAGAAAAGGGAGACAAAAGTTGGAGATTGATGAGCTTCTCTGGGAGGGAGACGATGGCATGCGGATTTTGGAGGGAAACGGTACTTCCTAAGTCCTCTTCTCCCGCCACTTGCACGGGGATAGGACACGCGGGTACCTTAATTTCTCCCGCCCACAATTTTGCCTCGAGAATCGTAGGGATTATCGCACTTGAGTCATGTCTAACCACTGCTAGACCATTCCCAATAACGACGATATTACGGAGGGGCACAATTGCTAACGGCGAAACTTTGGAGGGGCACAAGTGATATTACCAAAAAGAAAGGGGTATAACTTATATTGCAACATCTCAGAGGGATACAACTGATAAAAACCCTAATATTTATTAATTATTTTGTTAACCTGGTTTGACTGGTCAAATCGAGGTTTGACCGATCGAACTTCTTTTTTCCACCGACACTTACCCTCTTCTTTCTTCCTCATACTCCTTCCTTCTTCCCCTTCTTCTTCTTCTTCCCGTCAACTGAACCCAACGACTGAGACCAATAGGTTGTTCGTCAACCTCTTTCCATTCATCGTCCTCCCTCGAATCCCGTCCATGTTCAATGAACCTGGACCTCCATCCTCTCCTATAAATATCCCTTCTCCCTCCTCAAATACCCATCCGCCATTTTCAGTATCTAACCCTAGTTAATGTGAGAAAATACTTTATTGTTTGTTGTTGTAGATTCCACACGCATCCAAAATAGACCGTTGAATTACAAACACCGCAATTGAGGCGTTAATCATATTCGATAGAACAGTAGAAAAACAATAATTTCCTTGTCTTTTAGCTACTGGCAGATATTGTTCGAGTCGACGTCGGATCAAAGTCCACGATGCAAAAAGCAAGTGATGTGCCAATTGGGTCTATAGAAAAACACAGCAACACGTAATGGCTAATTGTCCACATATGGGTTCTCAGTTGACTCAGCCGCATACCTGCAATTATTATCGGCTACCTAATAATGTCGGTTCACACTTCACATCCACTTAAATTGCAAATTACTGGACCAGTGGACCCTGATGATAACCCAAGAATTAGGTACCCATTCATGTCCACGAACTTAAGAAGTTTATTTTTCCATCTACCTAACCGAATGATTGGCTCAATTTTGAGTTTTTACGCAATGTGACCGATCGATCGAACCGATAATGATGCAATGGTTTAAAAAAATCAGCATTAACTGTTGTATTATTGATTTGGTTTGTTACTTTATATAGTCCAATCTGATCGAATCAGAGTAGATAAGTATTTCATACAAATAAATATGGATAATATTACATTGTATATTTTGAGAATTTTTTCGTTTAGTATCCCTTCAAGTTTTTTCAGTAGCATTATACCAATAATTTTTTTTACAATTACATGTGTCTCCTTGTACTTTTAGGGAACTCATGGTAGTGCTCTTTTACTAGTCCACTTTGTGCTCTTGTATTGAAGCAACAAAAGAGCAATATTGTGAAGTAAAAATAGATGGACATGTGTAATTGCAAAAAGTTAGACGTAGAAATGTTCTTTGGGCACGAAAACGTGGAGTTGAAAACACTCCCAAACTCGTTCAGTGTGTTTTCTTACATCTGAACAAGACCCTATCCGTCGTAATATCCTATAGCCTCACATTGACCTTCGTGTGGGTCGGTTGATCGATGTTTGAAAGAACATTGAGGTGTTATGGATTGGACCATGGTAACCTTTAAGGGTATTAATTTTTCTTTTTGTTTTATTTATAGTAGCATTGCGATTAGAACCAGTGCATCGTCGAGTATAGTAAAGATTCTTGGTTTTTTACACTTTATCGCACGTGAGATTCTGCAATTACAATACCTCTGTCTTTTATGGCCAAACCAATGGGACTGACCCATCGAACCAGTAATGACATCAGCAGTTCATACAAATCGAAAAAAATGGAACTATTGTATTGTTGGTTTGATTTGTATGGTTCAACCGGTGGAATCGAGTTAGATCGACATTTTCAATTAATAAAAACAAATAATGATTTTCAATTTTTTTTAATAACACATGTATCTTTTCAAGTTTTTTCATTAATAATTAATTTGTACACATATTTTTTATAATTACATGTGTACCTTTATATTCTTATAAAATTCGTAGCAATGGCCTTTTATTATTATATCGATGCTCCTATATTATACCAGCGTAACGACTATTGTTAATTTTTAACTATATAAGAGCACAAGTATAATCGCAAAAAAGTGAAGGGTATAAATGTTATAGAAAAATTTGAAAAGACACAGTTAATATATTTCGACATTCATATAAGTACATAATTGTGATGTACAAAAGTAACAATTTTGATACTATTCAAACTCCGATTAATGACAAGTGTAGTTAATTTATTGCTTCTCATAGTATGACTATGATACTTTCTTCCTTACGTGGAGCTATCATTTGCTGCCATTGGAAGGTGAGAACCTCATGCATAATGTAGTAAAGAGAGGGTATGCTCATCAAAATTGAGTCATTGGCACACATGGAAGGAGAAGAGATACATGAGTGTTCACAGAAGACGTTAAAATGAAACTAAATTATGAATAGTTTCTAAAAATACATTTTATTAAACAAATAGGAATATTTAATACAAAAATAGATGGTCGAATATGTGGTTTGGTTAAGTTGGTTCAACTGAGTTAATACGATCCAACCGGATTTGACTGATTTTTTATTTTTTGATAAAAAATCGATTGGTTGAATCGTTTTTCTTCTTGTTCTTAATTTCGGTTCAATTCGATTTTTAAAACCTTGATGCAACACAAGTGATTATAAAAAGAGTTAAACTTTGATTTTTAAATATTGGGACACAAGTATTGTTGCAAAATAGATAAGGGCAAATCTGTAATTACATAATCTCGAGGGACACAAAGAGTGAAACCCAAGATTATTATGTTTAAAAAACATAGTCAAATCCAACCTAAGATACCTCATTAGTTAGACTTGGGAAAGCGGCGTTGATTCCAAGTCAATCTTATTCAAACTGGCACCTGTCAGTTCTCACTGCTGCTTATCACCGGCCATTGCCGGTCACCTTCGTTTTCTCCCCCTCGCTATATATGTGGATCACATTCTTCTCCCTTCTCTTGACATCTCCCTTCTATTTTTCAAGGTATCCTCCTTTTCTTCTACCGAAATTTGGCCTCAGTTTTTCTCATTTTTGATTTCTTGATTTTCATTGAAAATCTACAATTCAAAGGGATCAACATATGTTTGCTAATTTTATGTGATTTTTCTTTCGTGAATTGTGGTGGAATTACGCAGCAAGAAGCATGGGGACCGGCGAGGCGGGCGGAGGTGGAGCGACGAGACGGAGGGGGTGCTGCAACGGGAACTTCCTCCCCGAGGAGTCGTTCAGCAGCTGGGGCAGCTACCGCAAGGCGTTGCGAGAGACGATCCCGCGGCTGAGGGACCGTGTGACGACACGGTCCCTGGAGCACTCGGAGCTCAACGAGGTGCGGGCGAGGAGCGGGCACGAGATGAAGAAGACCCTCTCCTGGTGGGACCTCATATGGTTCGGCATCGGCGCGGTGATCGGAGCAGGCATCTTCGTGCTCACGGGCCTCCAGGCGAAGGAGGTCGCAGGGCCGGCCGTCGTGTTGTCGTTCGTCGTCTCCGGCGTGTCCGCGATGCTCTCCGTGTTTTGCTACACGGAGTTCGCCGTCGAGATACCCGTTGCTGGTGAGTACCCGTGTCTTTGGATCTAAGTTCGAGTACGGCAGACCAAATCTAGATGGAAAATATCACCACTTTAAATCGTTGAATCGTACTGATCGATCGGATCAAGATGGGTCTAATTAATTTGATGAAATTGATTATTGTCTGACAAGGTTGCAATTAGTTCGATTTTTTAAAATTTAAAAGATATATATACTACAATGATATCGACATTTCTCCATCTAAGTTGAATCGGGAAGTCTTTGCCACATTACTGCATCCACAACTTTGGAAAAAATGACAAATTTGTAATGTTGACATTCCGGCAACTGTCTATTTTAGCTTTAATTTGGTCTCTGGCACACTAATTTCAATGCTCGGGACCCATTTCATCGACTGGATGTTGTTGACTTCGACTTCGCTCCAATAATTTCAACAACTACCGCTTGTTTTCCCAATTATTTCGTTATTATTATATTGCTATCATAATAAGCATAATAATTATGTGGACGCATGGTTACTTTAAATACTATTAAATAACTTAATAAATAATTTGTCCTTATATACGTCAAAGTTACATGGTGTTTGTAACTTTTGAATTAATTGCAACCAAAAGATTAAATTTAAGCATAGCCTATTTTTAATCGTATTACATTTTGGTCCATAATCTCAAAATTTTTTGCAGGGGATCCTTCGCGTATCTTCGCGTGGAGCTCGGCGACTTCATCGCCTTCATCGCTGCCGGCAACATCCTCCTGGAGTACGTCATAGGTGGCGCCGCGGTGGCCCGAGCATGGACGTCCTACTTCGCCACCCTCCTCAACCATAAGCCCAACGACTTCCGCATCTATGCGCATTCGCTCGCGGAAGACTACAACCGGCTCGACCCGATCGCCGTCGGTGTCATTGCCGTCATATGCATCTTCGCAGCATTCAGCACCAAGGGCACCTCCCGTTTCAACTACATCGCATCGATCATCCACGTCGTCGTCATCGCCTTCATCATCGTCGCCGGGCTGACGAAGGCCGACACGAAGAACCTCTCCGACTTCACGCCTTTCGGTGCACGGGGCATCTTCAATGCGTCCGCGGTGCTCTTCTTCGCATATGTCGGCTTCGATGCGGTGTCGACGATGGCCGAGGAGACCAAGAACCCAGCTAAGGATATTCCGATCGGGCTCGTTGGGGCCATGTCGGTGACGACGTTCGCATACTGCCTCCTCTCGTTGACATTGTGCCTGATGCAGCCGTATGGGTCCATCGATCCCGACGCGCCTTTTTCCGTCGCCTTCGAGGCGGTCGGGATGAAGTGGGCGAAGTACATCGTCGCCTTTGGCGCGTTAAAAGGCATGACAACTGTGCTTCTAGTGTCCGCGGTGGGTCAAGCCAGATACCTAACCCACATAGCGCGGACGCACATGGTGCCACCATGGCTTGCCAACGTGCACGAAAGGACGGGCACGCCGGTCAACGCCACCGTGGTCATGCTTGTAGCGACCGCCATCGTGGCGTTCTTCACAGATTTGGGCATCCTTGCAAACCTCCTCTCGATCTCGACGCTCTTCATATTCATGCTCGTCGCGGTAGCGCTCCTCGTGAGGAGGTACTACGTATCTGGTACAACTGCGGAGTCGGATCGGAAGAAGCTGGTGTTCTACTTGTTGATCATACTAGGATCATCGGTCGCGACCGCGGCGTATTGGGGCGCCAGCGAGAAGGGATGGATAGCGTATGTCGTGACCGTGCCGATATGGTTCTTGTCAACACTCGCTCTGTGGGCGACGGTGCCGAAGGCGAGGGAGCCGACGTTGTGGGGTGTGCCCCTCGTGCCCTGGCTGCCGTCGGCGTCCATCGCCGTGAATATCTTCCTCCTCGGTTCGATCGACTCGAAGTCGTTCATGCGGTTCGGGGTGTGGACCGCTCTTCTGCTGGTGTATTACTTCTTCTTCGGGCTGCATGCCTCTTATGACACGGCCAAGGCGGAGGAAGGGGGTGCGACCAAGGCGGCTGAGGAAGGACGTGCTGCCGCGGCCGATGGCGGCAAGTGAGCTACGTAGTGTTCACGGCAAATATTTACCGAGCGAATATAATGTTTGGTGATTGATGAAACGGCTGCTGAATGCTTAAATTACTGTGTGATTATTGCTTACAAGTCGTGCTTTGTTAGTGAGATTGGCGATTTGATTATATAATTACGGAGGACCTTTTTGTAACAAAAAGTTTTTATGTTCACTGGAAAAAAAACGAGTTTTTTTTGGCAAAGTAATACATGAAGAAAACATTGTACGATGGAAAGAATAGAAAATAGAATGTAAAAAGCGGCTAATAATTATGCAGAGCAAAAGATGGAATAAAACATCAGGCAATTTCTATTGGTAAAATGGGCAAATGCATCTTTTAATACAATCGCTCTAAACGTCACATAATCATACGGATTAGAGTTCTAAGACACCAATAATTGACATAATTAAATAACAAATGGAGCTATCTCTGCAACTCTGGATTACCTTTATTCTAGTGTCCCTCCTCCGTGATCTCGGACTGTGCCGTGGCCGTCGTCGTCAACTGGATGCCGGCTGCCGCCGCCGCTCCCTCCTCCAAGTTGTTCGGAGCGTTCTCGGCTGCCTTCGCCGTGTCGTAGGACGCGTGCAATCCGACCAGTAGATAGTAGACAAGGAGAATTACCGTCCAAATCGTGAACCGCACGTAGGACATGTAGTCGATCGATCCTAGGAGGAAGATGTTGACGGCAATCGACGCGGATGGCAGCCATGGCACGAGAGGCACTCCCCATACCTTCGGCTTCCTCGCGGGCTTCAGCATCAGGCTCAGGGCCAGCGTAGCGCAGAACCACAATGGCACGGACACGACGTAGACTATCCAACCGGTCTCGCTCACCGCCCAATACACGGCGGTGACAATCGACGACACCACGATAAGCACGATGAGCGAAATGAGCTTCTTACGATCGGTGTTCGTCGTGTAACCAGACACGTAGTAGCGGCGGACGAGGACGCCGACGGCGACGAGCGTGAAGATGAAGAGCGTCGAGATGGAGAGGAGGTTGGCGAGGATGTCGAGCTCGGTGAAGAGGGCGAAGCACGCGTTGGCAGTGGCCATAACTATAGTGGCATTGATCGGGGTCCCGAACCTCTGGCTAACGTTTGCTAACCAGGGCGGGACCATATGTGTCCGCGCTATGTGGGTCAAGTATCTGGCCTGGCCCACAGCGGCCACCAATAGCACCGTAGTCATACCTTTCAATGCTCCCAATGCGACTATCGTCTTCGCCCACTTCATGCCCGTGGCCTCGAAGGCGACGGTGAATGGCGCGTCCGCGTCGATCTCCGTGTATTTCTGCATCATGCAAAGCGTGACGGCCAGGAGGCAGTAGGCCGTCGTGACGAAGGCCATCGATCCTATGAGTCCGATCGGGATGTCGCGAGCCGGATTCTTAGTCTCCTCCGCCATGGTGGACACCGCGTCGAAGCCGACGTAGGCGAAGAAGAGGACCGCCGATGCCTTGAAGATGCCGTGGGCACCGTAGGGCATGAAGACGGAGTAGTTCGAGACATCGGCCTTGGTGAAGCCCACCGCGATGATGAATGCGATGATCACGACGTGCACGGCGGTGGCGAAGGCGTTGAATCGGGAGGATTTCTTCGTTGAGAGGCAGGCGAGGACCGCGACGATGGCGATGATGAGGACTGCCATGGGGTCAAGGTGGCGGAAGTCCTCTGCGAGGTGTGGTGCGGTGATGCGGAAGAAGCTAGGGGGCTTGTTGCATAGAGTGGCGAGGTAAGAGGACCACGAGCGGGCGACGGCCGCGCCGCTCACGACGTACTCGAGGAGGATGTTGCCGGCGGCGATGAAGGCGACGAAGTCCCCAAGCTCCACTCTCAGGTAAGCAAAGGACCCGCCTGAAATCAAATTCAAAATTTCTCGTTAGTTAAAATTAACGGAAAAAACTGCACGTTTTTATGAAAAAAAGTTCCATTCATTCCACAAATGGACGCAAGTTATCAACGGCGAATAAAATGCATTGGAAAAACAAAATTCAACATAGGATTCCTTTTGTTAATAGATGTTTTAACACCTTAATTCCATATAGATATCAATCAAATCGATCAAAACTGATCACATACCTTTCAGCTATTTTCATTTCTTAAAATGGGAAAAAGTCTTAAATTTTTGAATCGATATTTTATGAAGGAATGCGTGTATTAATAAATACCAAATCCTACCATTATATTAAATTTCTATAATTTATAAATTTGTATATAATTTCTATATCGAAATTATTTGAAATCTGTAAAAACTGTCAACAATATCTCATCTATGTTCGTAATTAAAATGGGAAAAGTCTTGCACTTCTTTAATATAATGGATGACAATATCTCATCCATGTTCGTATTTTACGTGTATTACTAATAATATAAAATCCATCAATAGTATTTTTTTTCCAAATAAATGTTTTCCATCCGTTTAAATTATAGAAAGAAATCAATCACATCAATAAGAAATGATGATTTGAAAATTTCCGTACTCATTCCAAAAATGGCGAAGATGTTGCTTTTGTCTTGATGTTTTGTGTGTGAAATTGACGGTTACATGTAGTATAATAAAAAATCAGCAACTGCATTTTTCTTCAATATTTTTTTGCATCAAGTTTGAATATAAATTCTAAACATAAATTAAATCAACCAAATACGTTAAGAATGATAAAATTTATCTCTTCCCTACTTGTACTTAAAATTGGAAAATTATTTTTATATCGATATTTTACGTGTAACATTAATGGATCATGGGCATTGATAGTGCACAATTCAACCATAGTATTTTTATCTCTATAAATGTTTGTACAAAAAGTTTGACGTTAAATGCTAAATATAAATCAATCAAAACTGACGACGTTACCTAATATATTTTGACATTCTTTATAAAGATTTTAAAATTCCATTTATTTCATATAATTTATTCCATCTATGGTTTGTACTTATAATGCGTACATTATTGCTTTCTTTATCGATATTTTACATGCATTAATAATGCAAATTCCAAACAAAAAAAATTATTTTCAATCGCTATTTTAATAACAATTCTGAATTTTTAAAAAATGGAAATTTTCGAATGAAACTGATGGCAATTGCATCCATATTATACTAAAATGGAAAAGGTCGTAATTTCCGGATCGATATTTTCGGTGCAAAAGTAACAAATTACGTGAGAATATCAAGCATAATATTTCCTATTTCAACAAATAATTATATTTTCAACAAACCGTTGTGAGGTAAAACACCAAATTGAAATGGATCAAGCCGATGGAAAGTGTTGATCTGGAGAGGATATTTCACCTGCAACCGGAATCTCCACCCCGAACTCCGTGTAGCAGAGGACGGATAGCATCGCGGAGATCCCGGAGACGATGTAGGAGAGGAGGACGGCGGGGCCGGCTACCTCCTTGGCCTCGAGGCCGGTGAGCACGAAGATGCCCGCGCCGATCACCGCGCCGATGCCGAAGCACATCAGATCCCACCACGTGAGCTCCTTCTTCATGCTGTGACCGCTCCTCGCGCACACCTCGTTGATCTCCCAGTCATCGGCCGATCGCGCGAAGAGGCGATCACCGAATCTCGATCCGGTACTCTTGAGCGCGTTCACGTAGTCGCCCCAACTCCGGAAGGACTCCTCCGGGAAGAAGTCCTCCTTAGTGCAAGAGCATCCCCTCTTCTTCACGGTGGCATCACTGCCCGCCATTGCCGCTCGATCTGCTTCGAGCAATACAACGACAACAAGCTCAAAGAAATCAACAAAAAATCGAAGGAAAAAAATGGTGATGATCAATGTGCGATGATCGAATGCCGACGCGTGATTTTACCTGCTTCCTAGGAGTCGAACGAGATCGGGATCTCTCTCCCGCTTGGTGAGAATTTCTAAGAGCGAAGGCGCAGAAAGATTACTATAAATAGGAGAGCTTGTTGAGATATTTGGAGATTCTATGTTGATATTGTTGGAAGTGAGACGAGAGAATATTTTAATTCCTAATTAAGCAAAATAATATAATGCACGTATTTATTGACGTTTCTTTCCTAAAAAAGAACTATATTACATTTGGCCATAAAAAAATAATTCCTATAAAAGAAAAAATCCACTAATACAACATATAATACATTATAATGTATGCATGTATATGAGGATCGAACTAAAGGCAGTGCGTTGAATTGTTATAAAAGGATCGTTTCGCTGTCATTTAACGGGAGAATATGAGAGCGGACGCAACTCACGTGATCCCCATATGTTCTAGAAGGGTGCCAATTAGTTAAGCCTTGTGGAGAGTTGTTTGTGCCTATATGAGCAAAAGGCTTTAGGTAACAGGGGTACATTGATAATTTCACATCATCCATCATGTGACCCGGATCCTATTATATAGAATAAAAAATGGCTGAATATCGAATGATATGGATTAGTCCGTATTCGATCCACCACCGCATTCGTTATATATATTGACATCGGTATCTGTATATGTTTTAAAATGTATACTTGTATCGATATAACTTTGATATCTGTAAATATCTATACATGTATATCTATTTTCATATATAAATATAGCTGTAAATTTATTTTTAAAATGAGGAAAGGGAGCCTACTTTGTGAATTGATAACTTACCTACTTCACATTCTATTTTTTGCATTATTTTTATTTTTTTTGGAAAATACCACCGTGGATTTTCATAATTATATCCCTCTAATATGTCATTCAAATTTCGTCAGAAACAGAGACTCCTACGGCCTCCATCCAGACAGTCATTTTTTAAACGGTCACAGATTTGCTGTATTTTTCATGTTCTAGATAGAGGCCGTAGGAGTCTCTGTTTCTGACGAAATTTGAATGACATATTAGAGGGATATAGTTATGAAAATCTACAATGGTATTTTTCTAAAAAAAATAAAAAAAATACAAAATAGAATGTGAAGTAGGTAAGGTTACCTACTTCACAAAGTAGGCTCCCTTTCCTCTATATTATGTAACATAATTTTATTCCATCTTTCACCATATTTGGTGTCAGAGGGGTAAAATCTCAACATTGATTTTGGACTAACATGTGCGACGTAATTTCTCGCAAGCTAACTAGCTTTCCCCTCTGCGTGTAGATGTACATCAACATGCCAAATGACCACATCCACTAGAATATTCGAAAAAAGCACTCAAGCACAAGGACACAGAGCAGTGGCACTAAATCCTCTTTGTTTTAGGAAGAAACTCACTTTGAGTGTCTTGTTTACAAATGAGCTCTGCCCCCTTCCTATATAAACAAGCCGGGGGTATACGAAGAGATACTATTATTACATGTACAATGAATGTAAGGACTCTTCGTCTTCTGCGGAGACCATTCGTCTTCTGAGATGACTCCTCACATACCTCGTCTCTTCATCTTCCGTACATATAATGTCATAACCCAATTAATGAATTTATTTTTTTAAAAGATATATCCGTATCGGAATACATCTTTGCATAGATGATACTAGTTGCCCACCCATGCATTGCACGGGCGGGGGGAGTGCGCTTCTGATAAAATAGACAATGAAAAAATATTTTTATATCTGATATTTACACTATTATTATATTTATATAAAAATAATTATCTGATGAATTTATTGTTTTTACCATGGAAAAACATAGATCAATCATCCGATGATTTATACATGTCAAATACTCTAACTCAGACACTTTATGGAGCTCTGGAAGCAACGGGGCATGTATTGTAATGTAGCAGTTAATTGGCGGAACTTTTCAGAGGATATTTGATAGTTATATATTGTGATTGTAAAAGCACTGTGGACATGACAATAAGCCTTGAATCATCTCATTCGCGTGTAAGAAGATTTATTGAAGGCATATTGACGAGGTGTTTTTTGATCCATTTCAACAAAGAAAACATATATATGTAGGACGTCAAATGTGCACATGATGTAGCAAAGATTGAATGTTGTAACTCCGAGGTTGAGATTGAGTAGGGTGCACCTGAATCTCTGTATTCATTGCTCTAGATAATCTCACTCTTAGCATATTCATTTCATTCTAGCGTAAGATATATTTATACGGATTTCCATGTAACAATTGAAAATCAAATAATAGAAGCAAAAAAATGAAGTTATGATTTTGGAATGGAACTACATGTAATTTAACTACATCGGAATGAGAAGGCAACAACAAAGTTATTAGAAGTGAGTAATAGAAGAAGAAATAAATACCAAGAAAAAAATTATTATTAGAGGGCATCATAAAAATTTATAGGGTACCAAACATTAGAATCCGATTAAAAATCTATACCATCAACAATAGGTAGGTATATAATGGAGGAGCCCCACTAATCTAAATATGATTGTAAGACTCGAAGCATGGAGACGATATAATTAGTACATATTGTTAGCATCAAGTAAATATTCGAAAGAAATATGAAATTCCTGCTTTCAATATAGACATAATAATCTTCGTGTTTCTTCATAAGGATCATTTCAGATTGAACCTTATATTGGGGGCATTAGTATCCCCCTACAACCACCCAACCTACGACCTTTACTGATCCAAACAGAAGCAGAAACATGCAGGCTGCAAAGACCCATCTTCTGAAATGACACCCACATCGGATTACAATGATTCCTCTGTCAATATGTGCAGATATCATGAGAACCAATAGCATGTCTTTTGTCGAACTCAACGTGTTGTTAGAAGGGAATAAATGGAATTCGTAAGAATCATAAGCATATGGATAAAAGGATCTCCACGTGATCATATACTCATAATTGATTATTGGATGTATTGCCGTGCAGCCTCATTCAGCCTCATTTGATAAACTCTTTTTACCTGCAAGTCACCACCAATCTTGGAAGCGAGATAGCAGATATTGGATTGGATTTACTAATTTCGTCCTCCACTCTAGAGTGGCAAGAACAATGAGCTCCACTCTCTGGATTGTCTTCCCATCTAAATGGTCATGGCACGCCTCTAACGTGGCTACAATCATCAACCATGCTGCTGATAACAACTTCACCATCCAGATTTACCCAAAGAGCAAGCAAGGAACGAACACCAATCTCTACTTGGAAGAAATTATTGTGAAAAAAACATCTAATGGGGGAGTGACCAAGATATTACTGGAAAGTATAAAGAACCACTTTCGAGAGCATGTATTCATCAAACACTAAAATCAACATCTCCTTTAGGAAGTTGCTTCAATTTTGTTATCTTGAGTCATAGCTTTTATCAACCTCAGATTCCAAGGAATTTATACCGATAGTAGAGAATGGGCCTAGGAGACGTCCCTTGAGACACGAATACTGTTTGATGCAGCAATAAACTCTACAAGGCAGTTTCCATTCAACAATATCTCATCAGAAGTCATAAGCATGAACTTCACCATGCAGCTTCTATTCACCAGTATCACGTCGATGAGAGCAACCGAGGAGGTGGAGAGAGGGTGTCCTATCTAGCGAGGAAGAAGAGGTAGTCCGGGCTCCAATTAAGGGTGGTGATGGTAGCAATCAAGGAAGCAGAGAGTGGGAGGCAACGGAAGGGGAGGCAGAGGGGTATGACGGAGAGGGATGGATGGGAGGAGGTGGGGAGGCGATAATGGGAGAGGCGGTAGGTACTTGATGAATCCGCGATTCATCATCGCAATATCTTGATCTTAGTAAAATCCCCGAGTAAAATCCCAAATAAATGTCCATAAAATACATAAACTAACAAAATGACTCTTGTAAATAAAACACAGTAATTATTGTATATAAGATTGTACAAAATAAATTAACACTAAAAAGCCGCAAAATCAAAGGAGTTTTATACCTGTAAATAGCCCAAAACTTCATATATTTTTAATAATTTCATTTCAACTCCTTTTTACCTAATTCTTTCTCTAACTTGTTTATAAAAATGTATATAAAAATACAAAAATACAAAACAAATTTCATCTCAAATAAATGCTCCTAGATCCCAATGGGAAAAAGCCGTAAAGACCAATTTCCAAGCTAAATTCCCGCTCCGTATGAACTCCAAATTCACCAAACTCACTTTTAAAGTTCAAGTTAGAAAATTATCTATCCAACGGAAGTGGTTTCATTAAAATCGGAGCTAGTTTGCAAAAGTTGGGTTTTGGGACCTAGATGTACATTGTATATTATGTATATATATTCTTTCTTTCTTCATTTTTTATTTTATCTTTCTTAATTACTAAAAATCCAAAAAATCATTATAGTGTTGTATTTTGATTGTACTATTTTATTGTATTTTCCTATTGTACATAGCTACTATTAAAAAGACAAAAAAATTACATATTAGAAAAGTAAAAAAATGTGTACATGTTGTTTGTCTTCCCTTGTAAATTGTCCACTATCTATTTTATTCTTTTTTATTCTATTGTAATTAAAGTAGATAACTTTATTTCATTTTATTTATTTAATTATTTTACATTCTCTACAATAACCACCATTCAACTCCATTACTCCACCATATTTTCTAACTTCTAATTCAACTCCACCATTTTATTAACCTCCATCCCACTCCATCTTAATTCTAACTTCCATTTTTCTTCTTCTTTATATACATGCCATTCTCCTCATTTTTGCCTTTGATCCATCTTTATGTGAGGAGAGCCTAGTTCCCTGAGTTGAATCGGTGACAGCGACGCAACCGCGGTCGAGCGACGACGGCCCTCTCTCCGGTGTGATCCGTTGGCTTTTTGGCCAACATCGCAGCCGCAACTGCGCGCTGCTCGAGCTCATCGCGCGCCGGCGATTCGAGCGAAGACCGTGCTCTCACGAGCACATCATAGGCGACCGTCTCCACCGTAGGTAATTTTCTTCTCATTTTGTCATCTTGTTAGTTTTGCATTTTTTAGCACATCACATTCACCAACCATCCTCCATTTGTTTATATTGATCATTCACCACTATCATCACATTTTTTTCCTCATCATGTTCATTCCCTGTTTTAAATAAAAGTAAAAAAAATATAAAAAAATTAAAACAAAAAAATCCTTTTATTGAAGCACCTTCATCATAGCATTTTTTTATTCTCATTTTATTTCATCCCCATCATCTTCATCATACACCACCGTCATCATTTTTTATTTTTCCTTCTTTCTTTCTCCATAATCATCTTATTCCCCTGTTAAAAAAAATAAAAAAATATAAAAAAAGTAAAAAAAAAAAGGTTTTTATTACAGCAGAAAAAAAAAGAAATAAAAAAAATAAAAAAAATAAAAAAAAGAAGTAACGCAGCAGCGGTGGGGAAAGCACCCACCACTGCCGCCTCCTCCACCCAACTGCCGCCAGCCGGCGGCCTCCCAGCCGCCTGCTGCCCCTCCGCCCCCTCGCGGCCACGCGAGCGGCGCCGCCACCCCAGCCACCCGCGACCTCCGCCGCTCGTCTCTCCGCCCCCAGCCGACCTCGCCCAGCGGTCCCACCAGCTCCGCCAACCGCCCCGCGGTGGCCCTCCGCTCCTCCAACCCTCGACTGCCACGCAAGCGCCAGCCGACCACCGTAGGCCTCCTCGTCGGCCCCGCACTCCGCGGCCCTCCACGCGGCTGCAGACGGCCGCGAGCCCGCCACCACCCTCTTCCCTTGTTGGGTTCTGATGAACGTAAAATTCGCCTCGATAATAATGATGAATTAAGTCGTAGTACAGGAGGCGAATTTTGTTCAGCAAAAACCACAGTCTTTGAATGCTGTGGAATATTTGTGCTTGGCAAGTGTACCAAGGTCGAACACAAGGATACATCTGCTTAATTATGGCTTTTGAATTTTGATTCTTGAAGTTCAATGTCAATTAATCTCAATTTCAGGTCCATATGCAATTTATGAAGCACTAAGCTAAGTGATGCTATGATGCATGTATTTTATCGGTTTTTATGCAAATTAAAGGGATGCATGGGCAATTAATGCAAGGGAACTTATACACAGATTAAATACTACAATTATACCCTTAAAAATTATGAGCAGCATGAGAAAACTGAAACTAGTGTCGATTTAATCGCAACAATAAAGAGTGTCATCAAATTCAAGCAAGGCAAGGAGGGCAGGGTCCATTTGTCACATAAAAATTCACTTTAATTAAACAAGAGAAAATAAGACAATTAAACATGCTAGAATGTAGAGAACAAAACAAGGATCAAAACGACACTAAAATCATGCAATTTGGACCTACGATGCTCAAGTTATGCTAAAAACAGTGCAAGGGCATAAATGTAATAAAAATGCAATAAAATAAAGGGATAAATATTACAAATGGGTCCCTGGAAGGACCCATTTGTAAATACCAAAAACCGCCTGGGCCTAGATGTAATTTCTCCATGTGCGCGCAGGGGCCTTTTTGTAATTTTGGAAACCTTAGCGGGCCTCCCTGTAAATTACCCCAGGCGCGCACGTGAGGCACGCGCCTGGAGGACCGAAGTGTAAATACTTGAAACGTCAGGGTCTTTGCTGCAAATTACCCAGGCCTCACGTGCGGTGCACGTGAGGGCCCAGGCTCGGGAGGACGTTGAGGCTCGGGAGACGTGGCATCACGTGGAGGCTCGGAGTTGGGCTCGGTTCACCCGAGCCTGTTGGTCTGGTTCGAGGCTCGGGCCGCCACGTGGTGTCATCGCGGCCGTCCGATCCAGATGATCGGACGGCATCTGTAGCTTCATCTCTGTCGCAGCTCACCGGAGGAGGCGGGGCTCCGGTGAGCATCCTAGAGCTCCGCCCGCCTTTTCATTAGCATCTGATCGTCGATGAAGTTTGCTGGAGGCATGGCGAGGGTCCTGGAGCTCAGGCGAAGCTCCAAGGGTGTCTGGAGCTGCTCGGCAAGGCGAGGTCATCGGAGGAAGAGCTCGAGATCGGCGGGGCGAAGCGAGCTCCGATCAGTGAAGGGAAGGGACCTGCAGATGTTAGTGTAGCCGAAGCGTGAAATGTGCGAGTGGTGGTGAGGTGAGTGGTCGGCCGTGGGGGCGTCGAGAGTGGTGGCCGGAGACTCTTTAGCCGCCGGAGCAGGTGAAGAGGGGGTCGGTACGGAGGTGGTTCTGGAGAAGGGGAAGGGGGTCGGCGAAGGTGACTGATGGTGGGTGAAGCTTTGGCGATGGTCAAACGAGGATGAAAGGGGTTGAAGGTGGCGTAATTAATCGGAGAAAATAAGGAGAAATAGAGATGAAAATCTCCTCGCCGGAGCGAGGAGTTGGCGGGGGAAATGGCCTGGGGTTGAGCTCATCGGAGCTCAGGGGGTCGTCGCCCAGCCTGCACGGCCTTGGCAGGGAGCTCGAAGGTGGCCGGAGCCACCGCTACTCGGCGGCGGAGCGCCGAGGGTCGACACCGGCAAAAAGCCATGATCGCCTCGACGTTCCGCCCCTCCGTTGTCACCGGAGGGGCGGAGGAAGCTAGGGTTTAAGCCAAAATGGTGGACGAGGGCTTCCGGTGGACGGGGTTGGGGTTTTATAGACGGAGGAGATCGGGCGTTACAGAGGCAGGGGCCGACTTTGATCGGGGTGTTAATGGAGAGGGGGGTAACGGCGAGGGCACTTGATGAAGGCGCGAGGATGGCGGAGGTACGGGCTCGGTGCTGGCGGCGTTACGAGAGGGGGGGAGGTCCAAGGAGCCTTCTAAAAATGGAAGGGGGCAGTGCGCGCGAGAGATTCGTAACGCCTGGGAACGAGGGCTTCAGAGGTAGGAGACGACCTCCTGACCGTTGGATCTAGCGATCCAACGGCTAGGATGCGAATGTTGGTGGAAGGCTACGATCAGATCCACGGATCTGATCGAACGGTAGAGGAATAGGCGCTGACGGGCGGTTATGATGGAGGGAAAATAAGGATCCAACGGCTTGAGGGAGACGGAGGACGTGGAGAAAGGAGAGGCGTCGGATGGTTTGAAGATCTGACGGCTGCGGTGAGGGGATGACGTGGCGCAAGGAGAGGCATAGGATGGAGGCTGGATCGGAGGGCTTAGGTTTAGGCGCGAAGTAGCGGTCATGATCTGATCTGGAAGATTGATCCAAGGGCTAAGAAGTGGAGCGGGGTGGACGGCTCAGATGAAGGCGATATTGATGAGATCCAACGGCCCAGGAGGCCGCCGGGTGGCGGGAAGAAGAGCGGGCCACGTGGGCGGCCCAGAGGGCGCCACGTGGCCCAATCAGAACAATTCAAACATAAAAACAAAAAAATATAAAAGAAATAGTTAGAGGCCGAAATTGGAAAAAGTCAAAACATGAAAGTTGTTCGTCTCGATGAGATCTACAACTTTCATGTTGGTCAAAAAGCCAAAAGAGGTCATCTGTACAAAAGCTATTTTTGGGGGTATTTTTAAGGGGATAAAAACACCGATTTTGTGGTTTTTAGTTGTTTTTGTATTTTTTAGTCTTTTTAAGGGTCAGTGATTTATAGACAATTATTCTACCTAATTTTTAGGGGTTTTTTGAGTGATAAAATATTTACAGAAAAATAAGGGCAATTAAATACAAATAATTAAAGGCTAATTATACACAATATAGTACATGATAAAATCAAAGAATTAGAGGTGAT
Source organism: Ottelia alismoides (assembly GCA_037367405.1). Classification (NCBI taxonomy): domain Eukaryota; kingdom Viridiplantae; phylum Streptophyta; class Magnoliopsida; order Alismatales; family Hydrocharitaceae; genus Ottelia; species Ottelia alismoides. The sequence continues at coordinate 244,543 of JAZKJV010008295.1, read as the reverse complement.
TTTTATTGGTTTGTTTAAGCAGGGATTTTAATAAGGACTTTTTAGCATGATGAATACGGGATTCATCATACCCCTATACTTAAACCATGCTCGTCCTCGAGCATCTAAAGAATGAAGGAGTCGGCTTAATTCCTGACAGTGCGCGTGAAAATTTCAAGGCTTGATCTTTCGAAGACCCTTGACCTAAGTGATCCTAAAATTCTGGGTTTATCCAAGCCTTAGTCAGAAGGAATCAAACTTCTCTGATTATCAGACTCTCTTTTTGTACATATAATATAAGGATATGACATTTAGTGTACTGCATTTCATGAGAGCCAAGTCGAAGCATCACCCAAAGTTCCAGTCCCAAAGACTCTCCTCTAGACCTAATCCTCAATACTAGGGAAGAAATCTACTCTTGCTTCAGTCAACCATCTCTTTAGTTTGTCAGACTTTAAAATGTAGATGGACGGCCAGATGATGGAGGTACATGGGATTGTGTATATTTTTCTCACCCTCACATTGGAACAAGGGGCCTCTCGAGTGCCTTTTACTCAACACAAATATATTTTATTTTGTTGATCAATGTGTCCGTCAAGAGAATTTGGAGTCGTCTGCACTTGTTTTTCTGGGAATACACCGGGGTGTGTCTTTTCTGAGTATCTAAGATACCTTCGACACCAAGACTTGTATCGCTTACGATGCAGGGCCCTTTTTGTGGTGTCAGCCCGACTCCTTAGTCCTAATTAGCGCTTGGTCCAAGTGGACACTTGAAAATGTTTGGGAGCGCTCGCCATTGGTGGAAGCTCATTTGGAATTTTTGACTTTGGATTTAGAGCTTTTCTTTGACATTTCATTTCTTTTGTTGGCTAGCTCCACTGCTTTTACCAAGAGATTGGCGCACACTGATCAACAAGTTCTTTTAAGTTTCATCACACCCTGGCACTTTTAGGCAAATATCAAGAGATAGCATATGAATCTTGTTCACATACTGGCTAGGGTTTTTGCTGACACTCAGGTTTTCTGAAGCCTTCATTAACTTTATCCCATCCTCGAATATCATCAGATCAGGTCTAAACTTAAATCCATGGTCCTAGTTCCTCAAGTGATATCTCATCTCAGCTCATCAATCATGCAGTTGTGGAAGTGACTGTGCTGATCATATTTTCTTGAAGGTAGAGATTAAGAGTGCAATATAGCACTCAAATCTTTCAAACCAGAGGAGTGTGGATATTTAAGTCAGGAAAACCCTAATGACTAAGGCATGTTAACTCAGACTCTCAAGATCCCAGAGATCCAGTGTCCTCAAAAATCCTCAAGCCTTGCGTGAGTGTGATTGTGTCAGGAATACACCAACTCCACGGGTTAGTGAATTTTTGTGTGATTTTTATCTTTTGCAAATTTTTATGGGTTTTAATAAATTCTTCTTTTTTTTTATTTCCTCGGAGAGACAATGACTGGCCCAGGCTCAAATAAAAGTATTCACTTTCAGCCAGTATGGGTGTAAGTACGGGTCGAGGCCCGTGTTACTTGAGGACGGGGCCGTATGCGATGTCCTCTAAACCACCCACTCTGCTAAGGGAGACCGAGGTTCCCTCACTGAAAATGCCTACTAAACCTAGTAGTCAGAGTCAACCTCCAAGAATTTTTTTTAATACAGAAATATTCACAAAAAATAAACCCTCAAATTTTAATTTTTACAGGATTTTACTCAGTTCACTAGTTTACCAAAACCCAGCCCGAAAAATAAAATTTAAAAAGTTTTAAAAACGTGAGCTAAGGCTAAAGTAATAAACAATAATAAACAGTATACCCCCCTATACTTAAAATTTGCTATGTCCTCATAGCACAAGTGCCATGAAGCCAAGGCTCGGTTCAAGTACAGGGAGATATAGCGGAACTGAGGAGGAGAGTCCCCCTATACTTAGGCCAAAATTGGCCTAAGTACAAGAAGACGGGACGAGGGAAGGAAGAGCAGGCAGGTCCCCCCTATACTTAGGCTACAAATAGCCTAAGTAAGGTCTGTGTTAAGGGGGGGGGGGGGTTCTATGAAGAGTAGATATACACAGAGAGAGAGGGATAGAGTGAAATATACAGGGAAAGGGTGGGGGTGAATATGTGCAGTGTAGGTGTGTGTGTGTGTGTGCGGGGGGGGGGGGGTTGAATACAATATGCAAGACTGAAAAAGAAATATGCAGATGCAAGTTTTTTTTTCTTTCTTTCTTTTTTTTTTTTTTTCTTTTTTTTTCTTTTTTTTTCTTTTTTTTTACAACATGCAATGCAAAATTTGACTGATAAAAATCTTAGAAATCTTCACGGCTTCTTTTGCGGCCTCTTCAGCTCTTCAGCTGAAGCTCCCGACTTCGCGCCTCCATGACGATCAGGCGTCCCCGATTTTCATGGGCCCTACCACAAAAGAGAAAAGTTAGAACTCCGAGAAATTAAATCAGCAAAATAATGCAAAGAAATGATGCATGAAATTAGGACCAAGAAATTATTGAATTAATTAAAAAAAATCAAAATCAAAAAATTAAGCAAAGCCGTATCCCCGGCAACGGCGCCATTTGATGAACGTAAAATTCGCCTCGATAATAATGATGAATTAAGTCGTAGTACAGGAGGCGAATTTTGTTCAGCAAAAACCACAGTCTTTGAATGCTGTGGAATATTTGTGCTTGGCAAGTGTACCAAGGTCGAACACAAGGATACAGCTGCTTAATTATGGCTTTTGAATTTTGATTCTTGAAGTTCAATGTCAATTAATCTCAATTTCAGGTCCATATGCAATTTATGAAGCACTAAGCTAAGTGATGCTATGATGCATGTATTTTTATCGGTTTTTATGCAAATTAAAGGGACGCATGGGCAATTAAAACTTATACACAGATTAAATACTACAATTATACCCTTAAAAATTATGAGCAGCATGAGAAAACTGAAACTAGTGTCGATTTAATCGCAACAATAAAGAGTGTCATCAAATTCAAGCAAGGCAAGGAGGGCAGGGTCCATTTGCCACATAAAAATTCACTTTAATTAAACAAGAGAAAATAAGACAATTAAACATGCTAGAATGTAGAGAACAAAACAAGGATCAAAACGACACTAAAATCATGCAATTTGGACCTACGATGCTCAAGTTATGCTAAAAACAGTGCAAGGGCATAAATGTAATAAAAATGCAATAAAATAAAGGGATAAATATTACAAATGGGTCCCTGGAAGGACCCATTTGTAAATACCAAAAATCGCTTGGGCCTAGATGTAATTTCTCCATGTGCGCGCAGGGGCCTTTTTGTAATTTTGGAAACCTTAGCGGGCCTCCCTGTAAATTACCCCAGGCGCGCACGTGAGGCACGCGCCTGGAGGACCGAAGTGTAAATACTTGAAACGTCAGGGTCTTTGCTGCAAATTACCCAGGCCTCACGTGCGGTGCACGTGAGGGCCCAGGCTCGGGAGGACGCTGAGGCTCGGGAGAGCGTGGCATCACGTGGAGGCTCGGAGTTGGGCTCGGTTCACCCGAGCCTGTTGGTCTGGTTCGAGGCTCGGGCCGCCACGTGGTGTCATCGCGGCCGTCCGATCCAGATGATCGGACGACATCTGTAGCTTCATCTCTGCCGCAGCTCACCGGAGGAGGCGGGGCTCCGGTGAGCATCCTAGAGCTCCGCGCCCCTTTTCATTAGCATCTGATCGTCGATGAAGTTTGCTGGAGGCATGGCGAGGGTCCTGGAGCTCAGGCGAAGCTCCAAGGGTGTCTGGAGCTGCTCGGCAAGGCGAGGTCATCGGAGGAAGAGCTCGAGATCGGCGGGGCGAAGCGAGCTCCGATCAGTGAAGGGAAGGGACCTGCAGATGTTAGTGTAGCCGAAGCGTGAAATGTGCGAGTGGTGGTGAGGTGAGTGGTCGGCCGTGGGGGCGTCGAGAGTGGTGGCCGGAGACTCTTTAGCCGCCGGAGCAGGTGAAGAGGGGGGTCGGTACGGAGGTGGTTCTGGAGAAGGGGAAGGGGGTCGGCGAAGGTGACTGATGGTGGGTGAAGCTTTGGCGATGGTCAAACGAGGATGAAAGGGGTTGAAGGTGGCGTAATTAATCGGAGAAAATAAGGAGAAATAGAGATGAAAATCTCCTCGCCGGAGCGAGGAGTTGGCGGGGAAATGGCCTGGGGTTGAGCTCATCGGAGCTCAGGGGGTCGTCGCCCAGCCTGCACGGCCTTGGCAGGGAGCTCGAAGGTGGCCGGAGCCACCGCTACTCGGCGGCGGAGCGCCGAGGGTCGACACCGGCAAAAAGCCATGATCGCCTCGACGTTCCGCCCCTCCGCTGTCACCGGAGGGGCGGAGGAAGCTAGGGGTTTAAGCCAAAATGGTGGACGAGGGCTTCCGGTGGACGGGGTTGGGGTTTTATAGACGGAGGAGATCGGGCGTTACAGAGGCGGGGGCCGACTTTGATCGGGGTGTTAATGGAGAGGGGGGTAACGGCGAGGGCACTTGATGAAGGCGCGAGGATGGCGGAGGTACGGGCTCGGTGCTGGCGGCGTTACGAGAGGGGGGAGGTCCAAGGAGCCTTCTAAAAATGGAAGGGGGCAGTGCGCGCGAGAGATTCGTAACGCCTGGGAACGGGGGCTTCAGAGGTAGGAGACGACCTCCTGACCGTTGGATCTAGCGATCCAACGGCTTGGATGCGAGTGTTGGTGGAAGGCTACGATCAGATCCACGGATCTGATCGAACGGTAGAGGAATAGGCGCTGACGGGCGGTTATGATGGAGGGGAAAATAAGGATCCAACGGCTTGAGGGAGACGGAGGACGTGGAGAAAGGAGAGGCGTCGGATGGTTTGAAGATCTGACGGCTGCGGTGAGGGGATGACGTGGCGCAAGGAGAGGCATAGGATGGAGGCTGGATCGGAGGGCTTAGGTTTAGGCGCGAAGTAGCGGTCATGATCTGATCTGGAAGATTGATCCAAGGGCTAAGAAGTGGAGCGGGGTGGACGGCTCAGATGAAGGCGATATTGATGAGATCCAACGGCCCAGGAGGCCGCCGGGTGGCGGGAAGAAGAGCGGGCCACGTGGGCGCCCAGAGGGCGCCACGTGGCCCAATCAGAACAATTCAAACATAAAAACAAAAAAATATAAAAGAAATAGTTAGAGGCCGAAATTGGAAAAAGTCAAAACATGAAAGTTGTTCGTCTCGATGAGATCTACAACTTTCATGTTGGTCAAAAAGCCAAAAGAGGTCATCTGTACAAAAGCTATTTTTGGGGGTATTTTTAAGGGGATAAAAACACCGATTTTGTGGTTTTTAGTTGTTTTTGTATTTTTTAGTCTTTTTAAGGGTCAGTGATTTATAGACAATTATTCTACCTAATTTTTAGGGGTTTTTTGAGTGATAAAATATTTACAGAAAATAAGGGCAATTAAATACAAATAATTAAAGGCTAATTATACACAATATAGTACATGATAAAATCAAAGAATTAGAGGTGATTTTTATTGGTTTGTTTAAGCAGGGATTTTAATAAGGACTTTTTAGCATGATGAATACGGGATTCATCAGGTTCGTCTAGAGGTAGAAGAAGATTGTTTTCTTTCTTTTTTTATTGTAAAAATTGCTATTTTTATTTCTCTAGTTTCAGTAATTACAATCAAGTCCCTCTGTATATTTGTTAGTTTATTTCAGCTTTTGTATTTGCACAAACACCCCTGTGTTCTTCTGTTAATTTGGATATCTATCTTGCATCTTTTTATTCAATGAAAAATACCTTCATGTTGAGCAACTAATTATCTGCATTTTGAATATTTATTTGTATTTTTGTAAGTAATGGGTAATTAATTAAAATTATTTAACTGAAAATCATTATATTTTTCCCATTCCGTGCTCTTAAATTAATATCTCACAAACGGTTGCTCTAAAAATTTCACAAAAATTATAGTGATGCCTTGATATGTGATGTATTACTATCCAAATTTCATCTAAAATGGAGTTGTCTTGTGCTTGAAATAAATCGTAGAGTGATTTCAGTATATGATTTTTAATTAAATCCACGTATATCCTTTTTGCGAAATTTCAATTCTCTTGGATTCTACATGAAAATATCTTTGTGGGATAATTTGCATTCTGGTTAATTTGATAACGTGGATTAAATAGGAATTATTTACTCACTGTCATTCTATTTTCACTAAAAAAATTCATAAAAAATTCATAACTTGTCAAAAAATTCCAAAAAAAATACTGTAGCTTCCTTGCATCATGTTTTCATTCCAGTATTTTTTTCATGATTTTTGCTTTCTGTTTGTGTGATAAATTGCAAAAAGACCCTTAAAAAGTGTGTATTTTTCATTGTTGCATTTTAAGTCCTAAAATTCCAAAAAAATGTGTTTTGTTTTCATCTCTGGATTAGTATTCTAAGAAAAATATAATTTGGCTAAATTAGATTTATTTCTCATCAAAATTAATTTGGCTAAGTTGTATGCTTTCGTAGTGTTTTAATTCAACCGCATCTTGCATTGATATTTCTTTTTGCATTAAAAAATATAAAAAAACCGCATTGGAAATCTAAAATCTTTATTTTCAAATTAAACCCAAGTTGTTCCTTTGCCTCCCTGAGTTCGACCCCGGACTTGTCGGGATATAAATTAAAGCCGAGACACTCTTCACGGAGATCTTCTCTCGGTTCTGATCGAATCGCTAAGTACACGTATTACAACGTGACCGAATTATTTATCGTATTTAGCGACTCGTCAGTACTAAGGTAGATGAAATCATCTGAAGGCAAAATTGGAGTGCAAAGGCCAATAATTAATGGGGGTGATGGCGAAACTTGCGACGTGACGCCAGACGCGAGGCCGCATCTCCACCACTACAGGCGGCCTGAGCCGCTTATAACACGCATAGACGACAACAACTAACTGCCACATTCTCTGCACCGGTCCCAACGGCTTCAGGAACTCGAACTCTGCTACCTTCGCGGTCACACCGCTACCTCCTCCATGGAAGGACGGTAGTGGTGAGTCCATACATCTGTGTCGCCCTCCTTGCTGCTGTGGTCCGCTGTCATCTAGGTTACGGCAAGCAGGGGAGGAGCCGGAGAGGTAGACCTCCAAAAGAGGAAGGGGGCGGGAGCGATAGGCGGGTGGAACTACTGCGGAAGTGAAGGGCAGAAACGGAAAGATGGGTGGGTCATTAGGGCAAAATTGGAATGGACAATGCATGAGAAGGGTATAAAATCGGAATCTATCGAACAAAAATTAATGGGTGGGGGGCAAGACCCCTGCTTTATATATAGTAATAGATAATAGATAGATAGATATGGTCTTATCCGAAATAAACATTTATCTCCATCTTAGACTCTCCCTTCCATTCTCCCAAAGCTCCCATGGCTTCCTCACACCCCTTCCCTCCCTTCTCCCTCCACTCCCCTCTCAAGAACAGACACCCACCTCCTCTCCCAATTCCAATCCCCAAGATCTCACCACCACCACCATCACACTCTTTCCTCCCTAATCCAAGAACCCATCTTTCCATCTCCTCCCACAATCCTCGTATGCTTCCACAATCTCATCTTTCTCCAGCACCAATGTACCCTCCGCAAGACCGCCTTCCTCCAGAGAAGAGGCCATCCTCCAGGCAAAGACTTCCCCTCTCCACCACCCTCCAGAGCCCCTCAGCAACCCAATCCTACTTCCCAGGCAGAAGCTCAGGAAGCAGAAGCAGCCCAGGTTCCGCGTCGAGATACCCGTCGCCGACGACTCCCCGCGATCGCTTGCGCAGCTTGCCTACGATGTCTTTGCCGAGTTACCCATCAAAAGAAAAGGCGCAATTGTTGAGATTCTCATATTGTGGTCTGATCCGGCTGCTGCGGAAGACGCACGCAAGCTGTTTGTGAACATGCCCAACCGAGTTTCCAATTCTGCTTTAGCTTCCGTAGAGTCTGCGAATTGGAGCTCGCCGATGTGGTCGTGTTTGCGGCACCGGAGACGTCGGATTTGGATAGAATTAGGCTGGTGAGCGATGAATTATACCCGAGACCGGTGGTTCTGTTCAATCCTAACTGGGGGTTTGAGGAGGAAGATGGCTTCGGAGATGGGTTGGGGAGCTTTGCGGGGTCCTTCGAGGTGGTTTACTCCTTCATGGGGTTGGAGGTGAGGGGCATTCTGAGCAAGAGGAAGGGTGTGGTGATGAGGAGTGTGAGGGATGGCGTCTTCAGTGGGGAGGGGTGGGTTGTGTTGGTGGAGGATGAGGAGAATCAGGGGAGATGAGGGTTGTCACCCAGTTCAAGAAGAGGCCTGAGGTCGGCGAAGTCGAGAACGTATTGTACAATTTGATGGCGGCGAACTCGCCCGTGACGAAGTACGTGAAGTTCATCAGAGATCTTGCTTCCAATGTGATTGGAAGAAAGGAGAAGTAGATTGTAAAGTCTCTCTTTTTCTCTCCATCTCTCATATTTTTCTTTAATTTCTTCTGTTTATAACCCTATTAGCAATGCAAATGTTGTTTACTGTATGCATCTATATATAACTATCTCTGTCGCAAAGGAATCCATTCTAAGTACGGGTTATCAACTTATCATTCACACCACAATCACCAAGCTCGAATCCGTCCCATATGAATATATCTTAAGTGATACATCTTGCTTTCGAGATGTACATGGAGTTCATCGGGGACCTGGCTTCTAATGTGATTGGAAAAAAATAACAGAAGAAGATTTTTAAAGTTTGTACTAACATATTTTCTTTACCTGTTTAGTTCAGTTGTTTAACTTTGTATTACTGTCTGAAATGCAAATTTTGTTTCATGACATGAAGTCCTTTTACTACTTTCTTACCGTTGATTTGAATTCTCATTCAATATAAGAAGAAGAATCATGTCTGTCCTTTAGTTATCTGATTAAATTTCATCAGAGATATGAATTGATGATCATCAGACTCTAACATATCATGCACACTATTATCTCCAGACCTGAAACTGACTTAGCAATGCGCTGCAAATATGCCCTGCAGTTATCTGATAGGTTTTTCCACCAAAGACGTACCATTTGATGGCTGCGAGCTCGTTTGCGAATTTCACTGAAGAAAAGAGTAGATGGTATATTTTTTTCATATTTTAGTTTTCCTGTTAGTTCATCTGTTTGTTTGATTCTCCGAATAAATGTTGTTTCTGTAATATCACTGGCATGGAGTGATCTAATTCTGCACCCATATTACTTATGGTAAGTATGAACTATCATTCAGACCAGGATCACCAACACTGAAACTGTTTTTGCAGCGCGTTGTAATTATGCCAACATTATCAACAATCCCGACACTGTTTAAGCGATGCAGTGCACCTTACGGTAATCTGATGCGCAGGTTTTAGCCATGACTTACTAACTAGATCATTTACATCATGCATTCGACCAATCCGCGAATCCACCACTCGTGTGGGTGAAGACTGGCTCTGGAGTTGCCTCTGACCGGTGTCCATACGAAGCTTGAGTGGTAGAACCGTTACCTCATTAGCAAGACATGGAGAAGCTAGATGGATGATCCATGCAAAGTCCGAACTCATTTAGTAATGACTCAGGATTTTAGCCCAATTTTAAATGGGCTAAAGTCATCACGAACCCAACGAGTATCCAATCTAATGCTTAGGCTTACTTGAATGCGCTTCTCGATAAATGGTGATCTTGGTTGGTGGGGTTTTTGTTGTTCTTGCATACATCTATCTCAATATGAACTCTTAAATACGTCAATCGATTAAGATACATGATTTTGGCAGGAGAGATCCATGTTTGAGTCTCATGAACTATATTATGCAAGATGCTAACGTGTGAGCTACTGAACTTCACTACTATTGCTATACTTTTATTGAAAGAGTTCCTTGGTTATAAAAGCAATTACAATCCCTCAATATTTTTGAATTTAAAAATCAGATGAGATCACTCCGTGCAGGGACGAGGCCATAAATTTTTACTTGGGGGTCAAATTATTGAGACCACACATACATATATACATACACATACACATGTACATATAGATACATTATATATATAAAAAGTTTATCTTTGTTATTATTTATCGTTATAATTATTAATATTTATTTACAAGTAATTTTTACAAAGATACCCCTATAAACTTACGATTTGACATAAATATCCAAACAAACATTGTATGGACAAAAGGTCCTTGCAAAATTCTTCAAATCACAAAAAAATTCATTTACAATATTAAGTAACATCGTTAAATCTAATATTTTTAAAAAATAATATTATATCAGTCTTGCAGGGATGCAAATGGGTATGATATATATGTACAAATTCCTTATAATATAAGTTATATATATATTTTGACAGGTGTATATGTTTACGTATTAAAATTAATACATATATAAATATCACTTTGATATCCACATACATTTTTGTATATATTTTTATTTTTTTAATATATAGCTGTATATTTACTTTTAATTACATATAACAACAATTTTAGCTTTTTTGTATATTTGATATAATTTTTATGATAAATATTGTATTTATATCATAATAAGGCACTCAATTCACACACACACACATATATAAGTTAATTTGTAAAGTATTTGTTATTGTATTCATATTCAATCCATATTCATTTTATATCTATACCCACTTTTCAAGATACGGTAACACATTATCCATATTCGTTGATATCTATATTGACATCCGTAGTAATGTATTAAAACAAATTTGGATATGGTAACACATATATGCTTGTCCATAACTAATCATTTATATCCTTATTTTGGTATCTTTTGCATAGTGTAATTACTCTTTACATTCTAGATTTTGATGATTATTTTAATAGTCCGGTCTTTTCATTGGGTTTATTTATGTTCAAAATGAAAGTTCATATAAAGATATAAAGGTCGGCATGCATACAACATGTAAATGCTTATAGTTAATTATACATATTTAATAAAGGAAATGATTTACTACAATGAAATGCGTATATATGGATGTTTTTTTAATCTATCAATATTTCATCCGTTATTAAGTATATAATTACGAGTATTATTTGTTACAAAATGATCTTTATGTTAAAATTACCGACGAATATCATATCTATTGCTATATCATTAACGAAGGTCAATATAACAACGCTTGTTCCTCACTATTTTTCAAAATCTTAACTAATCGTCACTATTAAAAGCGTGACAGTTAAGCGTCACTATATGGACCAACGGTATTGATATAACAACGGATATTACATTCTTTCCTAATTTCAAATATAAAAAATCTCAATAAATATTTTTCGTCATTATATATTAAACAACATACGACATAATGACGATTTAAAAAATCTATATAGACTTATTTTGTTCTTGTAGCTATGTATAACATGTAGTTCTCGTAAAACATACAATGTTAATAATTAAATTATCGTATTCAGATCGTATTATTGATTTTTTTATTGAGAAATGAGGGTGAGAAATAATATGCAACTTGTAAATGAGGGATGTGGGCCGTTATAAACAACTTATTAACATTTATATTTACTAGATTATGTTCTATACTATTATATAATATATAATAACTATTTATTGAGAGATGGGGGGCCAAGTCCCCTCCCTCCGTGGGTGTAGACAGTGGGATTAGTTTTCCTCATATGTAACATATCAAATATCTTTTCAGTAATTATTGGATATAAGTCTAATTTGAATCCGTCCGCAAATGTATCCATTCTTTTCATGTGGTAATGCATTTTTAAGTTTTGAATATGCATTCAAAAATATTGACATAGATGAATATGAATATATATTTTTGCACACATGCACGCACATACGCAGACGCACATGCACACATGCACATGCACATGCACACATGCACGCTCATATTTGGTAATATGGTTGGTTGAGTTGGAGCAAATTCATTTTAAGAATCCCGAGCATGCACATCGACAACCCATCAAGAGGATTCTTCCATATATGAAATATACTGTACAACAACAGAAGCTAGTCTATCAAGCTAGCTGACTTGTGATAGTGAGATATCTGATACAGCTATCGGAGGAGATATGATGAGAGAAAACCAACATTAAGTTACTTTTCATGTTTGGTGATGTGACTGTTTATTGGGGAAACAAGAAACAAAGTCATGTATACAGACATACACAAGAAGACAAATACGTTGCATTTAGCATGTCTACCACTCATGTTGTTTTGACGTGGCATTTTCTTTGAGAACTTAGGCATCGAATTAGTTAAAAGATCATCTTAAATCTGTTATAATAATCAAGTTGCAATAAGATTGACTAAGAGCAGGGTAAATAGTTTAAAAGGAAAACACATCGAAATCCTACACTACTATTTTAAGGTATATCGACCAAAAAAGAAATTAAACTAGCTTACGTTCCCAAAAGTGACATGTTAGTTGATTTCTTTACAAAAGGATTTGAAGCAAGTACATATATCAAATACGTAGTTTAATGCGATTCAAGAATATATGAGTTATGCAGTAGGTATTCAAGAAAATTGAACCACTTCATGAAACGACATCTTCCAGATATAAACAACTCGCGAATAGTGTTAGTGTAGTATGACCACTTTAGTTAAGTGGGAGATGTTAGTTACAACAATTGAGTATGACTGAGTGGCCATGTGACTCGGTTAACTTACATTAACATGGAGTTGTTAGCGGGAAAACGAAAACAACCAGTCAAGGTTTGGGGTGAAGCGGTTGTGAGCAAGGGTCTATAAAAGAAGAAAAACACGCTAACATAAGTCCATCCCCGACTATACTCACCTCTCCTCTCTTCGTCGTCTCCCTTCATAAGGTACAAATAGAGCGAGTCTTAAGGCCCACAAAGGTTTCTAAATCTATGCGTAGGTGCATTTTAGATGCATTAGAACTATCCACAAAAGGCTTAATAATATCAATGATCGTCGAATAGTGAAAATCAATGATAACATTTAGTATTTTGAGAGTAAAAGCAATTTAGGAAAAATATTTGTCTATATGTATGAGCATTTTCAGTTACATATGCATAGACAAAACACACGTACATACATTTTGAACAAAAAGGATAAATGTAGATACATAACATATGCAAGTATCTATAAAATTACACATTTAAATATAGGGATATTATCACTTGCGCCTTTATGAGATATTGCAATATCTGTTATTCCCCTCCCTTCTTTGGAATATCAATTATACCTCTACCTTTATGCAATTTTACTACTAGTGTCCCTTGAGTTAACTGCCACTCATATACGTCCCAAACGGATGTTAACTTCCAAACACATGGATAATTAAAAATATAACACATGGATAATCATTTTGTTGGATGGGTTCCCCTCTTAGTGGAACCTTATCCATATATATAGAACATTGGTAGTCCTATTTGGAAAAGGAAAAATCAAGTTCTAATTGGAGAAGGAGATCAATTGTCTTTTAAGAATATGAATCATCTTTTCCTAATCCCATTGGAAGTAGGATTATATGTTTTCTTATTTTCTCATATCCATGGAGTATAAATAGAGGGTATGTGGTGCACACCAGGATCATCCAAACACAAGCTCTCCTAGTACAAAAAAGAAATAAGAAATATATGGAGAAGAAAGAAGGCCCGTGGTTGCCGCGAAGTTTGGAGGGAGTAATCCTTGGAGCAATTCTTCTCCAGCATTCTGTTTGGCGATGGATTCATCGTTTTGTGATATTTCTCCTCTTAGTGATTGCTTTTGTTCTTTCATTTGTAGTTATTTGCTTGCTATTCGGATCGTTCATGGTTCTTCTACCGTTTGATTTGCCATTAATCTTTCAAGTGGTTGTTTTGATAACACTTCCGCAATCTCCGTAAGATTGATTGTTCCCAACAAAGTGGTACCAGAGCATGTTTAATAATGGATTACAAGATGTAGTCTGGTTTGAGTCTGATGATTAGTTTTAATGGGACTAATTATAATTTGTGAAAGAACAAGATGAAGGATCTTTTATATGTAAAGGCTATGCACTTCCGATGTTTTCTACGCAGAAGACCGAAACCAAAATAGATGAGGAATGGGAATTTGAATGCCTACAACCACATCCAAGATGAGAATGCCTACAACCACATCCGAGATGAGAGTCACACTAGAAGTATGTGGTTGAAGTTGGAAAATCTTTATGCCTCCAAGATGGGAAGTAACAAATTATTTCTTTTCAAAAGATTGGTGAACTTAAGGTTCAAGGAGGGCACTTTTGTGCTAGATTTTCTAAATGAATTCCAAGGAATTACAAGTCAGCTGACGAGTATGGGAATAAAATTTGAAGATGAGATGTTGTGACTATTACTGCTTGCTACTTTACCAGATTCTTGGGAGACTTTTAGAGTCTCGCTTACTAACTTTGTAGTTAACGGGGTTGTTTCTTTGGAGGATGTCAAGTCTGGCATTCTCAATGAAGAGCTGCGAAGAAAAATTCAAGGAAGCTCTTCACATTTAGAGGTTCTTATTGTAGAGAACAGGGGGAGGAGCAGAATCAAGAATCATAAGGGCATGGATAACAACATGAGCAAGTCCGAGTCCATATATCAGAACATGGAGTGCCATTATTGCAAGAAGAAAGGACACATCAATAAGCATTGCTTCCAATTCAAGAGAGATAACAGGAATGGTAGCGACAAGCAATAAAAGAAAAATGACAACGTTGCTGCAGCTGCGCAGCATGAGCTTTTCATTGTCTGTGATGAGGAGATAGTGAACGCCACACAAGATGATACATCTTGGCTAGTTGATAGTGGTTCTGTTTTACATGTTACATCTCAGAAAGAATTTTTCTCTTCATATACAGCTAGTGATTTTGGCACATTGAAAATGGGGAATAGTTCTTTATCCCATGATGTTGGTATTGGCAATGTTGCATTGAAGAACGCTAATGAGCGGTGTTGACGCTCAAAGATGTGAGGCATGCACCAGACATGCACTTAAATCTCATTTCTACCGGCAAGCTTGATGATGAATGATATCTGAACACTTTTGGTGGCGGGCAATGGAATCTTACGGGGATCCTTGGTTGTTGCTCGTGACAATAAGTATAGTAACAATCTTTACATCATGAATGCATTTATTTCCTATGATGCTGCACATGTGTCTGAAGACGCAAAATCCATTGAGTTGTGGAATCAACGATTGGGGCACATGAGCGAGAATGACCTGCAGTGTTTGGTGAGGAAGAATATATAGGCAGATGTCAAAAAAGAGAAGTTGGAGAGATGCATACACTGTTTGGCTGGGAAGCAGACGGAAGTTTCCTTCAAGAGCCATCCACCTTACAGGAAGATGCAACAATTGGATCTTATTTATACAGATGTTTGTGGTCCATTGAAAGTAAGTTCTCTTGGTGCTGCAATTTATTTTGTTAAATTTATTGATGATTTTTCCAGAAAAGTTTAGATCTATGCCTTGAAGAGGAAGGACCAAGCCCTCGACGTTTTTGAAGATTTTCATGCGCTAGCGGAGCGACAATCTGGAAAGAAGCTGAAATGCATCTGCAATGATAATGGTGGTGAGTATATTGGATCACTTGATGAGTATTGCAAGTCTCATGGTATTATGCATCAGAATACTCTGCCAAGACGCTTCAGCTGAATGGCGTAGCAGAGAGAATGAACATGACCCTAATGGAGAGAGTCAGATGTCTTCTTTCTGAGGCTAAGTTGCCCAACTCATTTTGGTGTGAAGCACTTTATACTGCAATTCATGTTATTAATCTCTCTCCACATGTACCATTGGATGTGATATTCCTGAAAGGGTTTGGTATGGAAAGAATGTATCCTACAACCAATTGCGGGTCTTTGGATGTCGCGCATTTATGTATGCTCCCAAGAATGAAAGGTCCAAGTTGGACGCAAAGACAAAGCAGTGCATCCCTTTAGGATATGGCCAAGATGAGCTTGCTTACATGTTGTATGATCCGGTTGATAAAAAGCCGGTAAGGAGTAGGAATGTGATCTTTTCTGAAGATCAAACCATTGAGGATATCTAGAAAGCTGCTAAGGACTCTCCTTAGAGCAACTATCAACCAGATGATGTGGAACTAGTCTATTTACAGAGGGCTCCATATATACTGCCAGATGATGTATATGAGCATGTGTCAGATGCATGACACGAGGAGGATGTACTACAGATCTCCATTCTTGATGATGATGATGCAGATGATGGTGATGATGATTGTGGACAGGATGATGAGAGCTCTTCTTTTTCTGGGGCTCTCCCATCACAGAGATACGTGAGGAAGAGACGATCCTCCACTAGATATTGTGCATGTGAGTAAATTTTGTTGACAGACAGTGGCGAGCCTGAATGGTATGAAGAAGTCTTACAAGATGCAAACAAGGAGAAATGAGTAGAAGATATGATAGAAGAGGTGGAGTCCCTTCATGACAATCATACCTTTGAGCTTATCAAGTTGCCCAAAGACAAGCTGGCATTGAGAAACAAGTGAGTTTATAAAGTGAAAAATGATGAATACTCTACAAATCCAAGGTACAAAACTAGGTTGGTTGTGAAAGGCTTTAACCAAAGGAAGGGAGTTGACTTTGAAGAGATCTTTTCTCTTGTGGTGAAGACGTCTTCGATTAGGGTGGTTCTCAACTTGGCTGTTAGCCTTGACCTAGAGGTTGAATGGATGGACGTGAAGACGGCTTTCCTCCATGGTGACCTTGAGCAGAAAATTTACATGTTGCAATCAGAGGGCTTCACAATCAAAGGCAAGGAAGATTATGTTTGAAGACTGAAGAAGAGTCTATATGAATTGAAGCAAGCGTCCAGGCAGTGGTACAAGAAGTTTGACTTGTTCATGGGGGAGGATGGTTACTCCAAATCTACTTCTAACCATTGTGTCTTCGTGAAGAAATTCTCAGGTGACGATTTCATCATTTTATTACTTTATGTTGATGACGTGCTGATTGTAGGCAACAATGGAGGGAGAATTTCTAGCTTGAAGAAGGAGTTGGGCAAGTCCTTTGCTATAAAGGACTTGGGGCATGCAAGTTAGATATTGGGCATGAAGATCACTGGAGACATGGGAGAAAGGAAAATTCAACTTTCTCAAGAGAAGTACATTGAGAAGATACTTCAAAGGTTCTTCATGGATAAGGCCAAGCCCACTAACACACCTTTGGGAGCACATTTCAAACTATGCTCCAAGGAATGTTCAAAGACAACTGAGGAGAAGAAAGATATGGAGAAGATTCTCTATGCATCATCCACATGTAGTCTTATGTATGCCATGGTTTGTATAAGACCTGACATTGCTCATGTAGTTGGAGTTGTTAATAGATTCATCTCAAATCCAAGGAAATAAAACTTAGAAGCAATCAAGTGGATCTTGAGACATCTTTGAGGCACTAGCAGCTACTCTCCTTGCTTTGAAGTAGAGAAGCCTATACTTCTTATCTATACAGATGTAGACATGGCATGTGACATTGATGGGTGGAGATCCATATTTGGATACCTGATGTCCTTTTGCAGATGGCACAGTTTCTTGATAGTCCAAGCTTCAGAAGTGTGTGACACTATCAACTACAGAGAATGAATTCATTGCAGTTACAAAGGTATGAAAGGAGTTATTATGGACGAAGAAATTCACTCAGGAACTTGGTTTTCATCAGGACAAGTATGTGCTATAATGTGATAGTCAGAGTGCTATTCACCTCGGCAAGAACTCTACATTCCATGGAAGATCGAAGTACATCGATGTCAGATATCATTGGATACACGATATGTTATAATCGAAGCAGCTTGTACTTGATAAAATCCACATAAATAAAAACTGTGCTGATATGATAACGAAGACTTTGATGCTTGGAAAGTTCGGGAGATGCTGCTCCGTTACAGGATTAGAGCAATTCCCACGTCGTCAGTGAGAGGGAGATTTCTTGGATGGGTTCCCCTCCTCGTAGGAA
The DNA here is from genome assembly GCA_037367405.1 of Ottelia alismoides. Classification (NCBI taxonomy): domain Eukaryota; kingdom Viridiplantae; phylum Streptophyta; class Magnoliopsida; order Alismatales; family Hydrocharitaceae; genus Ottelia; species Ottelia alismoides. Next base: position 226,680 of record JAZKJV010008295.1, on the reverse strand, counting down.
CCTTATCCATATATATAAGACAATGGTAGTTCTATTTGAAAAAGAAAAAAATCAATTTCTAATTGGAGAAGGAGATCAATTACCTTTTAGGAATATGAATCATCTTTTCCTAATCCTATTTGAAGTAGGAGTACATGTTTCCTTATTTTCTCATCTCCATGGAGTATAAATAAAGGGTATGTGATGCATACTAGGATCATCTCAACACAAACTCTCTCAGTACAAGAAAGAAATAAGAATGAGAGGGAGAAGAAAGAAGGTCTGTGGTTGCCGTGAAGTTTGGAGGGAGTAATCATTGGATCAATTCTTCTCCAGCATTCTTCCCTATAGTTTGGCGTCGGATTCATCGTTTTGATGATATTTCTCTTCTCTGTTATTCTCTATTGTTCGGTTATTTGTATCACCGTATAGAGGGTCACCATTTTGCAAGTTCCTCAAGGGATAGTGTTTTATTTTGGATTGCGATCAACCCCATGATTTTTTCCCTCACATTGAGGATTTTCCACGTTAAAATTCTATGTACACTTGTGATTGCTTTTATTCTTGCATTTGTATTTATTTGCTTGCTATTCAGTTTGTTCATTGTTCTCCTACCATTTGATTTACAGTTAATCCGTCAAGTAGTTATTTTGATAATGCTTCCGCAATATCCGTGGGATTGATTGTTGTCAACACATGTCCGCCTCACAAAAAAGAGAGTCTCACCTGAGGTTATGTGTGCAAGGATCTGGCTTCGACTCTCCAGCGTCGAAGCAAGGAAGCATGGCGCATGACCTTGCGGTAGTGAACAACGATGGAGATAACCCATCAATTGGCAAACAACTCAGGTGGAAGGAGGTGGCATGGATCTGCACTGATCTAGAGGTGGTGGATGCCGAATAGGGGAGAAATCATGGGATGGGTTCTCGTCTTCAAGTTCCCTCCTTCGATTGGTCATTCTCTTCCCTTCCAACCCCTTCCTCCATTGCCTCCCACCTCCACCTCCTCCTTCCCTCTGCCCAACCATCTTCCTTGAGCTCCCCCTCTGCCCTCATTCCGCCTACCACCTTCCTCGACCTTCTCCAATGCCCTATCCCCTCCGCCTAGCCACCTTCCTCGACCTCCTCCAATGTCGTGGACCTCCGCCCTCCCTTCGCCTAACCACATTCCTCAAGATCCTCCTCCTCCCTCCCTCCGCCTAACAACCTTCCCCAACCTGCTTCTCCACTCTCCCTACGCCCAACCACCTTCCCTGACCTCCTCCTCCGCACAACCACGTTCCTCGACCTCCTTCTCCACTCTCCTTTCTCCCAACCACCTTCCATGCTCTCCCAACCACTTTCAGAGCTTGCAGCAGAACTTCATATCCACTTGAGTTGAACAAAACACCCTCGTGGAGCTTTCGAATTAGGGAAGAATATGGTCCCATCCCAGGAAGTACAGTTACCATTCGAACATCAAGTGAGAAGAAACTAGAGCCATCTGACCAAATCTCCTTGCATCCATTGAAATCATATTATTAGAGCCATTGAGATTGAATTGCATCCACTGAAATCATATAGTATTAGAGCCATTGAGATTGAGAGACATGACAAGTTGAGGAATCCTGGATTTGACGCTTGATCTCGGTCTCATAAGGGGTTGGATTTGATTTTATTGTTATGACCCTCCTACTCCAACCATGTTTTGACTAAACCACGATTTGTTTCAACTTATTGAATGTAAAATTAACGAAAGGACACAAACAATAACAGAGAAAGAAGTCAGGTCACAAAACTATTGAAGTACATACATGACTTACATATAGAATAATTTTTGCAAATACAATGTCAAAAATTATACATATATAATATATGAGGTTAATGGGGCTGCCCCCTTGGAGCAACTAACATGGCTGCCCCCGTGTCGTTTTCGGCGTTTTTTTCTTTTTTCTTTTTGAAAAATATTGTCATGTATATTCATCCCTATATCCCTCCTATATGTCATTCGAATTTCTTTAGAAACAAAGACTCCTACGGCCTCCATCCAAACAATCATTTTTTTAACGGTAACAAGATTTGTTAAATCGACACTATCTCGATGGAGGCCGTATGAATATCTGTTTCTGACGAAATTCGAATGACATATATGAGGGATATAATGATGAATATACACGGTGATATTTTCAAAAAAAATAAAAAAATGCCGAAAATAAGGGGCGGAGCAGCCCCATTAAATCCATGATATATTGACTAAATATGTTTATGTGGCGTGACAAAAAATAACATATATACTAGATTTTTAAAAGCGAAAAAAGGTATTCCGTTCTTTTTTGCGGAATCTGATGTTCTGCAATCGAAGAGAACTTCATTCCTCCCACAAATCGAGATTGGAATCAGATTCTCCTCCTTTCCTTTCTCCAAATCTCAGGGCTAAATCGAATCGCACTCGCACCGAGGTCGCCGACAGATCGATCCGGCGAATGGGGGATGGAGGAGATCGGATCCTTCGTGGGATCTCGGAGGCGTTCGAGGGCCTCGCGGCGGCCGTGAGCTCCAATCCCCTCGATCTGGAGGCCGCCGCATTCTCCCGCGCTTGCTCCCTCATCTCCCCGCTCTTCGGGAGCCTCGGGATCGCCTTCAAGTTCGCCGAGATGGACTACGTCGCGAAGGTTGATTGCTTCTCTCATCTGTTCCATGTCTGGTTCGATTATTGGCTTAAAGTTGCGATTTTGATGACGATTTCGAGCAAATTTGGGTGATATCCGTTAGATTTCTCTCGAAAGTTGCGATTTTGATGGCGATTTTGGGGCGTTGTGGGTGACTTCCTTCGCTGTCTTTATAGTTGATGCCTCTGTTCAGTTGCAAGTTGCGATTTTGATTGTGATTGTGGATGCTCTGGGACATATTTTGGTAATGTTTATTAACTGCGGTCAGAGTGAGGTAGTTGTGATTTTACGAACTGCAGCAGCTGAAGTATATGAAGATAGTCAAATTGGTCACTTTAGTCAACTCTGATTCTTCACTAGCGACGTTGCTTTTTCAAATTTAAGTGGTTCTTCTTGCGTGTTGCTGCAAGTGAGCATGGCAATGGGAAGCTGCACTGGAAGATTAACCAGTTTGTCTCTGGCACTACCAATTTGGAAGCTTTTTATGACATTATAGACAAATATTGGGTGGTAGTTTCTTGTTGCTCTTAAATCTAGATTGGTTGAGCATTCCTGGGATTCCCGAGTCTAAGGACTTTGGTTACGGAACTCTCATCTACTACTGCCACATCGGATGCAGTAGCTTGTAATTGACAAGCTTTATGGTGTGTTTAGATGTATATTAGTTCAAATCCAGTAGCAACCCTCACAAAGTTGCTGGAATGACATTCTCATCCCTCAGTATGCTTTTGGGAATCTGAAAGGGTGGATTTCAGTTTCAATGCTGATTCAAATTGCTCACGAGGTTCGTTTCCTGAATGAATTTGCATCCAGCACTATACCCACGGTTTAAGTAAAGCTTTAGATTATATCTAGTAACATGATTAGCATGGCTCTTTGGATGGAGAACATGTAGCTTCTGAGTTCTGACTGACAATGTTTCTTGAAAAGCTCTGTAGTAACTTGGCTAAGTAATGCTGTTTATTAACATGATCGGTAGCTTACTGCCATGTTGTGTTTTATGCTACCATGTGGCCAGCTACGGTGCCAAAATAAGGACAACATAGGGAAGCCTGTGATAACATAAAACATGTTATGACACCAGTTTCTAAGTTTTGAGCAAATGGCATGCTGTGTACCTCAATGCCTTCTATCGGGAGTAGGAAAATGGAGAATACCATGGGATCACGATATTGATGGGATCGATAATGCACTGAAAGAAACTTCTACCAGCTGGATGGGGGTTGCTTTCCTATTTTCTATAGTCAGTTTTTATACGGGGCTGCCCTCTTTTCTTCTCCATTGGCTAGGCAATGAGTTGTCCGATCCATGTTATTAATATTTTGTTTATGTTCCTCTTCATGATGTGGTCTATCATAACATTCCTGTCATTTTGATGGTGTCACAACCAAGGCTTCTTTTGTTTAGAATAGCCGGTTTTGTTTTAGGGGTGTACTGCTAGGTTGCATTCCCCTGTCTTTTCCTGTTTGATGTAATTACGAATGGATGATCACAATCTTGTGTCGATCATTCTTTCCCGAAAAAAATCAATTTCGATGATTTGAGTTAGTTTAAATTTCTTTTGAAGCATGTTAATTGATAAAAATACGGTATCCATAATTTTTTTGAGACTGCAGGATCCATAATATTTAGATATTAATTTGGGTTTTTCCATTAAGAAAATCAAATTGCTTTTTCCCTTTTTTAAATTCGCAATCTCATTAGCAATACCTTCATATTGGAGTCATAGACATCTCGCTTGAATTTTACTATTTACAATTGCAGGTTGCGGACCTGGTTAATGCATCGAAAGAGATTACCTCTTTACCTTCTATGCTTGAGCTAGACATTCGACAAGGTTCGGTAAGAAAAGCTGGTAGCCATACTAGAAATCTTCTCAGAGTGAAGCGCGGACTTGATATGGTTCGGCTACTCTTTGAAAATATTATAGTTCAAGAGTACGTTTCAAAACCTTTTTTTATTTATCAAATCTTTTCATGCAATGTTTTTTTCTGAATATGTCCCTATATGCAGGGAAAAGAGATTTTTAGTAAATTGGAATCTTTCCTGTATTCAAATTCCTACCGCACTACATAAACATTTTGAAGTACCTTTGTTTGAATAATGGAACATGTGTAGTAAAGAAGAAAGGTTTTGATCCTCTAGGGCCTTCAAACTTTAGGGAACCCATCATAAGTTAAACCTATCTCCTTCCAACACTTTGGTGGTATATTCTGGAGAAGAAATCCTTACATTTGTAAAGGATTATATTGATCGCATTACAAATAATAACACTAAACTTTAGAAAAAGCTTCATTCAAGATATTTTGGTGTTTGCTTTCCTGTAATATCCCATATCTGAAGTAGATGTTACTTTGATTTGATTTAGAATGAAAACTGTTATTCGCATGAGAATGACTGCTACCTAGGCATTTAAATATTTAAAAGTTCTTGCAAACAGAACCATCCTACAAGCATGCCCATTTCTCTAAGAGTTTTAAATTACTTGCTGCAAGTTTTTCAACAAGATACAGAGGAACTGAAGAAGATGCTAGACATTTGACTACAACTAGTAAGTTAAAATGGGGAGAGGCCTCACCAGTCTTACGCATCAAACCTGAAGAAAATCTTGTATAAAGGGCTTGAAAACAAGATGCGAGTGAACATGCAGAAACACAAAATGATAATGTTAGTTTTGAAAATCAATATGATGATGTTGATAACGCCAATGGATCTATGCTATCAAATCTAGATCCTCTAATGCATGGATTGCCCCACAATCAAATCGAAGATATCGTCCTTTGCATTCACAATCATCCTCCACAATCCTCCGTCCGTTACACAAAACACCAACTACGTAATCATGTGAAACCTTTGCTATTCTCCAACTTTGCAACAAGTTTGCGTAAGGTGTATGCTCCAATATAGTGGTGATTGACGAGACCATGCAACCGAGAGATCCATACATGTGGTGGTGACCAACACAAGTTGGAAGAGACATATGTTGCAAAAAGGAAGTGACAAAGCGACGGGTGATGGCATTAATTGAGTAGTAATTCTAGGTGCACTGACTGAGATAAAGAAATTTGGCTTCGGTACTAGTTGGTTGTTACCCAGCATCGATGCCTTCCTGATTGAAAGAGAAAATTGGGACAATGAATTGTACTACATTTATTGGGGATAGATTTTTCCTTGCATCTACGTGGTTGTTCTCTTCTCCTTAACAGGGAGATATTTTGCCTTGCATCTATGCAGTTGTCGTCCTCGTATCTTGCTTTCCTTTCGTAACATAGTATAACTTGGTACGACCCATAGTCTTGAGCTCTGTTCATGAAAGCGGTCTGTGCGGCCACATATGCCTAAGCGGCCTCCTTGGCGCACCGATTACCTGAAGCCCCGCTTTATGTGCCATTTGTGCATATATGACCCGTATATGCAGGCTGTGCGGGCGCATATGCACTTTGTGCGCCCGCTTAAGGTCTAGTTGGGTAATCGAATACGGATTTTAAGATCCGGATCTTGTATTATTTTGATTCTATATATTAAATCGGATTACGTAATACTATCTTTGATGATTTTGATATTTAGTTGTACTATTTTGAGCTCTACGTAAAATTATTTTTCTTAGATTTTCTATTGGACCACATTTATTCATAAACTCAGTTTAGTTGTAGTCACTTTTGTAGATATTTATATATTTTTAAATAAAAATAGAAAACTGCGTAGAACCGCATATACCCCGCATATGTCCCCGCATACCGCTTAATCGCTATTCAGTTACCTGTCCGAACGCATACGCATACCGCTTTCCGGAATCATGGTCTTGAGTACTCATGGCCAAGGTTGCAAAAATCAGTAGTCGGTACTCGGTCGAGTCACTGACTAAGGACTAATCGGCAGTCGGACGACTAATCAGATTTAGTCGGACTTTAATCGACTTTGAATTTTATGATTATTTTAAATATATAACTCATTTTTATACATATATTTACATATATTTTATACATTTTTATACTATCATAATAAAATAAAATAAGTAATTGAATTTAAATAAAACATCAAGCATATTATAATAAGTTTGCTTATAAATAAAGAAAACATGAAAAAAAATATGGTATCTCTAAGCAAAAATCGGTCGACTAGTGTGCCTAGTCGGAACTAGTCGGTACTCGGTCGGCCACCCCACTGGCTAGATTAGTTGGACCTACTTGTCGGGTCAGTTGGGCGACTTTTACAACATTGCTCATGGCTACCAAAAAGTCACGATGAGATTATTTGTGAAAAACTATAAATCAATGAATTAATCTGGGATGCCATAATCATGAGGAATGATTGAGTTTCACTCTCAATTTCAGGGTTTCTTTTTGTAGTTTAGTATAACATTTTCCATGGACATACAGAAATGATGCATTGCTTGTCTGATCATGTTCTTGCAAGATGTTTGGGGAAAAGATGATTTTTTTTTATAGAATTCTATCTTGTTGGTTTTCTTTCTTTTACTTTTGCGGCAAAAGTAAGTTGACACATTTTCCTTTTGTTTCACAAAATGCCGTGTTCGCAGGGGCAATTCCCTTAAACAATCTGCATCATTTGCTTACGAACAAGTCTTCGCTCGGCATCATGGATGGGCAATTAGGACAGCAGTTGCAGCTGGCATGTATGCCCTACCAACCAAATCACAACTCCTATGGAAGCTAAACGAAGATGGTAACTGTTCAATCTATATTCTTCTTCAACTTGTTTATTGCCGTTTTTCAATCCTCCGCCACCGGAAGTGATACTGATCGTCAGGCTTCTTTCTGTTGTACGATAGAGGCATCAGCTAAACTTCATATGCAAAAATATGCGGAGGCTTCACTTAGTGTAATTCGGTATGTAGAAGAACTTTATGCCGATCGAGAGCTGGGCATCGATTGGTAACCAACTCTCACTGCTAGAGATTCAATGGATTCGCAGCAAGTCACTGTTACTCATCCATGCTGATCGCCACTATGCGGCTTTTCTGTTTTTTAGACTGTATCCTGCAAATCAATATGTTTGCTCTCAACATGTACATATACAGGAGTAACTGTAAAATCAAATCACATATGGTTTTCATGTACATAACTTGCTTTGATTCAAAAAGAAAAACATAACTTACACCAGACCACACTACAACATGATTTTATTCTTTTCCCCTAATGCGTACAGCTGTTTGTGATGTTTTCTGTTTTGCGATTCATGATCTCCACAGCATTCCTTGCAATATCGTTCGATATCCTCCGATATACCAGGTATGTCTTGGCACCACAGACGAAATATGAATATTCCTTGATATATTTCTTCTTTTCATCCATCGTAACTTTGATGTATTTTTTTTTCCAGAAGATTATTGTTTATGCTGCTTTTTTGGTGAGCCCTCTTGCTCTTATGCCAAGATTTTAGTGCACACAGTTCTCCTCGCATTAATTTTACTTGCATGTATTTTTTTTATTGTGAATGTAATATGTATGCAGTTGATTATAAAATCATGCACTTGTATATGATTTATGAATTCATACGCCAACAACTTCTGGTTCTTATGGGTAATAGAGTAAGTTTCTACTGTGTAGGCTTTATTATATGTTAGTATGTTACCTGGAAATCTATTTATTTTATGAATTATTTCAGGGAATATAGACCATGATCCTTACAGTTTTGTCCAATTACATCACAGCTCTTATAATCGATATCTATATACCTTAGTTAAAGGTGGGTTTCTCACCCTTCAACTGACACGTGGTTTGCTGTGATTTTTTCTTTGATAACCTTTCCATATACATGTTCTTCCTCAAGTCTGTTTACTCCCGAACCGAGTCTTTGTCTCGTGGCTGTGATGTGTTGGCTCTTTGGGCTTTTACGCATTTTTCCCTTTACACCTTTTTGTGCAGCTGTAGGCCTATTAAGGCTGCCATAACCATGTGTTCAACATGCCTTGGATTTATTGCTTTCTCTCTGAAACCCCCATTACTCCAATTCAAAGACGACTATTTGTCTTCCATCACGATGCTCAAAACACCACTTCCTTCTTCGATCTCGGCATTGGTTTGATTGTATGATCGCACCTCTCCCAGGTATTTTCTGTTCATCTTCCTCTCCCATCATGTTTATAAGCTTCATCTCTCTATGTTGATCGTCTGTCCGGTCACGATGCTCGGAACAACTCTTCTTTCTTAGATCTTGGCTTTGGTTTGATTGTGCGATCGCACCTCTCCCAGGTATCTTTCTATGCCTCTGCCATTGTGTATGTGATCTCCAATCCGACATAGTTCTCTTCTTTCCCTCTATGTATCAATCATTTGTTCGTTCATAATGCTAGGAGCACATCTTCCTTCTCGGATATCACTTTTGGTTTGATAGGTATATTTCTAGTCCCCTAGGTTAAAATGATAGTTGCATGAAGGAATAATGTGATTGCCTATACTTCTGGAATCAATTTTATAATTGTGATTTTCGTTGTTTTCCCCTCAATTTCTCAGTGCGATATTGCCTCTCGGATATCGATTTTGGTTTGGAAATATTGCCTCTCGGGTATCAATTTTGGTTTGGTTGTACAATTGGTCCTCCCCAGCTATTTATATTTTCATAGATTAAGATGATGGTTGCATTTAGGAATAAAATTAATTTATCATATTTTCAGAATCATTTAGGAATAAAAATAATTTCTCACATTTTAATAATCATCTCTATTGACATTTTATTTATTTGTTTTCTTTATTTTCTATTTTCTTTGTTGTTGTGGATCTGAAGTTGATAATGCATTACATGGTGTGAAGATATGTTTGGTATTTTCTTTTGTATGTGTTTTTTATTTTTAATCTTTACGTCCTCCATGTATATTTCTATTTTACCAGGTTAAAATGATAGTTGCATTTAATTATCTGTTTTCTTTGTGGATGCACGTCTGATGGTTGTGGTACTATTAAAGGGTGTTGAATATATGATTGGTCTGTAATGATTCTGGTAGATTGTTTCTTTTGTTGATGGCCAGTGGTGCATGCTCTTTGTAGATGGTAAAGGATTTGAGTTATTTTTTTTGTTGAAAGTTTGGATACTGCCTTTACATTTGTATATAGAAATTATTTTTTCATTGGTTATCTTTAGTCACTACTTTTAAAATTTTGTAGAGGCGGTGATTATACCTCATATCATCTGTACATTGTACAATGGAAAAGAGATGAATTTCTGTACATTGTACAATGGAAAAGAGATGAATTACTTGAAACATTGTGGCAATTTAGGATGCCTTAAAAGAACCCAAATTTTGTGTGACCCTCAATTTCAACCAATTGAGGATGCCTTTAAAGAAACCATTTTGTAGACTTTCAAGCGATTCTTTATAGATTGTTGTTGACATTGTCTATGTATGAGTCTAGGCTAAACTAGCACTTAAAAGAATTTTCTACCATAATTTTAGAACGTTCATCACACTGGATTCCAATTTTTTTAGAAATGTCAATAAAAGGAAATTTTCTCATGTGTTGTTTTCAATGTTGTATTGGTGCTTGGTTGTGTTGGCAAGTATATTCACACAATCTTTTCTTCCTCTTCTGAGAATCTGAGATCTATTTCTGTGATCTAATTTCTTACGGCTATCACCATTTATCTTTATCTTCAAAGGTATTTTCTAATGTAGAGTTTCTCGGTCCGAGGCAAAGTTCTTGTCATAAATAAACATCTAACTTGGGCCTGTTTGGTTACTGGGTTGGGCTGGGTTGGGTTGTGGTCCTGTGAATAGTAGTTGTTTGAGGGTTGGGACGGTTGGAATGATAATTGTGATGTAATGTGACATTGATTATGTGTTATATTAACTTTTTTTGATGATTATAATATATTTTTTATGTTAATAAACTTTATTTGAACAAGGTTAAAAATTATTATACCAAAGAAATTGTAGGGTTAATACAAGTATTCCCAACCCAAGAATGCAGGATTGGAGACAGGGATATGCCAGGGTACCCCGGGGTATCCTGGTAACAAAACATGCCTATTAATGTTTAAGGGGAGTATCCCGGCAACGGGTTCGTGCTTCTATAGTGCCATCAAGGTTAGCAGTTCTCTAACAGCAACGTCACCGTCATTGTTAAGGGATTATCTATGCACCTTGGTTAAAGGTGGTTTTATGACCTGAACTTGATAGGTATTAATGAAAATTAGTAATAAATAGTTGAATGTTAGATGGACTTGCTCAAAAAATTTCATTTCTTAGTGTGCATGTTGACATAAACAACATGATTACAGTGCAAGTACACATAAAAAAACTGTCAGAATTCACTCCTTGTATGCTACGAATATGATCGGCCATGACAATTCCCAATATGTTCCATTGTTATTCTCAGTAGTTTACATCAATGCAACTGTCTGACCATTATATACTACATTTCCTACATGTGTTTTGACTTTCTTTATTATAATCAACCTTCAACTTTTCCAGAAAGATGCATTCTTGACATATAATTATAACAAGTTCCATGATATTTCCAGAACCTATAATATTTCCGCTTTATTCATATTATTTACCTTTTTTCGTGGTTTTGTGTATATATATTTCATTCAGGGCAATGAATATACCTCGTATCAATGATGCACCGCAACAAGAAAAAATGATATACTATGAATATTGCTGTATTTTTTCCCCTATCACTGAAGAAACAAAAATTGTTTTGTTTCATGGCTTATATGTTCTGGTAATTTAAGAAGTCTTTAAAGGAAAAAATTTGCATATATTGTAGAATAGCATTACAAATTGCTGTTTAAATTAGGCATGTATGATCCCTTATTAAATTTGTATTTCCGTGAGTGGCCTTATATTTCTATAAATATTTTTTCCATTGAACTGTTTCAATTTTATTTAAATAAGCAATTACCTTTTCTTCTGAATTTATACCATATATAACACAAACACATAGCATTATTTTTTCCGAAAAAATATAGCTAGATTTTTTTGTTTCAAGCAATCAATCTTGGTGTTTTTACAAATCATAGCAACTCAATTTTGTTCCGCTGCGAAGTGCGAGTATAATCCTAGTCTTTATAATTACATAACTCTTGTAAATTACACCACGACGCTTTCATCTTACTATCTCTTACACCACAACTCTTGAACAAGGGGATATGTGTTAAATAGAGTAAGATTAGAAGGGGTCATGGTGTAAATAAAATGACTAGGTATGGTGTAATCGGTCAGGATTTTAGGGGCCATGGTGTAAGAATCACATTATTTTACCATTAAACTTGTAATGTATTTAGTTTTTTGTTGTGATTTTGTGTTTTTACGTAAATAAAAGTAACCATAAATCTTTTGTTGTGTAACTAAACAAACATACCAACAAGATGGACATTTTGGAAGAATAAAAAAAAGGAGGAAAAATAAAGGGAATGGAGAGTATGTATCAAAGGTACATGCATGTTTACATGCATATATGCCACAGATGTCTATTTTTTGTTTTGTTAAATGAAACCTTGAAGAATTTAATTAGAATGATAAGTTTGTTTCAAATTCCATGTAAAACATGCATTCTTAACATATCCATCTACAAGGGATTCATTTTATCAATTCGATGATCATATGTATTAGTCGGGCTCGGGAAGGTGCCTAGGGCCGAGCACCAATACCACACCAAGCACGAGAGCAGGGGAGCTCGATCTCCATGACTACGAGGCAGAGTACAAGTTCTATCGCGTCTTGATCCGGCTGCCGCAGGCGATCCCGTTTCTTGCTGATCAGTCGGGATTCAAGGTTCCTCTCCGGTTGTTATGCATCGTTAATATCACTTTAATATCTGCAAATATTAACGTAATGTATTAACCAAATCCGATATAATTACAGAGAAAGAAATAGTTTTGATGCATTTGTTGGAAAAGTAAGCTCTAACAAAGTTAGAGGAGGTTCCATTTGGATAGACCGTTTGTGTAAGTAATTAATTAAACACATAGTCGTAATAAATGCGAAGACGAAAAAAAACAGAACTTAACTAATATGCTTTAGTTTTATTTCTAGATTAAGACGAGTGCTAAGTGATAATGGAGATCCATTGATATGATGCTTCTTCACATGGGATTTCAGTTATACATCCACTTCCATTACCATTTTGTTAAAAAAAAAACAAAGTTAATACCAAATTCTCTTTTCACTCAACTCAACAGATCAATGTACACTATTCTTAGTCGTGGTGGTGGGATTAATATCAAAGTTCCATAGAAAATTCTGGTCTGGTATTTTTATCAAAGAGTCTCCTTCTTCCTTCGATTAATGATGCATACTAAGCTTACACCACAAGACAACAAATTTCATAACCTAGAAAAGTTAATCGTGCCGCCAATAGAGGTTTGAATCGAAATGCTTTCTCTTGCAATTTAGTCGCTTTCCCTCACCCTTCTGATAAGAAGCTCTAACGATGTCCGTGGTCGTGGGAATTGGTCGTGGGAGTACCTATAAAAACTCAAAGATTATGATATATATATATAAGGATAAAAAATAAAATAATAATTTAATTTTTGTGCGTACATACATATGAGATTTCTTTCATATTTATGTGCTAACTTATGCTGATTATTATAAATATACCACTAATATCATAAAAAATTAATATATATTCTAAAAAAATCTAATATTGCTTTATTTAAAATTGTTTTTTGTATTAACATGCATATCAAATCTCATCCACGTTTCAAATGCTAACATAAATCAATTTTTTTTAAAAAATAAATACTAGAAAAATCAATATAGCATGGTAGATATATTACGATAAGATAATATTGTATTATATTAAAATAATTTTTTATGTAGAAATATTAATATGAGATTACGTTGAGAAATCATTCAACTCATTAATATATATGATATTTTTCATATTTGATTACAAAATAATCTAATTTTACATAATGCTAAAAACTCATAGTATATGATAGAATATTTTAGAATATAATTAAATATTAATTTTAAATATGATAACAAGAACAAGGGATTCCATCCATATTATGGTAACACAAATCAATTTCAAAAAAGATCAACCGCTAAAAAACCCAAGAACATGTTATATATTGCAATAAATTATAATAAAGTTTCATTAAAATTTTTTTTTGTATTAACATACGTGTGGAATTTCATCTGTATTTGGATGTGCTAACATATATCAATTTAACCAAAAGGTCAAATACCAGAAAAATTAGAAAACGTGATAGATATATTTGATCAAAATAATAAATTATTATTTTAAGATAAATTTATATATTACAATAAAATTAAAAAAAGTTGAATTTAAAATGAGCTTTGTGCATGAACATACATATGAGATTACTTCCATATTTGATGTGCTACCATACTTCAATTTTAACTATTCATATACTACAAACATCAACAAGAATGATATATATATTAAGATATAAATAATAAAATTTTGTTTTAATATTAATTTTATGTGGTTTTACATTCATATGATATATCATTAATCTTTGTGTGCCTATATACGCTATCTTTTGGGAAATTGTTCAACTTGTTAATATTTGGTACGCTTTATGCATATTTGTGGTCTAACATACTCTATTTTTAATTAAATTTTTAATACCTGCAAAAAATCGAGGTTATGTTATAGAAGGATAAAATATTAATTTTAGAAAATATTTTTTATGGGGACATATATATGATTTCATCGATATTTATGTGCTAATAGATACCGATTATGAGAAAAATATACCCCTAAAAACTAGAAAATTTAACATATATTTAAAGAAAACATAATACAATTTTCATTTAAAATTATTTTTTTGTATTAACATGCATATCAAATCTCATCCCAATTTCAAATGTTAACATACATCAATTTTAACCAGAAGTTTAAATACTTAAAAACTCAAGAAAAATGGTATATATATTATGATAAGTATAATACAATTTTATCTTAAAACTAATTTTTGAGTATTAATATTGATATAAGGTTTCATTAATCTTTGTGTACTTATAAATAATAATAGTGAGAAATCGTTCATCTCGTTAATATATATGAGATTTTATCCACATTTTATTATAACATACTCTAATTATAATAGAAATGTTAAAAATACTAAAATAATATAATATATATTTTAGTATAAAAATAAAATGATAATATTTTTAAAAAAGTTTTCTACTATTATGCATAAGATATTTTGTCGATATTTTTATGCTAACATAAATAAATTTCAAGAAAAAAATCAAACCCTAAAAATGTTTAATATATAGCAACAAAATTATAATTAAGTTTCAAGTAATTTTTTTTGCATTAACATACATGTGGGATTTCATCCATCTTTGATGTTGTAGTGTTTATCGATTCTAACTAAAAGTTCAAATACTTAGAAAACACATAATAATGTGATAGAATTATTGTAATGAAAATAATAAAGTTTTGTTTTAATATTATTTTTTTGTAGTAGTATTCATATGAGAATTCGTTAGTCTTTGTAGATTATTTACACTAATTTTGAGAAATTGCTCAAGTATTTAATATATATGAGTCTTTACCCATAAGTGTGTTATAATGTGATCTAAAAATAAGTAAAATAAAATTTCAAAAAATAAATAAGATCTTATATTTTTATGACAAAAATAATGAAACATTAAATTTAAAATTAAATTATGTCTGCAATCATAAAAATAAAATTTCATCAATATTTTTGTGCTAAAAAATTTCATTCGTATTTGTATGCAATCATAAGCCAATTTTGGTGGGAAAAAACTCAAACCATAAAAAACTCAAGAAAATGGTTATATATTGCAATAAAGTTATAAAAAAGTTGAATTTATAATGAATTTTGTGTTTAACATACATATGCAATTACTTCCATATTTGATGTTCTAACATACATCAATTTCAATTATAATTCAAGTACTAAAAAATTTATTATAGTTATAGTATCATAAAAGTAACAAAGTTTTGTTTTAAGATTAATCTTACGTGTCTTAGCGTTGTATGATATTTCATTAATCTTTGACCGCTAATATAAACTATTTTCAAGAAGTTGTTCAACTCTTTACTGTTTATGAGATTTTATCCATAATTATGGTCTAACATTTTTTAGTTTTTACTAGAAGTTTAATAGCTACAAAAACTCAAAAGATTATAATATATATTAGGATAAAAAATATAATATAAATTTTAGAATTTATTTTTTTGTGCTATCATACATATGAGATTTCGTCAATATTTATTTGCTAACTTACAATGATTATGATAAAAAAACACATACCCCTAAAAACATAATAAATAAATACATGTATATTTATATATTTCAAAAACACTTAATAATATTTCATTTAAAATTAGTTTTTTGTATTAACATGCATATCAGATCTCATCCACATTTCAAATAATGACATACATCAATTTTAGTCAAAAGTTTAATTACTAAACAAAATTAAGAAAGCATGGTAAACATATTACAATAAGAATAATATTGTGTCATTTTTCAGCAACATCAATATTAGATTTCATTAATCTTTGTATCCCATAAGCCCAATTTTGAAAATCGTTCAAAATTTTAATATATATGAGATTTTTCCCATGTTTGTGTTATAAAATACTCTAATATTAATAGATTGTTAAAAACACATAGTATATGATATATATTTTAAAATTAAAAAAATATTATTTTTAAATATGATAACATGCATAACAGATTTTATCCATGTTTGCATGCTAATATAAATAAATTTCAAGAAAAAAGATCAACCCCTAAAAAGTCCAAGAGAATGTTATATATTGCAATAAAATCATAACTAAGTTTTTTTTCAAATTAATTCTTTGCTTGTGTGATTTCATCTATACTTAGATTTACCAACATATATCTATTTTAACTAAAAGTTCAAAAACTAAAAAAATAAAGAAAGCATGATAGATATATTCAGATAAAAATAATAATTTTTGTTTTAATATTGATTTTTTGTGTAGTATTCATATGAGAATTCGTTAATATTTGTGTGTTAGCATACACCAATTTTGAGAAATTGCTAAATTCTTTAATATTTATGAGTCATCACCTATAATTGTGTTCTATGCGCTCTAAAATGATAAAACTTTATTTCCTAAAAAATAAAGAACATGATATATGTTTTATGATAAAAATAATAAAATATTATTTTAAACTCTTACATATAAAATTTTATCAATATTTGTATGCTAACATACAATGATTTTGAGAAAAAAACCAACCCTTGAAAAACTCAAGAGAAATATTAGATATATAAAATTTTGTAATACAATTAAAATAAAGTTGAATTTAAAATGAGTTTTGTGCATTACAATACATATGACATTACCTCTATATTTGATGTGCTAGCATACATCAATTTCAACTATTCAATACTAAGAAATCAAAAAAGAATGATAGCTATATTAAGATAAAAATAATAAAGTTTTGCTTTATGAATTGTTTGCTATGCATTTACATTCATATGATATGTCATTAGTCATCGTGTGATAATGGAACCTTCATGTGAGTAAGCAAGGTACGGGCATTGTCCAGGAGGTGGTGAGGCTTCCTTTCTGATACCCCATTCTGTTGTGAGGTATACAGACATGAGGTCTAGTGAAGGGTCCCTTGAGGAACAAATAAAGATACCAAGTCATGTTGAGTAAACTCAAGAGCATTATAAGTGCTCATAATCTGAATACATGTAAAGAAAGAGGTTTTAATAAGATGAAAGAAGACTTGACATTGATGTTAATTTCAAATTATTCCTTGATAATGCCATTTGGAAAATTGTTCAACTTTTTAATATTTATTCACTACAAGAAGGAGTAGAACAAGCGACGGTTGTAGATCGTCCCCTCTGTGTAGAGAACCGTCCTCTTTGGTCAAAGGAGACAATTGACGGTCCGTTCCTTTTGGTGGGTTGATCATAGGGGACGACGTCAGCGAACATCCCCTTTTTTCCACCAAAGGGGTTGGTCACGCCCGTCCTCTTTGTTCATATCAAAGGGGACGGTCATGGACGTCTCCTTTGGTGATCATTAGAGGGGATTGCAATCGTCCATTTGTTCGGACCAAAGGGGACGGTCACGACCGTCCCCTTTGATGTCATTTTACAAAAAAATATGGAACTACTACTAGGGATATCATGCTATACCTTTTAAGATGAATGAGCTATAAGCATCTGATTGATCATAAACTTAATACCTAGGACATATTGTCAAGCCACACTAAATAATATGTTCTGCCAACACTATATCTCTTTGTTAACATATGTCATGATGTTTAGTATTTATCCTTCTTTAAGACCTAAATTCATTAGACAAATAATTAAAACTCATTCCCAACCAATACCTGGGCACGTACATATAAACTCCAATAGTATTATGAACGAGGTTCTTATATCACATCTCTCTTGAATAGAATACCATTGCATTCCATTGTAATTTTTATGAGTACAAAATGTTATAGTTGCAAAAGATGGCCATCATCCAAATTTTGTTGCAAATAATGCTACACCAATTATGCAATTGTTTAACAGTATCTTTTTGGTTAACATATCACACATGGATTTAGATATTAAAAATCCAAATGAAAACATATTGAAATATTACCTTGTGATAAAAGGTTTTGGTCTTTTCATGGCCCACTTCCAAGAGTTGGCATTATGGCACTTAAGATTCATATAAAGACCTATCCAAAGCAATATGTGACTTGCCAAGCGTTACCCACTCATATTCCTTGCAATCATAAGATGATCCTACATTGTAAAAAAGTGTAATAAATAAACTACATCCATTCTTAAAAAAATTGAAGTAAATTTATATAATTCAAAATAGGTATAATTACTTTTCCGTCATCCTCTAATATCCCCATTATAATCTCCTTCTATCCTCTCAATTGCCTCCACCAATAATGTTGCTTCCTTTGTACTTCTTGTGTGTTGAAATTTTTTTATAAATCATGACAAGTGCATACGAATTTATATAAACTTTAAGAAAAAGACTAATGGAAATCTGATGAAACAACAAATGTACCTTCTTAATAGAGGTAACTTAGAACAAATATTCATAGTTGCATGAGAAAAATAGACATAGATGTCAATTTTTAGATAATGCATATATGTGTTTATTGTAAACAAACAACACTTCCCAAGGATGGTCGATGATGTCGCTCCCCTTTCTTCTCTATACATGGCGAGAATCACCTCTTGTCATATGCACAACTCCTCTAGTGAAGATCACGGATGGTTTCAAGAAAGGATAGGATAACACTTAGTGACAACAACAATTAAAAATCATCATGTAAATAGTGCATATTAGTGATATGATACTACAATATTTGTATTTTACATCAACAATATAAAAAACATACCAAACTTGCTTGAATGAGATGCCAAGCACAATCGAAGATAGGGTAGGAAACACGGTGGAGAAGGGCACCACGATAACGAGGAGAGAACCATGATAGTCAGGAGGAAACATGGCTGCGAAACACGAGCACCACGATGAAGGAACACCACAACGTCGCATCGGTGACACACCACCCATATCGACGATAGAGAGGAGAGGAGGAGAAGGGAGAATGGAGCAAACTAGGGAAAATGATCGGTTGTGGCCTGTTTTCTCGAAGACACTATCAGGGACGGTCATTTTGACCATCTCCGATGGTGTCCTTTATGAGAAAATACCTTCTCCAATAGAGAGGGGACGGTCATGATGGTCCCAGCTATAATCAAACGGGGCGGTCATAATGACTGTCTCCTCTAGTCATCCTTAACTTTAGGGTAATGGGACGACACCGGAAGTAGAGAGGGGACAGTCAAAACCGTCCCCTATAGGAGCTTTCACCCACAAAAGCATCCAGTGAGAAACTAAGGCAAAGGGGATGGTCGTAACAAATGTCCCCTTTGGCATGGGTGATTTTACCCCCAGAAGCATCCAATGATAACTCAAGAAAAGGGGACGATCGTAACGACCGTCCCCTCTGGACATCCTCGACTCCAGGACTATGGGACGATGCCAGAAGCATAGAGGGGACGGTCAAAACCATCCTCAATAGATGCTTTCACTCACAAAAGCATACAGTGAGCAACTTAACCAAAGGGGACGGTTTTAATTAACGATCGTCCCCTTTGATCTCTCACTGTTCATGAGGACACTTGACATCGGAGGGGACGCTCATCTGCTACAACCTTCCCCTTCTGAAAATAGAAGGGACGATCATCAAACATCTGTCCCTTATGGTGACAAAAGGGATGGGCTCCCGGCAACCGTCTCCTACTGTCGTCTCCTCTGAGACATTTTCTTCTAGTGATCACGTTTTATCCCTATTTGTGGTCTAACTTACTCCAATTTTAACTAAATATTTAATACATGCAAAACTCAAAGGTTATGTTATATAGTTAAGAATAAAAATAGAATGTTAATGTTAGAATTAATGTTTTGTGGTGACATGCATATGAGATTTCGTCAGTATTTGGGTGCTAACATACACCGATTATGAAAAAAATACCCCTAAAACATAAGTAAATTTATTATATATATTTCAAAAAAGCATAATAAATTTTTATTTAAAATTTAATTTTTGTATTAACAAGCATATATGGTCTCATCAATATTTCAAGTGTAAACATACATCGATTTCAATCAAAAGTTCAAATACTTAAATAATCAAAAAAATATGATAGATATATTCTGTTAAGAATAATACTGTTTTATTTTAAATTTAATTTTGAGTATTAACATTGATAAGATTTTATTACTCTTTTTGTACTTATAAACAAGATTTATGAGAAATCGTTCACCTCATTAATATATATGAGATTTTATCCATATTTTATTATAACATAGTCTAATTTTAACAGAAAGTTTTTGTTAGTAATCATGAGTCGTTTCTTATTATAACCCCAGTAAGGGGCAGTTCTGTATTTTTCCTTTCCATGTACTCTCTAGGGTTTCTAGGGGTTTCCTATATAAGGAGCCCTAGCCCACTGGAATAAACATAGAAAAATATTCCTCTTCACATGGTATCAGAGCAACAGTCCTGGGCTGGGGCTCTGACCTAATCTCTCCCTCTCCCCACCCGCCGCCCCCACCCCCCTCGTCATGCGCGAGCCCCAGGCCTAGGGGAGCCCACCCGTGCCTCTACACCATCATCGCACCCCCCTCCTCTCCGCGCAACCGCCTCCGTGCAGCCTCCGTCTCCTCCGCGCACACAGCCCCAGAACCCACCCGCACAATGCGTCCCTCCCCGCGCACCCCGCACATCCCGCACATTCCCCACACCACGCGCACCCCGCGCATCCCCCACACCCCGCGGCAACCCCCCCCACCCGCGCTCCATCTCCCCACGCCCTGCGCCGCCATCTCCCCGCTCCATCTGCCCGCGCGCTCCAGCCGCGCCATCTGCCTCCAGGCGTCGCCCATCGTGCTGAGCGCTGACTCTGGATAACCAGGCTCCGCCCCTGTGCATTGACTCCGCCCCTGTGCTGACTCCGCCCCTGTGCGCACCCGACGCACACCAGGCTCTGCATCCAGGCGCCCTCCCTCCAGGCCGCCCACCCCTTCAGGCGCTCTCCCTTCAGGCCGTTCCTCCAGGCAGTCCATGGCACTCAAGCTCTCAGCTGTCTCTTCTCCGACCGTCCAGGGCACCTACAGTCCGTCTCCAGGCCGTCTCCAGACTATTTTTCCTTTGCGGCGCTATTTCACAAGTTCGCCCCCTCGCACGGTACTCCTTGCACGCCGGTCTGATTATTAATAGCATGATGATATTCTCATAAGTTCTCATGATCATTGAGATAGACTAGTTTATGTACTGCTCATTATACTGCTCATTATACTCGGCCGCCATGACATCTAGTTCCAATTCTGTGGACTCCAAGCCCCTGTATGCGACACCTTCAATGATGAATCAGGGCACTACTATCAAACTGAAGGGTTCCGAGAATTACGTTTTCTGGTCTCGGTCCTTCAAAGTTTTCATTGGTGGCCAACGTAAGAACTATGTTCTTACCACTGTCCCACTGGCTGCGACAGACAAGGATTATGATACTTGGTATACTGATAACTGTCAGGTTATTACATGGTTGACGAACAGTGTTGACATTTCCATTGCATCCAATCTCCTCTATAAGGAGACTGCCATGGCAATGTGGGAGAGCCTTGAAAATACCTATTCCCAACAAACAACAAAATCTAGGCTTTCTGATATATACACCAAGATTTGGTCCACAAATCAAGACGACACATCATTAATCGAATATTACATACTGCTGACATGTCTATTTGAAGAACTCCTCATCTTCCAACCTGCCTGTTGTGATAAGCAGGTAGGAGAACGGGCAGAATGGCAGGTTTACAGATTCTTATTAGGTTTACATCCACGATATAAACATGTCAAAGATCAATTTCTAACAGCTGCAGCATTGCCTAATCTTGAGACCATTTTTGGTCGTCTACAAGAATTTGAATCTCCACCTCCTCCTCCGTCTGTCGAGACATCAACACATTTTGCAAGGGGAAGATCTTTTCACTCTAGAGGACGTGGACGCGATTCTGGCTAGGGACGTGGTCGAACTTTGGGCCGTGGACAAGACTCATCACGTGGCCAAGGACGTGATCGTTTTCCACCTTGCACACATTGTGGGCGCATGAATCACTTGTCAGACAGGTGTTGGGCCAAATTTGGCATGCCCCCTAATGCCAACAATGCATATGATTCTGCCATCTCTGATACTTCCTATGATGCATCTGAACAACATACTGGTGATAGTCAGCCTTCTTTTACTACCTCAGAATATGCCCGACTACGACAACTGCTGCAAAATACTCCCATTGATACTATTGCTTCTGCATCTACTGCCAGTCTTGCAACAATCTCCAGTACTACTGCCAGCACTGCTTCGACATCTGCACCTGCCTGGATCATTGATTCAGGAGCATCGACTCATCTCACAGGCGAAGGTAGACTTCTGTCCTCTTCCCGACCTTCTTCGGTCGTGAAATCAGTTCGGGTTGCTAATGGAGATTATTCGCCTATCACTAGTGTGGGCATAATGGAGTTCTCATCCACACTACGACTAACAAGGGTTCACTGTGCTCCTGCCTTCCCTCTAAGCTTATTATCTGTTCATAAGCTATGCATTGAACTTGACTGTAAAGTGATATTTGATAAATCTTGCTGTTATTTTCAGGACATCCGGACAAAGAAAATTTTTGGTGGGGGGCATGAGAAGAATGGACTATATTATCTTGACATTCCTAAGACTCTGGATTCTCAGGTGCAGCTTCCATATCCACCAATCCTCTACTATGGCACCTTCGTTTTGGTCATCCATCCGCTAAAGCCCTCTCCATGATGTTTCCTGAACTTTCATCGCTAAAAACTTTTGAGTGCGAGGCGTGTCAGTTTGGGAAGCATCATCGAGCCTCTTTTCCTGCTCGTACTGAGCCCCGTCGTTCTGTTCCTTTTTCATTAGTTCATTGTGATATTTGGGGACCTTGTCCGGTCCGAACACTAAGTGGTCACAAGTATTTTGTTGTCTTTATAGATGATTTCAGCAGGTTATCTTGGGTTTTTCTGCTCAAAGAACGTTCAGAGATTAATCTTATCATAAAGAACTTCTTTCATTATGTTAAAAATGTTTTCTCATCTAACATACATATTTTTCGTTCTGACAACGCATTAGAATTTACCCAACATGACATTGCCTCCTTCTTTGCCTCTGAAGGAACCATCCACCAAACTTCTTGTCCCTATACGTCCCAACAAAACGGGATAGCAGAACGGAAACTGAGGCATTTTCTAAATATTGCTCGCTCTCTTCTATCTCAGATGAAAGTCCCCAAAACCTACTGGGGTGATGCTATTCTCACAGCCGTCTATCTAATAAAAAAAGTACCCTCGCCTACTCTTCATGGGTCTACTCTATTCTCCCTTCTTTATCCAAATGAATCTCCATTTCCTCTTCCTCTGCGAATCTTTGGATGTGTGTCCTTTGTCCATAAATTTCAGAATATTGACAAACCCTCACCAAGGGCGATCAAATACGTCTTCTTAGGTTACTCACGAACTCAGAAAGGGTACAGATGCTACGATCCTACTGGTCATCGGTATTACGTCCTTGCTGATGTAACATTCTTTGAGCAAACTAGCTTCTTCTCAGATTCTGCAACTGATATTTCACTTGATCTTCCTTCGCCACCCATCATCCATAAGCAACGTCACACTGCTACACCACCAGCAATCCCTTTACCACTCTCGTTACTGCAGGATAATATGCCTTCTTCGACTGTCCCCTACAAGAATGTCCCGGATGATCCTCTAGAGATTCCCATTGCTCTACGGAAGAGTAAAAGATGTTGTACTACTTACCCCATATCCAACTACACATCCACATCTGGCTTATCTACCAATGACCGTCGGTACGCCGATGCTCTTATGACTGTCTCCATTCCACGAGATCACATTAGTGCTCTACAGGACACATGTTGGAAACATGCAATGAATGAAGAAATGAATGCACTTACTTCCCGAGGGACATGGGATCTTGTTCAATGTCCGAAAGGTGTTTGACCTGTAGCATGCAAATGGATCTTTACGACCAAACAATCCTCGGATGGCACCATTGATAGATTAAAAGCTCGCCTTGTGGCTAAAGGTTTTACACAAACCTATGGTGTCGAATCTTTTGAGACATTTTCTCATGTTGCACGTATGGGGTCTATCTGAACTATTCTCTCTATTGCTGCAAACAAATCTTGGCCCCTCTTTCAGCTTGATGTGAAAAATGCATTTCTTTATGGTGACCTTGACGAGGAAGTATATATGAAACAACCTACGGGCTATGAAGTCGAGGGGGAGTATGTATTTTGACTTCGCAAGGCCATATACGGTCTCAAGAAAAGTCCAAGAGCATGGTTTGACATGCTTACTACAGAAATAACCACTCTTGGTTTTTAGAGGACGACATCTGATTATTATGTATTTGTCAGGAAAAGAACAACTGGAACCGTTATACTTGCAGTCTATGTTGATGATATGGTTATCACAGGTGACGACTACAATGGGATATCAGAAACCAAGGCCTTCCTTCAAAAGGTATTTGTTACCAAGGACCTTGGATCTCTACGCTACTTCTTAGGCATAGAGGTACTTCGCACTGCCGAAGGACTTCATCTCTCACAAAGGAAGTATTGCATGGACATACTCACTGAAGCATGATTTCTTGGATGCAAGCCCTCTGGTATTCCTGCTGATCCAAAGAAGCATGCCACCTTATCTGATTCAGCCTTTAAGGATGTCTCCCGATATAGAAGCCTTGTTGGTAAACTTCTCTACCTTACTATAACCAGACCAAATATCTCCTATGCAGTAAACAGAGCAAGCCAACATATGGAACGGCCATGTTACAGTCACTGGCAGGATGTTTTCTAAATTCTTCGATACTTAAAGGAATCTCCAGGTCGCGGACTCTTCTACAAAGCAAATGGACACACGGACATGGTTGCCTATGCAGATGCTGATTATGCAAGCTCTCCAGAAGATCGACGCTCCACCACAGGCTATGCTATGATGGTTGGAGGAAACACTGTTACCTGGAGAAGCAAGAAGCAGACCGTTGTATCCAGGTCAAGTGCTGAAGCAGAGTATAGGGCAATGGCACAAGCCAACTGTGAGATCACGTGGTTATTGGCCTTTCTTCAAGAGCTAGGTATTAATGTCACTACACCTATCCCCTGTATTGTGACAACAAGTCTGCAACCTACATTGCTACAAATCCTGTATTTCATGAACGAACCAAACACATAGAAATTGATTGCCACTTCGTACGGGATGCAGTCAAGATTGGAAGAATCACCACTCCACACATCAGTTTGATCTACAGCTTGAAGATGCCTTCACAAAAGCATTACCAAAGAAACATCTGTCATGGATTGTATCCAAGTTGGGCATGACTGATAACTACGCTCCAATTTGAGGGGGAGCGTTCGTAATCATGAGTCGTTTCTTATTATAACCCCAGTAAGGGGCAATTCTGTATTTTTCCTTTCCATGTACTCTCTAGGGTTTCTAGGGTTTTCCTATATAAGGAGACCTAGCCCACTGGAATAAACATAGAAAAATATTCCTCTTCACAGTTTTAAAAACTCAAAGAATATAATATAGATTCTAGTGTAAAAATAAAATAATAATTTTAAAAGGTTGTCAACTAATATGCATAAGAGATTTTGTCAATATTTCTTCGTTAACATAAACCAATTTTCAAAAAAGATCAAACCACCCAAGAAAATATTTTATATATATATATATATTGCAACAAAATTATAATAAAGTTTTAAATAAAATTAATTTTTGCATTAACATACATGTGAGACTTCATACATATTTAATGTGCTAACATATATTCATTCTAACTAAAAGTTTAAATACTAAAAAAACTTAAAAGCATGATAGCTTTATTCTGATGAAAATAACAAAGCTTTGTTTCAAGATTATTTTTTTCCATTGGCAACATTCATATGAGAATTCATCCATCTTTGTATGCTAATATACATCAATTTTGAGAAATCATTCAACTCTTTAATATATATGAGGCTTTACACATAATTGTGTTATAATATGATCTAAATTATATAAAAGATTAATTCTTAAAAACTAAGAAGATCGTATATTTTTTATGATAAAAATAAAAAACTTTAATTCTAAAATTAATTTTTGTATGCAATCATACAAATGAAATTTCATAAATAATTTTATGCTGAAAAAATTCATTTGTATTTGTATGCAATCATAAACCAATTTTGGAGAAAAACTCAAACAATAAAAAACTCAAGAGAAATGTTATATATATATTACAATAAAAGTACAATAAAGATTAAGCTATAATGAATTTTGTGTATTAACATATGAGATTACTTCCATATTTGATTTACAAACATACATCAATTTCAACTATAAGTTCAAATACTAAATAATAAAAAAAAACATGATAGATACTAAAAAACAAAAAAAAACATGATAGATATATTATGATAAAATTAATAAATTTTGTAATATTAATTCTTCTATTGATATGTATATTATATATCATTAATCTTTGCCCGCTAATATACGAGAAGTTGTTCAACTTCTTAATATTTATGGAATTTTATCTATATTTGTGGTCTAACATTCTCAAATTATAACTAAAAAAAATTAATACTTACAAAAACTCCAAGATTACGATATATGTTCATATAAAAATAAAATTTCCATTTTATAATTAATTTTTTATGCTAACATACATGTGGGATTTCGTTAATATTTGTATGTTAGCTTACATCAATTATGAGAAAAAAATATATACCCATAAAACATAATAAAATTATATATATACATGTACATATTTCAAAAAAAAATTATAATGCTTCATTTAAAATTATTTTTTTATATTAACATGCATATCAGACCTCATCCATATTTCAAATGCTAACTTACATCAGTTTTAACCAAAAATTCAAAATACTAAAAAATAGATAAGCATGATAGATATATTACAACAAGAAAAATATTGTACTATTTAAAACATTTTTTGTTTATTTACATTAATTGACATTTCATTAATCTTTCTGTGCTTATAAACACCCATTTTTAGAAATCGTTCAACTCATTAATATATCAGATGTTATCCATATTTGCATTATAAAATACTCTCATTTTAACATAAAGTTAAAATTTTAAAATAATATGGTATTTATTTTAGCACAAAAATAAAACATTAATTTTAATAAAATTGTATTCTAGCATGCATATGAGAATTTATCAATATTTGTATATTAACACAAATCAATTTCGAGAAAAAAGATCAACCTAAGTGTTATATAATTCCATAAAATTATAATAAAGTTTCATTTAAAATTATCCTTTTGAATTAACAAACATGCCAGATTTCATTGATATTTAATGTGATAACATATATTAATTTTAAATAAAAGTTCAAATACTAAAAAAGTGAGAAAGCATGGTAGATATATTTTGATAAAAAATAATATTTTTTGTTCTAAGATTACTTTTTTATCTAGTTCATTCACATGACAACTTGTTAATCATTGTGTGTTAATATACGCTAATTCTGAGAAAATTTCCAACTCTTTAATATATATGAGACTTTACCCATAATTGTGTTCTAATATGACCTTAAATCAAATAAAAGTTTAATTCCTTAAAAATAACAATTAAATATAAAGTGAAAATACAATAAAATATTAAATCTAAAATTATCTTTTGTACGCAATCATACAATCAAGTTGTCTCAATATTTGTGCAATAACATGCAATGATTTGGAGAAAAAAAATCAACCCCTAAAAAACTTAAGATAACTTGTACATATATATAACCTACAAAAACATAAACATAAATGATATATATATTAGAATAAAAAATAAAACATTAATTTTAGATTTATTTTTTATGGTAACATACATATGAGATTTCTACAATATTTGTGTTTTAACATACACCAATTATGAGAAAAATATACCTCTAAAAACAAAGAAAGATTAATATATATCAAATAAACTTAATAATGCTTCATTTGAGGATATTTTATCGTATTTACATGCATATCAAATATCATCTATATTTCAAATCCTAGGAAATAACAATTTTAACCAAAAGTTCAAATACTAAAAAAATCAAGACAACGTGATAGACAGATTATGATAAGAATAATATTGTATTATTTCAAACATTTTTTATGTGTTAACATTATTATGAGATTTCATTAATCTTTATGTTTTAACAAACACCAATTTTGAGAAATCATTCAACGTGTTAATATACATATATATATATGAGATTTTAATAATATTTGTGTTATAGCATACTCTAGTTTTAACGTAACGATTAAAAAACACAAAGAATATGACATATATTTTAGCATAAAATTAAAATATTGATTTTGAAAAATTGTTTATTAACACGCCTAAGAGAATTCATCAATATTGGTGTGCTAACACAAATAAATTTTGAGAAAAAAGGTCGACCACTCAAAAGCCCAAGAAAATATTATATATATATATATGGCAATAAAATTATAATAAAGTTTCACTTAAAGTTTTTTCCATTAACATACTTGTGAGATTTCATCAGTATTTGATGTGCTAACATAAATCAATTCTAACTAAAAGTTCAAATACTAAAAAATTCACGAAAGCATGATAGATTTATTATGATAAAATGTTAATTATTTAAAGATTAATTTTTGTGTAGTAACATTCATATGAGAATTCATTAAACTTGGTGTGCTAATATGAATACATTTTGAGAAATTGCTCAACTCTTTAATATATATAATACTTTACGCATACTTGTGTTCGAATATGCTCTAAAATTAAATGAAAGTTTAATTCCTTAAAAATAAAGAATGTGATATACACTTTATGATAAAATAATAAAATATTATATCCAAATTATCTTTTTTGTCCAATCATACAAATGAAATTATGTAAATATTTATGTGCTAGCATATACGAATTTCAAGAAAAAATCACACCCACCCCGAAAAAACTCAAGAGAAATGTGTTGTGTGTGTGAATGTATGAGATAAATTTATAATGAAGTTGAATTTAAAATGAATATTGTGTATTAAAATACAAACGAGATTTCTTCCATATTTGATGCGCTAACATACATCAATTTCAATTATTCAAATACTAAAAATCAAGAAAAACATGATGAATATATTATAATAAAAATAATAAAGTTCTGCTTAAGATTAATTTTCTGTGTATTAACATTCACATGCTATTTCATTCATCTTTGTGTGTTAATATACACCATGTTTTAGAAGTTGTTCAACTTGTTATTATTTATTACGTTTTATCCATGTTTGTGGTCTAAAATATTGTAATTTTAAGTAAAAGTTTAATACATGCAAAACCCAAAGATTATGATATATATATATATATTAGGATAAAACAAAATATTTATTTTTTATGGTAATATACATATGAGATTTTATCAATATATATGTCCTAATGTACACCGATTATGAGAATAAATATAGCTCTAAAAAATAGATCTCGTAGGAGTCTGGGTCGTGTCTCGGTCCCGGAGTGGTTGATCATCCTCTCAGACTAGCTACTGATCATCGCCTTGGTAAGCCATTGCCTCAACAACTAGCTAATCTAGCGCGAGCCCCTCCTCGGGCAGATTCCTCCTTTTGCTCCTCAGCTTACGAGGTATTAGTCAGCTTTCTTATATTTTTTTTCTTAATATAGGTTATAGATGTATACGCAGGGAAAGTTTTGTGTAATGAAAAATGCAAGCACAGTTTGGAGAGGGTTTTTTCTTGCAATAAAGGAAATGTATCTACTCCATCCGACTAGTTCTGGGTTCGAGTCCCAAGCAACCCACAATCGATATGGAAATATTTCTATTTTTATTTACTTTATTTAGTTATGCACTGATGAACTATTACCCTTGGATATCGGTTGACATTGACATATAGGCCATGTTGTATTGTTAAATAGCAAACCTTCTATTAGCTATTCACAATTATAGCTATTTGTGTACTTGAAAGTCCTTGAAAATTTAATAAACCAAGATTTTTCCATGACTGCAATTTTAGAGAGACGCGAAAGCACAAGCCTATGGGGTCGCTTTTGTAACTGGATAACTAACACTGAAAACTATTTAATATATATCAAATAAACCTAATAATATTTCATGTAAAGTATATTTTTTTGTATTAACATGCATATGAGATCTCTTTCATATTTCAACTGCTAACATACATCGATTTTAACCAAAAGTTCAAATACTAAAAAAATAAGAAAACGTGATAGATATATTATGATAAGAATAATACGGTTTTATTTTATAATTAGTTTTTGTGTATTAACATACATATGAGACTTCATTAATCATTTTATGCTAATATACACCAATTTTGGAAATTGTTCAACTCATTAATATACATATACATACATATTATACCATTTCATACATATCTGTGTTCTAATATTCTCTAATATTAGCAAAAAGATTAATTCTAAAGAAAACACAAAGAATATCATATATTTATGATATAAATAATAAAATAATAATTTTAAAATAAATTTTAGCTAGCTGACATTCATATGACATTAGGATAATATTTTATGTGCTAACATATGTCAATTTTGAGAAAAAAGAAAACTTTTAAAGAACTCAAGAAAATGTTCTATATTATAATAAAACTATAATAAAGTTGAATATAAATCAATTTTGTGTATTAATAAACAAGTGAATTTCTTCCATATTTGAAGTGCTAACGTACATCAATTTCAACTATAAATTTGAATATTAGAAAAATCAAGAAAGCATGATATATATATTATGATATAAATAATAAAGTTTTATTTTAAAATTAATTTCCTGGGTATTGACATTCATATAATTTATCATTAATCTTTATATGCTAATATACATCGTTTTTGAGAAATTGTTCAAGTCATTAACAATTATGAGATTTAATCTATATTTGTGTTCTGACAAAGTCTAGTTCTAACAAAATGTATAATTATGAAGAAAAATCAAAGAATATGACATATATTTGAGAATAAAAAATAAAATATTAATGTTAAAACTAATATTTTTATGCTAACTTACATATGAGATTTCAACAATATTTATGTGCTACCAGATACGATTACGAGAAAAAAGATAGACACCTACAATAACTCAAGAAAATTATATATATTACAAAAAATAAAAATATTTCATTTAAATCAATTTATTCTATTAACATATATTTGAGATTGCATCCATATTTCATGTGCTAATATAAATTAATTCCAATGAAAAATTTAAATACTAAAAATTCATGAAAGTATGACAAATATATTATGATAAGAATAATAAATCTGAAGTTCTCCTGCCAATTATATGAAAAGAGAAATTTATTCATATTTGAGATTTCGTTAATCTGTATGCTTATGATATAAAAGATAATATAATTGGACTCCTGATTGAGAAGTAATCGAATGCCAATAACAATAACAGAATATATATTATATATATATATAAGAGATTTCGTTAATCTTTATGTGCTTATATACACCAATTTTCAAAAGTTGATCAAATCGTTAATCTGTAAGAGATTTTATCCATATTTGTGTTCTAACCTACTCTAATTTTAATTGAAGGTTTAATTCTTTAAAAGAATCAAAGAATGTGGAAGACAAATTATGAGATGAATAATAAATTTTTATGTATATATGACCACTGTTATACCAGTTTTCATGTATATTTCGACATTTTATAAGTATCAATTTAAAAACAAATATGGATACGGATATTTGTTTGTAAGTTTATGTACATCTGCTACTTATATGAATCATGTTCATTATGTATGTATTTGTGTGTGTCTTTTTGTATTGAGGAATAACTGTAACTTGTTTTTTCATAGTAACCGATACGTTAAGATTCAAGGGATCTCAACAACATGCGATAATATGATAACAAAAACATGTAAACACGAATTCAAAGGACACAAAACGAGAAGTTCCATATTTGGATCCATGACATGCAAAGACATGATTATGATTAGCTACCCTAGCATCAAGCTTAATCCTCATCCTAATCACTCCAAGAAGGTCTCCATGATGTCGGAGTAGATCCCATCGCCGCCAGTGGAGTGCGGTGGGGGCACATACGAGGAAGCATCGAGCGGGGAGGACGTGACAGAGGGAGACGGCGACGACGAGGACGCACCCCTCGTGGGGAGAGTGTAGCTCCTCTTGAACTTGAATCCATGATCCATTTTCCTCTCATGCTCAAGCTTCTCCTTTCCCTCCTCAGTGCCACCAAAGAGGAGCTTGCTATCATCTCCGCGACCGGTGAGGGCGGTGAAGAAGGAGAGCCCATTGGGCCACTTCAGGTCGTGGTCGTGGTTGTGGCCATGGATCATGCCTTCCAATTGCGCGGTAGGCATGGGGAGGAACATGTGGGTGGGATCATCCTTAGCTTCGCGAAAGCCCATCTGATTGTG
This sequence comes from Ottelia alismoides, assembly GCA_037367405.1. Taxonomy (NCBI): domain Eukaryota; kingdom Viridiplantae; phylum Streptophyta; class Magnoliopsida; order Alismatales; family Hydrocharitaceae; genus Ottelia; species Ottelia alismoides. Next base: position 194,091 of record JAZKJV010008295.1, on the reverse strand, counting down.
CGTGAATTGTGGCGGCGGCAAAGGTCGGTGGTTCCAATTGGGGTGAGCTGGGGTCGGGAGATGCTTCGATGCTGATGGGGAGGCGGCGACCGGCGAGGAGGCTCGGGTGGAGGCGAAGAGCTGAGAGAGGTAGAATCCGGATTGGTAGCCAAGTGATTCAAACATGTGCCTCATCCTTAGGACAAAGTGCAAGTCTTCGGGGATCTGTCATTAGCAAACATAATTAACAACAATCAAACATTAGTTATGAGTTACCGTATCCGTAAGCGGTTCTTGTTTCTACGATGACTGTTTGGTTTTTGATTATTCATATTACAAGTAATTTTGAAAAATAAAAAAGGAAAAATCTTATAAATAAAAAAATATGTATATGTGCGTATGTAATTAAGTTGGTTTATAGGGGTATATATGTAACTATCCCAAAAAGAGCCAATATTTAGGAATCCAAAATAAAATAAAATACATTCTTAAAAAAGAAACGATTTTTACATCTACATTCCCAGGACACTTATTTAATTACTTACATATCCCATGTAAACAATTACGTACATGCCCCTCAATATTATACAAGGTTAGTATACGTAATTTCATAGGTTTCTACGGGTACAAGGCGAATATTCCAAAAGAACATGCAAAACCATACAATTTTCGGAAGAGAAAAATAGTTCGCTTCTTTTTTTCGAATATGTACTGTGCAAGCTTATTTAGTGACATATATGTCCTATATAGGCATTCTTATTATTACACATATGCCCCTTAGCATATACGAAACTATATAGATAGTTTTTTTACACTTATTTCCACTAACTCTTTTTCAATTCCAATTATGTCCCTATCGTGTTACACAATTTACAATAATGCCCTTCCATTAGTGTGATGCAGTGGCATAAGCATAATAACGGAAGAGTTTATCATGAATTTTGGAAGAACCCATTTTGCAAAAAAAGTTAGAGGCAGGAGTGTAATAGGAAAACTCAGAAGGACACAAGTGTAAAAATCCAAATATAAATTTTGTAGTGTTGTATATGAATGGCCCAAAAAAAGACGGTACCGGTCCGATACGGTTTCCGAACCATACCGATCCGGTATTTCCGCGGATCCGATCATTCGGAAACGGGTCACTCAGACCAGCCGACTCGACAGTGGCATTCGGTACACAGCAGAGGATCCGACTAGCTCGAAAACCGCAAAAAAAACCGCGAAGAGAGAGACGGAGGACGATACAATCTTGCAGGATCCGAGCTGGAGAAGGCCGTGCCCCGCCTGGATGACGGCAATGGTCTGCTGCATCAGAATCAGAGCATCAGCATTTGCATCAACATCAACAAAAGAACACAGATATCGTCCTCATCACTCGCCTGGATTCCACACGAGAACTGGTCGGTCCACTCCGGTGGAATCTGCGGGAAAGGAACCCAATCTGAGTGAAAAACCTCTGCTTTCGATCTTTAGATTTTACCACTTTAAAGCAAAGAAAAAGGAGAAAAGATGCAGAGATGATGAGCATACGGCATCGAAGGAGCTCTGCCAGTAGTTGGAGATGTTGGGCTCGCACTCGGAGGGCTCCTTGAACACCCACTTGTGGCACTTGTCCGACGCCACCTTCCCCATCAGCCTGCGGGATCGACACGCCGATCAACCGCGAGGACGACAACGACGACGACGAAGAGAAGCGGTGATTAAAAAAAGGAAACAAAACCACCTACCCAACACCCACCCTTCTCCGTAGTTGTAGAGCTGGATGGACATCTTGCTGAAGGCCTTGCGTATCGCGTCCTCGCCGCCGTCCAGGTCCTCATCGGGCGACCGGGGCCGGCAGAAGCCGTCCTCCCACATCAGCATCCTGCGTACAGGGAATTACGGAATCCGTGGCGTAGGGATAATGCGATGCGTCAACTTCACTTACAGGCTCCCGTTGTCGTCGCCCACCTTGCACCCGTTGCCTCCTCTGCACCTCCTGCAGAGGGAAAGAGCAGACGCACAGTAAGTAGGAGTGTTTCCACGTTAAAATCTCTGTGTTGAAGAAGAGGATGATGCATTACGGGCGGGGGCGGATGGTCCAGAAGACGGAATAGGTCCAGTCGGAGCTGAGGCAGACGTTGCGGAGGGCCTCGTGGAGCGCCATCATGCCGACGGCTTCCTTGCTCCTGCTGTCGCTTGTCGCTGCGCCTCCCGAGCCCACCATTGATCTCGCTGACACTTTCTCTCTCTCTCACTGTTTGGGTCTCTCTCCGTGTGTTCTTCCTCTCCTCTTCTTCTCCTCCTTTAGCTTTGCTTTGCTTTTATCCTGCAGTGGTTGGATGCCCCCACAGCTACAGGGAGGGAAACTACACAAAGAAGTGGGCTTTTGTCTCCACACTGTGCTCTGCTCTCAGTGCTTCTCTCTCTATCTCTCTCTCTCTACAAGTGTCTCTTTTGTGTTGGATTCGTGACCAACTTTTCGCTCCGCTCGAACAGAAGAACGATATTTTCCGTTGTGATTACGGGAAAGGTTTTAAATACGGATTATAATCTTATCTCTATTTATTTTTTATATTTAAAATATGAATGTAGATACGAATATTGTCCGATGTGAAAAATATGGTACCATATTCATGAAAATGAATACGAATTAAAAACGAATACGAATCGAATACGAATAATAATGGAAATTTTTAAGAGATTAACTTATATATATATATATAAGATGGTTTACACAATAGATATACGAGATATAGTAATTTTATAACAATTATATTAAAAATGGTGAATGCAATCACAAAATATTGTTACGCATAGTTATAAATAAATTTGTTATTATATTTATGTACGAAAATGAATATACAAATACAAATACGAATATATCAATTGTCAAAGTAATATCCATATATGTATCCATTTTAAAACAAATACGAGTACAAATGTCAAAATATGTATAAAACGAATACGATGACGGATCGGATATGAATATATTCACATTCGTTTTCATCCCTAGTGTTAACTGATCGAAATGAAATTTTAGTCCAAATTCGAAAGAAATTTCAGTTATTTCGGTAATATTTTCATCTATCAACCACCCTCAAGGTACATATATCTATCATTTCGGTAATATTTTCATCTATCAACCACCCTCAAGGTACATATATCTATCATTTCGATCGAATTTAAGTCACATGTCGAAATCTAAATTTGATCGAAATTTGTTGAATTTGATGCCATGATTACAAGTGTCTCCTGAATATGTGATCAAGACAGTCAAGATAATTCCAAAGAAAATATGGATCATATGAAAATATTGATGGCGTATGTAAGCAAAAATACTTGAAAATAATATATATTTTATGGATTTTTACACCCCATCCTTCTATTCGGTAATTATAGTTATGCCCTTATCTTTTTCACGATAACACTTGTGCTTGCACCCCTATATGGTTGTAAAATTCATGATTTTGTTCTTTTGTTATTGCACTTATGCTCCCGTTCTGCCTTAACGGAAGAGTAGAATTGTGAATTTTGTAAGAAAATAGATGCAAATGTGACATTGCAAAATAGATGGGAGTATAGTTGTAATTACAGAATCTCATAGGGACACGAATGTGAAAAACTCATTTTCTTTAATGCGAAAAAAACAGGGTGCTTCTGCGTACATGGACCTCTATATAATATATATTGGGTGGGAACGCCTCGGGGGCAGGAGAGGTCACGTGCGCACGTGCCTCGGCCTGCGTCGTTTGGCATAAAAAGGAGATATAAAAAAAGGGAGCAGAAAATTGCAGGCTTCTCTTAATTTAATCCATTTGTTTAATCTCATGTCGTTGAATGAGATATTTCGATTCTCTACAATCTTTGACCCCAACTAATTACCTATCCTTCTACTGATCCAAAACTCTAATCCTTAGTCAGGGTTTAGTTTGGATCATCTCACGTCCGATCGAGGAGATGGGTGATCAGAGATGTTCGCCCTTCGGCCTCCGACACTGCCTCGGCGGTCGGAGCCGGTCACGTGCTCACGCAACACCGTCGTGCATCGGAAGGCTTAAAGAAATGGTGAGGGCAGGTTAGAGATTGAGCAACTTGGAGAGATTGATTAGTTTAGGAGATGAGGCTCTCTACCGAACTTTCGTTTTTAGCCCCTCGAACATTCTTATTTGCATGTAGGTCCTTGTGAGAGTGAGTGCTGCTTTGCCACTCATATCAAACCTAACATTCGTTGACTTTGATGAGATGAGCAATCAAATTGACCACAAATAGATGCGAGAATGTTGCATTATTGCTTGATTTTTGGGAGAGCAATGACCCTACATAGCAATCACATCATGCCCATTTATGGATCCCAGGTCGAAATCGGAGCGTTTTCGCGTATATTCGCTTAAATTATCGGTAGAAATTTTACATGTTGAACAGTCGGCCTTCCATCCTATCGTGGTTCTGTAGCTAATCTTCAATATATCGTGATTTTCAAGGTTATGAACGTAAAAATCTTTTAATTAAGCTTTCGCGGGTAGCAGTCGACGAATGAAGTGTCAACACCCCGCTCCATCTTGTGGATTTGTTCTACCGCATTTCTCTTCAGAGACAGAGACCACGACGAGTATAATGTCATTCAGATAATAGTAGTCCCGTAATTAAGTTTAATTTTTTTAATATGTAAAATAATGTGTTAGGTAAAAATAGGTGTATATAGGACAAGAAAAGAAGTTCTCCGATTCATAGGACCTTTATAAACAGAATCGAAATCATTATAGGATCCACATTGTTATTCATTTTCAAGGTTGCTTAGGTAATTTTAAAGATATATAGGAGATAGAAGCAATGTTTCAGAAAGAAAATATAGGTCTGCCGACATGGGAATCAGAGATATGTATATTTAAGTTATAAGGACTGAAATGAAAATATTTGAAAGTTGAGGATCGTGTCGAATGTGTGGACTAAAAAAATACACGGCAATTAATTGGGGCATCGTCGATATATAATGTAAAATATATACATAATAATCCAGATTTTTTTACACATGTGCCCTTATGAAACTCTTCTATTACAATTATGTCCCTACTTTTTTGCAATAATACTTGTGTTCATATATTCTTACAAAATTTACACAGTACCATCCTTCTGCTAAGGTAAAAAATGATAAGTCAAATAACATAATGGTGGCATCGTGAATTTTGTAAGAATATAGGGACACAAGTTCTAAGGTATGGGTATAAACATAATTGCATAATCCCAGAGGCGCAAAGGTACAAAAAAAACCTAAATTGTATGACCACTAATACAACAATGACAATCAGTGTAGAAAGTGCATTATAAATGTGATTGCTTCAGATATTGAATTTCGTGTCCCTAAAAAGAAATATGTTGGATAACACTAATTAAAAATTGGAGAGCATGTATGGGCAGAAGAGAAATGGCGTATGTATGTATCAATTGAGCAGGGAGGTCTATAATACGAGATAAGAAGAGTTGTAAGTTGATGATTACTATGTTGCATTAAAAGCAAAATTGGAAGATATTGATTATTATTGTGATGACACTTGGACAAGTCATGCTGATCAAAAAAATACGATTCTTTATGTATGTGCCCCTTTGAGATTCAGCCATTACAACTATGCCACTCCTTTTTTGCTATAATACATGTCTCCATATATTCTTACAAAATCCACAATTCTATTATTTTTTTAATTACACCTATGCCCCTATTTTACCTTAATGGAAATGTAGAATTGTGGATTTTGTAAGATAATAGGGGCACACGTATTATTGCAAAAAATATTAGGATGTAACTGTAATTATAGAATTACCAAGGGGCACAAGTGTAAAAAATCCAAAATAATGTTAGTAGAAGAACGGAAAGCATGGGATTTTTATTTTCCTTGATGGCCAAAAGAATGGGTGAGACAACTAAGAGTTAAATTCTAAATGCAGTAATAAGTTTCAATATTGAGGAGGCATGTAATGCTATTGAGAATAATTTCGTGCATCTAGGGAAGATGAACATGTTACATCTTTTAAGATGCAAGCTTTATTTATGAGAGGGAATAAGAGTGGCTACTGGAAAGACAAGAAGTGTGGGCAGGGCAAGGATGCTAGTCACGAGATTGATTGTTGTTGGGACCTTCATCTAGAGAAGAGGCCAAATAATGGGAAGAAATATGTCGCGATGGTCGCTGATATGAAGAATACTAGTTGCCATCAAATTGAAAGCAAGAAACTAACATATGATCGTATAAAAAACCTCAACGTGTATGCAAGGAAGATATCTCTCTCTGACAAAGTTGCAAGTGATGTCAATATTATGAACGTCGCCATGTCTACCCAAAAAAAATAAAGGAAAAGTTATTTAACAATACAATGACTGGATTATAGATGGTGGTGTCTCTGATCATATGATTGAAAATTTGAGAATGTTTTAAGACTATAAACTAGCTTATACAAGAGAACGTGCAAACATGGTTAATGGATACTCTGTCACTTGTTACAAATAAAAGGAAGCATGTCTATTATTAACAAATTTATCTTAAAGGGTGCTCTTTATACTCATGATTTTCTAATTAACATGCTATTTGTGTATTGCATTGTCAAGGATCTTAATGTTGGTTGTCATTTGATACTCACTCATATGTTTTTGCAGGAATTGGAAACGAGGAAGTCTATTGGGATTAGTTTGGTTATTGATGGCCTCTATATTTTCTTGCTTGTATAGTCAACTTGAGTTGCTACAACAGTTAACAAAAAGCAGACGATCTCCGGACTCTTCGATAGTGGCATGAGCGGCTTGATTTCCCTATTTTTAATTAGCTTCAACACTTATTTCCATATTTATGTAATAAAGTTGGAGTGAAAAACATTTTTGTGAAATGTGCCAAGTATCTAAGCACACTAAAATTGTATAAATGGTACAATTCATGCCAGTAACTCTACGTTTCAAATTGTTCACTCCGATATTTATGACCTTCAAGTATGAAGACCTTAGGAAGCCATCTTGATTGTGTTACTTTCGTTGATGAATTTTCGCAATGTGTGCATATTATAATAGAAGTGAAGTTCCAAATGATGTCAAAACATTTATAAATATGATTTTCACTCAGTAAGGGAGGAAAGTACAAATGTTTATGACTGACAATGCTAGGGGAATACTTGAAAGGCTCCATGCGTACTTCCCTTAACTAGAAAGGAAATCATTCGTGAAACCTCTTGCAGTTATAATCCCCAACATAATGGTATAGTTGAAAATTAGAATCATCATTTATCGAATGTGACCGAAGCAATCGTATTCCAAAGAAATGTGTCAAAGACCTTTTGGGAGAAGTCATTCTAATCTTACATTCATTATCACACAATCTACTATGATAGGAAAGAGAGCTCTACTCTCAATGGTACATCCTATCAAGTATCCTTTCGATTTGGATCCACATGTTTTTGATGTGATTTCTTTCTCCATAAGTCTCGACCTGGTGTATGCAAAATAGATCAGAGCACCACAATGCATATTTCTTAGTCTATTGGTAAAAATGTCGAGGAAAATGAAAAGAGTATTTATTTTCTTAATGACATAGAAGAAGTTGTATAAATGGATGAGGATATGGAGAATGACAAGGAGAATAGAGATGGATCTGAATATGTGTATAGATTTGGATAGATATATAGCAGACTAGAGGAAAATGATGTGAAAATTGAAGATGAAATAATATCAAATCATAATCATAATCTTTCCTCGAATGAGGTCATGAAAATACTGTGAATACTTCTCTCTCTCTTGATATTTGTGTCAATGATTTTGACACTTTACTTGATGATCACATTATAGCTATGAGAAAAGCAGTTTGTACTTTTCGAGTCTCTACTCATTATCCAGTGGACAGCTTCATTGATTATACAAGGATGAGTCTGAGATATAAATGCTTTGTTACTCTTTCGGATTTTCATCGTATTCCTACAAAATAATACATGTGCTTAAAATGATCCGAAATGGGTCATTTCTATGAAGGGGAGAAATGTATGGTTTAGTTAAAAATGACAATGGATGTTGTTGAAGCTCCTAATGGTTCCCCTTTTCTTGGCTCTTAATGGGTTGACAACATTAAGTACATTGTTGATTGGTGAGTTGATAGATTGAAGACATGTCTTGTGGTAGGGTATACAATCAAAAATGTGGGATCGACTATCTCGAGATATTTTCCCTTGTGAAAAAGTGAATACCATCAGAGGTGTTACTTTCCTATATGTTCATTTTTTTGGAAAATGTATCTATTGGATGTAAAAAAAAATGCATTCTTAAATGGTGGTATTAAAGAAGTAGTCTATATAAAGATGTTGTACATGTTTAAAATGGGAACGAGTATTGGAACTTAGAAAAGATGTTTTTTTAATATGATGAAATGCTAAATAACTACTCTAAATAAGTCAAGTTGTGGTATGAGTGATCAATAAATCGATTAGAACCACGCTTAATGTATCTCGATGAAGAGAGCGCGGCGTAAATTTATACATGGATAAGTCTAGAGTTGAACACAAGGATATGAACAATTAACTTATTTAACTAAGGTTTAAATATATAGGTTAAATTATCTAGTGTGGTCTAGGTTAAGATGAATGCATGAGTTTTTCTATCTTTCTATATGCAAATTATATGAGACAGAATCAATGACATGCACTAAAGAACAAACTGTAATAAGACACATGAATTACTCTTAAATTAAATGTTCAAATTTCTAGACATAATCTACAAAATCTAATTCCCAAAATTAATGCTCAATTAGGATGCTTAATTAAGTAATGAATCAAGTCAAGGATGAAGCATCTATGTCCCTATTCACAAATACTTATAATCCTATTTAATCAGAGCTATAGAATGATAACAAATATTATAAAGCTCATTTAAACAAGAAGTGTGTAAATCAAGGATTAATTTGCCTACTCCTATCTCTATTTTAGAGTTAAAATAGTTCAATGGCAAATTAATACATCTAAATTGATCCATGACTTTGTTCCATAAAACAATGATCAATTATTCATCTAATCAGAACATTCAGATCATTAATGGATAGAGCGTAAAAATATATTTCAAACAAGATCGATTTCACTAAAAATAAAGTTCATATGCTCAAGTTATTCAACCAACAATCTAAAAGCTTAATTGCAAATAAACACATGCAAAATAATTAACTAAACATCACAAACAAGTTATAGACTAAAATACAAATACAAGAAGCCAGAGGGGCTTATTTGGAAAGGTCATAGCGCAAGAGAGCTAATTTGCACATTCAAAGACCTAGCGGGGATGTTCTGCAAAACTCTCATGGGATGTGTATAGGGATGAAAACGAATATGAATATATTCGTATCCAATCCGTTATCGTATTCGTTTTCTACATATTTTGACATTCGTATCCGTATTCGTTTTAAAATGGATGCGAATATGGATATCACTATGACATTCGCTAATATTCGCATTCGTATTCGTATATCCGTTTTCGTATATAAGTATAGTAATATATTTATTTACAATTGTATGTAACAATATTTTATGATTGCATTTACCATTGTTGATATAATTGTTATGAAAATAATATCTCCGTTATATTTATTTTATTCGTAAACAATCCTAAACATGCATATTTTGGTTAATCTATCAAAATCTTTTTGCTATTATTCGTACCGGATTCGTATTCGTTTTACGTTCGTATTCGTTTTTAAGGATATGGTAACTGATTTTTCACATCTGTCAATATTCGCATCCGCATTCGTATTCGTATTTTAAAATGGGTAAGGATATGATTATACCTACATTCGCATCAGTATCCGGCCGTTTTCATCCCTAGATGTGTAGGCTTCTTCTTCGGATTGCGGTTCGGGCTGGACCAACGGTTTGGTCCAGGTGGAAGATGCTGGAGGTGCGAAGATCGGATCCTTAAGCATGGATGTATGAAGTAGAGGCTCAGATGTTGATCAGAACTGTTAGAACAACTTGATCCAAGGGCTCATAGTGATGTAGAGATGGATGGTAGCAATGCTCCTTTGGTTGGATCGGGAGGCTTCTGGTTGGTTCCTCTATGGATGGTTGGATCAGAATCCAACGATAACTGTACGCTCTCAAGGGTGGCTGCTCCTCTATATAAGACAATGAGCAGGCAGAGCTCCGGCGGGGCTACTCTTTCTCCTCCGTCGTCTTCCAGGATCGACGAAGGTCAGATTAGCTTCTTGGATTGCTGGTGAAGATGAAGGATAGTTGATGAAGACTCGACAATGGCGGGATCACCGAGATGATTGAGGTGTGTCGGAGATAAAGCTCGAGATCGGAGAAGGGTACCAACCTCCGATCAATGAGGTTTCAAAGGACCTACAGTGGTTAGACACATAGCCGAAGCAAGGGAGAATGGTTTTGAGTGGAATGGAGGGCTGCATCGGGTGGTCGGAGATGGAGCCCTAATGGGTTCACCAGCTTTGCAAGAAGGTGAACCAGTGGAAGTGGAGAGTGTTCTGGAGAAGAAAGGGATGTGCTTGGAGCGGCACGTGAACGTGTGTGGTGTACTGAGAAGGTGGACAAGTGATCAGATCCATGTGAGGGCTAGTGTGTGATGTGGGACATGCGAGCCCATGGAGAGCCATTATGCAATAAATGTTATTGCAAATTCACTCCTTACTCTGAAATGAAAAATAATTAATTTGCATAATAGATCCCTTAGTACGATTAAAGTTGTGCACCATGACCATTCTAATGATCATATACACACCTTATCGATCGTTTGTTCTCAAACAACCCTTAATGAACATTATTGAAGGTTTGATCTGGATCAAACCTTCAGGAGGCTATAATGGATCCAACTTGAACATCATCTTCATCTTATCGAAACAGATCAACCCGAACCTTTATATATGCTTGACAAATCAAACCTAGATTATTTGTCCCCGAAGGCATACATACACATATACATATAAACTAATTAAGTTAATTGTAGTCGACGCTACAGTAAAAACATGCTATTCATCGCGAAAATTAAGAACTAAAAGTAGTTTTGCAAAAATAATAGTTCTCTGTTACATATATTCTACGATGGATGATAGAACAACAAATTACAAAATAACCGTCACTATAGACCCATTTACAGCAGATGAGCCATCGACGCGGAGTTCATCCATGGAACGCGAAAGAGAAGTCCTCTCCTCTCTGGGAAGGAAGACAAATCTTCAAATTTCCAAAGCTAAAATAATCGGAAAATAAAAAACAAAGAACTCCCATTAATCAATATGTGAAACGAAGGATTAATACATGATCGCTTTTCAATGCATTACAATTCAAAGTGTCTCGAGCACGAGCACCGATATCGCGATCCACCTCACTGATCGAAAGGGAGCCAGTGCAGCTCCAACTCCAACTCACCGCATTCCACATTCTGAAGCTTCAGTAGGACCTCTTGCTTGATCTTACCATCTACGATGTTGACGGTACTGTCGTGGACGAGGGCGTTGTCACTCGTCTTCAACCACTTCCCTATCTGCATGTCCTCTAGCAAGCCAGCATCCCCGAAGGCCATGGCGGCCGTGACAAGGGGTTGTATGTCTATCTCGGCCTCCCCCATTATGTCGTCCGCGGAGAGCATGTCGTGGTCGTACACTTGCTGCCCATATCAAAAAGGATCTTCATGATCATTGATCTTAGTTACACTACGACCATTATAATCTTACCAACTCTTACAGCCCTTGGACAGGAGCATGTATGTTAAATAGAGTAAAATTACAAGAGGGCGAGGTGTAATTACAAAGGATTTCAGGGGTTATGGTGTAAATTAGACATGATTTTAGGGTTCATATCAGGAAAAATAATCCAAATTCATACGCATCTATAAGAAAATCATGAACAAAAACTTAGAACTTTACCAGTTTTAAAGCACCATGATTCTGAGGAACGGAAAATTTCAGCTCTTCGTTCCAAACTGGATTCAGATTGCTCTTCACCACGGTCGTTTGCGCTTTCTTGAGGATCAAGAACCAAATTATCATATACTGTTCTTACGATCACAACGATAACTACATCGCAACAAAATTGTTTGTATCGATCACAAGAAGCTCACCTGATGCCCAAGAGCCAGAACAACGTAAGGGTCGCTCGAAAGCATATCTCTGACCGCTAGATTTCTGCCTCTGATTACTTTCACATTCAGTATCCCGATATATTCCACCATGCCAGCCTGCAAGCGATCCAATCATGATATGAAAAAAAAATCAAAAAGATCGAGTGTCGGTAAATGACACAGGAAAAGTAGTTGCGTTATGCTCACATCAATCCTTGAAGGCTTCGAAACGAGGCTACTTCCGGTATCCTTTATAGATGGACTGTACCGAAAAGAACTCATAGAAGAGACGATGCGCAAACTCGGTGTCACGAATTCCTGCAGTTCGTATTTGGACCTTATGAATCTTGCGCGGTCTTCGTCACTGGCATCCGGTCTGGGCTTCTTGTATGTCCTGGGGAGAAAGGCCTCGTAAGTTGCGTTTGCATACGAGTTCCCGCCAACCTCGACCATGGACTGTATTTCCTCTTCCGACCACTCGTCTAATGTCACTGACAGTACCTGAACAGGTCCTCGGACAGTTCATAATACTGGTCTATAGTAAGGCATTCGTATTTGAAAACATAAAAGTAAACAGACATTACCGAATAACCGCATTCACGTTCGAAGAGTATCAAAATTGTATTTTTGGAAAAACAAAAAACAAGATGTACCTTTGAAATATGGGAACCTAGACTTCGATGAACTCCAGAACATTTTATGCATATGAACACGCCGATATTCGCCGACCTGGAAAATAATGCAATTTTTCCGTTTTACTGAATCCATTATAGAGCGTCAACGTAGAAAGATTCGAGCATACTATCTTCTTCATAAGAAAAAGGTACAGAAAAATCGGACCCTAAAGCTGATAGCAACAGGCATGTCCATCCTAATTGACCAAACTTTCCATTTTGAATTGCGTGGATGAAGGGTAAATCAATAGGAGTTTTAGAACTGCAAGATTTCGGAACTTACGCCCATTTTGGATCGCGTGCGCCGCAATCAGCACAGATACGGTTGTCACTCTTGAGCATGAGCTCTTTTATCTTCTTTGAGGTGCCTGTGAGAAAAGCAACAGGTGAATCTCAGGACGTTTAGGGAACATCTTACAGATTCGATCATCTGCCTATGAACGCCACTGCGGTGATATGAAAATCCGCCTACGAACAATGGCGCTCGACCATATGCTTGGAAGAAAAAAAGTACCTGGTCTGGGCCTGCTCATTTCGTGACTGCTCATACTTCCAAACTGAAAGATCCCTCTTTAACTGGAAGATGCAGGCAAAAATGAGTAAAACGTCATCCATACAACAATGGTAGCGAGATTTGATCGATTTATAACCCCAAGAAAGCAACTAAATGCGCGTGACAGTCAAAGAAAGAAATTTTGCACTGTATTTATAGATTACCGATCTTATATCACTTCTAGCAATTGCTAAATAATGAAAATAAGTATCGATATGCCTTGAACCCTAACCCTCTGTTCTGTTGAACCTAACTGAAGAACCGTCCCCTTGCACCCTCCACAAGAAGGTCAGGCAAAGCCAACGACCCCAAACTGAATTCTATTTGGGTTTTTGGATCCGTTTGTCTCTTGGATCTGTTTGTACTATGAGTGATATATACTCCCCATGGTTAGGGTTTTATGTATCATCTGTATATTTCCCTTCTCCACATATAGTGAAAGCGGTCGCCACCGTCCAAAGATGTAGCCCAATTACAGGTGAAGCTTGTAAATCCGTGTGCACGTGGTTTGCTTGTTTGTGTCTGTGCTTGTTTGCTTCCGTTACTCGCACCAATAAGAAAAGTGGTGGTTTATATGATTCCATTAACGAAAAAATAGAAGAACGGTGTTGCCCGGTCCTTCAACTATTCATGTTGATTGGAGAAACCCGCATAGACAATTCGGAGAATGGTGAAAAGAAACAGTACCAGGAAGCGATTGTAATAAACCTTAGGTAAGAACATCGACGAGGATTTGCTTAGCGGTGAAGCACATAAAAAAGCTCTTTTGCATATGTTCTCGGCTAATTCGAATTGAGTAGGAAGCTGAAAGTTCTCCAGATTGATTAAAGGGCAATAAAAAACAATACATACAAGCCATAACTTCATTTGCAAAATACTTAATCGAAGAAGTTTCCTGACAACTAAAATGACTACTTAGGTTCACCCAAACTGGATCAAAGATGATTCAATGGGAAAAAGGAAGGTGTTCCACCGTACGCACCTACTCTATCCTCAGCATGATCGAATTAAATTGGAGGCACGGTTGTGCAAATCAGGATGTTGAAGAAAAATGGAAAAGTGCTATGAATATCAAGCACAAAGACAAATCAACCACGCACACCGTCATGGAATTGTAAGGTTCACGCATGACTGAGTTTCGTTCTTGGACGGTGATAAGTCTCATCCTTCAATCGGACACGTTAGAAGCCAGTTTTGTGAGCTCGCATTTGCCGCCAAGAACGTAGCCTAGTTACAGGTGAACCTCTTATATCTGTGTATTGTGTGATTGTCCTTCCTGCTTGTTCGGTTAGTTTGCGTTTGAACTTGGCGCAACATATGCAATTAGCAAATCACTAGAACAATAAGAATTTCTTGGTCAATCCAAATAGAGCAGAAGTCTATGAATACTAAACTACTTGATACAAAGAAGACATTTTGCCAATCCCCCTAAATTGGCCAATTCGAGTAGAAACCCTAAACACCTAAAACACATTCCTATTGGGAAGAAAGACACCCAGAAAGATCTGGAAGCCTCTGAGACCAGATCAGCACATGCAAGAATAGCAGACTTCCCAACAGATCACAGACATGACATCAAACCAACAAATTCCAGAATCAAATCACATACAAAACCAGTTGCTATCGAGCTGAAACAGAGACAGCATTAATCCACTAACGATTTCAAGGCCACAAATCAGATGACCAAAAAAAAAGCTCCTCCCTTTCTCCCAATTTCATCATCATACTTAGCTTGAGAAGCTAAATCGGAGGATTGCAAACGCGAGAGCAAGAGATTTCGTTAATCTACGAACTGTTCTTCATGGAAAACCCCAAGAGATGAGGATGCCAACAAGAACGAAAATTTATGCAAGAACTTGGTAGATCAAGTAAGCTTTACCTGGTTGGTTTTCGTGCAGCAGGGGAGATCTGAATCTAAAAGTCCGAAATCTGTAGGCGATTATCGATATTGAAGTGGGAAAAAGGGGAGAGTTTTTTTGGGTGTAACTTTACTTCACGACAGCACTTTTTTAGATGTCTTTGCTAATTAAAAATATATAAGAACGGAGCTCTTAGCGGATCCAGTTGGATCCGAATAAGATTTTTGCCCTCTTCCTTTGGAGATGAGTACAATTTGAATATTTTTTTATATAAAGATAGGTAAAATTTAGTTGTGTTTTTATACAAAAGTATATCGGTTTCCACGGCTTGCAATGCGTTGACTAGAGATGAATGTTTTTGGTAGGGTCTACTTTGGATGAGGGTCTCACGTTCAACCTTTTCTTTCAGAAAATATATTTATGGCCACTTAAGACCCTGTCATGCAATTTTAATGTTTCAGTTTCTTTATTTGTTTTTTTTTTAGATTTAAGTATTAGTATTTGATTCAACATGGACTTTGCAAATTTTCATTGGATAATGACGTTCCATTTCAATAATGGCATGCGTCAAACAACTCATGAACAAAGCAAGCCAAATCAAAACCACTAACCTACGAATAGATCTAACTAAGGATGAGTATTGGGTCGGGCCTAGGTCTAAAATGTTGAATCAAAGTCCGACCCAAAGTTAATGGGTCGGGTTTGAGACAAACCAACCCGAAATGCGTACACATCTAGTAACATTCGATTATGTCGTAAGTAACATTCGATTAAACCCTATATCACTCTTTTTAATGTTGTCTGTTATATAGGGCTAGCAGGTCGGGGCGAGCTTGGACTAACCTCAAACTGAGCCCAACCCGAAAACTTATATGAGCCTACATTTTAGACCAAGCCCAGTCCATTTCAAGTTTGGGCTTGAGTCAGGCGAGGTTAAGAGGGTCGGGTTTCAGATTGGCAGGCTGACTCATCCCTAGATCCAACCATAGGTTGTAATCCGACTTCGCCTACTCAGGTGATATGATAGTTGAGCAAGGCTTCTACTTCCGCGTGTATGTTTATCCAAAACATCAAAGATTACCATTTTCTCAAAAAAGGAAAAAAATATTAATCAGACTTAGATCTAAACAAACAACATTGCTTAAATAATATAGCTTTGGGAGAAAACAATTGGTACACAGGATCAAAGTGTATGTTGATGCTAAGAAACAAGGCAGGATGATCTTAATATGACCAAGAATTTCCCATATAATACAAACCCTAAAAGAGGTTAGGCATACATTAGTCTCCACAATAGTAAACACACAAGTATGTCGATCCCACACTCGGAATTCGTAGCATATAAGGCGCCGACAAAGAACTTACCAATGTACTAACCCCTTAGAAGCAGAAGAAACCAGAGCCAATACGACCGCGTTCACTTATGAATCCACTTTATGGCTTGTTTCTTACATCCCAAAATCCGGGCATCTACTAGAATCCATGGTAGAACTTCAACTACGACTTAGCGTCCTCGAGTTTACTTAAGCCCTCAATAAGTGAATCGATATCTTCATCCCCAGAATCGTCATCGCTGACCTTCAAGGTCTCCTCAAGAGCCGATGCAGGTGCCTTATTGAAGCCATCTTCTTGTCCCGAAGCACTGTCCTCTGGACGAGGTTGGTTGCATTCGCGGCAGTTCTGATTCCTTCTGAAGTTCAGGAATTTGCATCTGGAAAAACAAAGACAAAAAAGCAGGGCTAGTGAGCATGGCTTCGAAAGGAGATGATTGCCCAAAGATAAAACAATCTTATAACGTGATCCTCGACAAATAGGTGTTTGAGATATTACGAGGGGCATTCCCATTCCCCGGCTTTAAGCTGAATGTTGGATCGAGGCGCCAGACATCGAAGACAAGCCGTGTTGCGGGAAAAGTTTACATATTGACATCTGAAATCAAACAAAGTATGATTAGGATCAAGGCTCTTGGTAATTTTGAGTTCGGTAGACAAAGAATGTAGCACTTACGTCGGGCAGTTCCAGTCCAATCTCTTGAAGGGAGCACTCCCAAAGGCAGCTCCCCGAACAGTATCGCATTTCTGACAATTCGTTTTGTTAGAAAAATTTAAGTGGTTGCACCTGAAAGAAACCAAACCGTTCAGTTCAAGCCCACATGTTGCTGGACAAGAAGGAATAAATTGGGAAATTACTTGGGGCAGATCCAGTCGCCTTTTTTCGCTACCGTGTTGTACTGAGAGGTGTATCCAGGACGATCTATCCGACAACTCAAACATATCATATTTCGAGCGAAGTTCATATAATCGCAACTGCACCAAACTCGAAACAGTCATGCTGATCAGATAATACTGTTCTTTTCGTGTGTCGAGTGGTTTATAACGAGATGGAAGTCGCATCTTACCTGGGGCAAGTCCAGTCCCCCCCTTTCATTTCTGCTTTGTTGAAACTTGCTCCATGAGGGCCATCAGCTTTGCACCTTAGACACCGCAGATTTCGTCTAAAATTCATGAAGTCACAGCTGCACCAAGAGAGTTTTCTAAGTTTTAACTTGTAGCATGATACACAGAACACCAAGGGAAATGCTGAGCAAAAATAGTATTATGTAAACAAGATGTAAAAAGATTAGGTCACCACTGTAAACAAGCCAACCTCAACCAGTAGCAATAGCACCATAGCTCAAGAGTTAGACATAGGCATAAACCATGTCTAGGATATTTCAAAATTTCAGCCGCTAACATGTTAATCAAAATGATGCAGTCAGTGGTTGATAGTCATACTTTGGTTGAATCCCCACAGACTCCGACCACTTAAAAATATTACACCAATATAGGTCGAACTATATAACATTAAAATATGTGGTCTTTTTTGAGTTAATAGGACAGGTTTGCCCTCATAATATCATCTCAAAATGGAAGCAGAAAAATTTAAATCTACGCCATGTCCATGCTTCAGCACCAGGGATAGAGTCTGACTTGTGATTTTCATTACCTGGTAATGCCAGATGGTCAACTAAATATCAAACTTCTGATCAAAGCTAAATAGAGTTGAAAACAAATATCATATACAATTTTGAAGATCGCATATTCAAAATCCAATTTTAGTAATCACAGATTAGGAAATCGTGTAAGTTGTCATCTGTAAAGGGTAGATATGGAGTTAAATTAATTGGTCACATGTTAGAGAACAATATGGGGGGGGAGCTATAATTATAGACTAAAGTTAATGGCTCGCAGATGAGGGTCAAAGGCACCATTTCAAATAGTGCTCCACACGTCTAAGATGAATTGAGAAGTCTATTATACTACGCAGTTACGTGATCATATCCAGTATACTTCGGACAACGACAGGACCAGACATTAAGTGTACCAGATACAACCGAACTTCTGTTAATTCTTATGTCCACCACCTAAAAATCTAAAATAAATTAGCATCTTTTCTGAAAAAAATAGGAAAAACACAAACTTCATATGCACTCTAATAAAAGTCTTGGGATCAGTCAGCCATTATGCAGACATCTATACCCTTACTAAAGCTGGTAATTTCCCAGCCTCAATGACACGTGGGCCCTCATATCTTCTCTATTTCTCTCATTCTCACGGTCTCCCCTTTCTTTCTCTCCCCCTCTCCACTCTCTCTCTCCATCACTCCACCGTTCTCTCTCTCTCTCCCTCTTTCTCTCTCTCACTCCACTCACTCTCCCCACCGTTCTCTCTCTCTCCCTCTTTCTCTCTATCTCTCCACTTACTCTCCCCACCGTTCTCTCTCTCTCTCCACTCACTCTACTCTCCCCACCGTTCTCTCTCTCTCCCTCTCTCTCTCTCCACTCACTCTCCCATCGTTCTCTCTCTCTCCCTCTTTCTCCCTCTCTCTCTCTCCACTCATTCTCTCGACCGATCTTTCTCTCTCCATTTCTATTCTCTGTCTCAAATCCATCTCTCTCTCCCCTCAACTCTCAAGCACTTTTCTCTCCCCCCCTCTACCCACTATCTTCTCTATCTATCTATCTCCTTCCCTCTAATTTATAAAGTGATATAGTTTTAGATTAATATTAAATAATCTATTATTTTTCATCTCTCCTCCCCTCTAATTTATAAAGTGGTAGTTTTATATTAATATTACCTAATTGAATATTATATATTAGAAATAAGATAATACATATATAATTTTTCATAAGGATCAAAATATATTAACAAGCTAGCATAAAACCTATTTTATTATTTAAAATTTTATATTTAGATTACATTTGTCATAACCTCTATAGTGTATAATTTATAATAGTTGCATATTTTCCTATAATTGGTGGAAAATCAGAAATTATAGCTCCATTTTACATTAAAAATATATTCAATAAAAAATATTTCAAAGCTATTAGTAGACATATCTTAAAATCCCTAATCAAAATTATTTCAAAGCTATTAGTGGTTAATTTTATAGTAAGATTGCATTTGTCATAACCTCTATATTGTATAATTAATAATATTTGCATATTTTCCTATAATTGTTCGAAAATCAGAAATTATAGCTCCATTTTCATAAAAAAAATATAATTAATAAAAAATATTTCAAAGCTATTAGTGGTTATATAAAGTATGCAATATGTATGGACATAACTTAAAATCCCTAATCAAAATTATTTCAAACCTATTAGTGGTTGTAAATTATGCAATATGTAAGGACATATTTTAAAATCCCACTTTACAAATATACTCTTCCAATACAAAATAAATAATTAAATTTCGGTAAATATTACAATAAATTTAACTTTATGGGCATAATTTTTACAATAACTATTAAATCATTTAAGTTGCATCTTATACAAGAAATAGACATTATATTTGAGGAAAAATCTGGAAAATTCTTCAGTGATGCCTGATGGTAGGAAAACCATCTGGTATTACGTTAAAACTGCGTTCTTCGAAACCGCCGCGAAGCGCAGGTACACGCTAGTTATCATCAAATCTGGGATAGACTTCTCGGAAATTTTGTTAAATTGTGGCGGTGTCGTTTATGGCTTCTTTATATTTGACAAGAACATATATTATAGATTAATTTACATATAATACTGAATTTTTAAAGTAAATAGCTTTGGACTAATTTCCAAAAAAAAAACATTTACTCTTTATTCAGCAACAATGCTTCCCATGCCAATGGACATTTATTGAGGTCACGACAACAACAACAAAGCCTTTTCCCACAACTAAGTAGGGTCGACTACATGAATTTTTTGCCTCCATTCAAGTCTATTCTAAGTCATTCTCGGGCTTCAATCCAAATTACTAAGATCCCTACGGATAAGTCTCATTCCAACACTTCTTGAACACTTATCATCCTCTCTTAGTTGGCTCAACATCACAAATCTTGCATCTTCTAACCGGTGCATCAACCAACCTCCTTTGCAAATGGTCACACCATCATAAACGATTTTCTCTCATCTTATCATCTATCAGAGCTACATCAACTTTCCTTCTGATCACATCATTCCAAATCCGATCTTTTCGTGTATGACAACACATCCACCTTAACATTTTCATTTCTGCTATTGTCATTCTCTGCACATGTCTATGATTCGCATGCCAAAATTCTAATTCATAGAGCATAACAGGTCCCACAACTGCTTTACATATCCTTTATAAAGTTAATGCAGAGGACATGTACTTGTCTCTTCTCCAAAATTCCATAATATCTCTTTGGGACTGAATTATAAACCTTTTTTCCAAATCAATAAAAATCATATGGAGGTTCTTTTTTTAACTCTGTAAAGCTCAATTGTTCCCCTCAACAAGTGGATAGCTTCAATAGTTGAGCGACCTAACATGATTCCGAATCAGTTTTCAGTTACTTTGGAAACTTGCATCGATCTTTTTTCGATCACATATCCTCAAATTTTCATAGTATGACTCATCATTTCGATACATCTATAATTCGAACAATTTTGAATGTTTCATTTATTCTTATAAAGAGGCACAGCAATACTTTTCCTCCATTCTTCATGCATTTTCTTACTCCACAAAATTTTAAAAAAATGTTGAAGCCTTCTCCCACTATAAGGACGGCTACATGGATTATTGCTCAAATCCATGTTGAAAAATTCGACTATTTTTTAAGCTGGTTGTCGACTACCTAACACAACCCCCACAAGGGGGGATTTGAACCCTGGTATTTTGGGTAGTAGGCACACTGCACTACCACCAGACCATTTAAACCTAGAACTCTTCAAACTTCGATAGGAATGTCATCAAGTCCTACCCCTTTCTGAGGTTTCATAACCTTTAAAGCCCTGTCTACTTCCTTCCTTTGTATCCGTCTATAACTTGCAGGCTTAGGTAACATTCACTACTAACCAAAGTTGCAGAAATCAGTAGTCGGTACTCAGTCGGCAGGGTCACTGACTAAGGATTAATCGGCAATCAGGTGACTAATTGGATTTAGCCGGCTATTAGTTGATTTTGAATTTTTTTTATTATTTTAAATATATAAATCATTTTTATACATATATTCTTATATATTTACATAGAGTTGTACATTTTCTATATTATTAAAAATTTAAAATGAAACAAAAGAAGTAATTGATTTTAAATATAACATTAAGCATATTAAAAAAATACTTTTAAAAATAACATAAATTATAAAAAAAGCTCTATGTAAAAGTCGACCAGGTAGTCCCCCCCCTCCACCGGCTCAACTAGTCGGGCCGACTTTTACAACTTTGCTACCGGCAAGATCTCCCAAAGTAATCTTTTTATTCCATTCCACAATGAAAAGCTTATACAAATACTGCTTCATCTAGTCTCTATATCCTTTTGAGTAACAAGCACATGTCTTTCCTCATCCTTGGTGCATCTCACTTGAGAAAGATCTTTAGTCTTTCTTTCTTTTGTTTTGGCCAATCTGAATATATCATTATAGTTCTCCTTCGAGTCAAACTTTTTGTACACGCTTTACTTCCTACCTTCTTTACTTGCTTCTTCACTATTTTATAGTTTCTGACAGTTTCCTCTACCCTATCCTTATACATAGCTTTAAAACAAGATCTTTTAATTTTTTTAAGCTTCTCTTACCTCTTTTTTCTCCACCACTAAGCCTCCTTTTGGCCTGGAACTCCTCCCTTAGACCCACCTATCATCTTCATTGATACCCTTCGGATACAAGATGCCACTACCT
This sequence comes from Ottelia alismoides, assembly GCA_037367405.1. Lineage (NCBI taxonomy): Eukaryota > Viridiplantae > Streptophyta > Magnoliopsida > Alismatales > Hydrocharitaceae > Ottelia > Ottelia alismoides. The sequence goes on along the minus strand of JAZKJV010008295.1, from coordinate 171,801 downwards.
CCCACATCTCATTTGCACTTCCATTACAAACCCAAGATAACTCTTCTAGGACCTTCTCCTCGAAGCTTAATCATGATGCATCGTGAAATAAATAAATAGAGTTTAATTTTCATCAGTTAATTAAAGTCAATTAATTTTACGGTTAATTGAGTCTGTTGCAATTTTATTTAAATAATGAGATCGTTTGTGATCTCAAATTAATTAGTTGATTGGTTAGAGTCCATTTAAGATTTAATTGGTTAGTTTGTTAGGCATGTAATAGAATAATCAAGATTTGTTAGGATTTTAATTTTATTTGTTTCCTTTTAAGTTTGATTGTAATCTTCTCCTCCCTCCCTCATATATAAAGGGAGCAGAGGGTTATGTAATGGGTCATTCAAAGTTTATAAAATTTGAAAATTATCTCACCTCTCTCTCCCTTTTTCCTCTCCCTCCGTGTGATCTGTGTATTTCTTTCTTCTCTAGATCTCTCGCATCCGACGAGTCTTTTCTCCTTTCCCCTCTGATTTCTTCCACCAACTATTTTTCTACCGCTAAAATTTTAATTTGTCACCGTTGCAAATTTTCATTTGTATGAAATTGCTTCAATTGAAGATTCCACTATTTAGTTCCAACGATCTTGGAAATCATCCCCTTTTTTATCAATCCTTTTATTTGTACGTCTATGACTAGCAAGCGATGTTGAGATGTCAAGCCTTCTCCTATGATTACTTTGCAGTCTCTGGAACACAACCGATCTCTTCTCCTCATCGCAAAGTAATCTATTTGTGCTTTAGTCGGGCCACTTTTATAAGTAATTAAATGCTCATCCCTCTTTTTGAAGAGAATGTTTGCTATGAAAAGTCATAAGTCGTTACAAAATCCAGGATTCTATCCCCGAAGCCATGGCCTCCATGAACACTAGCATAAATCCTCCCAAAAAACTTGTTTAATCATTTCTTCTAAACCAACTTGCAACGCATAAACTAGGATTATATTCATAACTTCTTCCAACACCAGCTTTAGCAAAATAATCCGATACTCAAACCTTTGCAACTCAACCACACTACCCTTCAAATCCTTATGAACAACCACTCCAACATCATTTCTACCGCTCTTTACTTGAATACTATAATTTAAAGCATATCTTCTCATTCTCTTTTACTTTCTCTCCAATCCACTTTATCTCTTGGAGACATAGTATCTGAATCTTCCTTATTTCCATCGTATCTACTATCTCCATCAATAAGCCAGTCAAAATGCCAATATTCCAACTACTTATCATCAACAACCTCTTTTGTACCAACTACTTTACTCGCATGCATTCATCATACGAGAACCCTTGTAAATTGTGAATTGCATACAAGCGGTGATGCAGCGGAATTAATTTATTTACTCGCATGCAAGCCTCATGCGAGAACCCTTGTAAATTTTGAACTACATCCAGGTAGCGATGTAGTGACTCTTGCTGATTTCTCATTGCACTCGGGTGACACAACGCATCACTAGTACGGAACGTCCTAACAAAATATAAACGTTTGCTTAAATACATGTCGAAAAGATCTGACCAAGGAAGGCCGTATCGATATCGATATCGTTTCGGTCCACTCGGAAATGGATATATCGGGATATACCGCTGATATATCGACGATATCAATGGAAATGTCAAAAATGGCTCAAAAAAGCCATTTTTGTCATTTTTTCAGAAATTAAGATCATCCAAGATATTAAACCAACAAATAACCTCCAAATACACACTTATACCACACATATCGGTCATTTATAGCCCATATATCGCACATATCGGTCATCATATCAAACATATCGATGTTAATGCTTATTCCTGGCCTTTAGATATTAGAACTGGATTCCATTCAAGTTCTTATAACATTAAATAACTTACAAATATACACTTAGACGACACATATAGACATTTGTAAAGACTATGATCCTTATATGGCACATATCGGTCATATCGAACATACCGCTGGTATTGTTAGTTGTTGACCTATATATATTGAAAATGGATTTCATTCAAGTTCTTATAACATTAGTGTTTTGATTCTTGACTTATAGATATTTTGTGTTTGAAGAATTGACTTATAGATATTGGAAATGGATTTCATTCAAGTTCTTACAACATGAAATAACTTGTAAACATACACCAAGTTGAAGAACCATTGTATGCACCCTCTTGTCGCACCATACCCTACCAGTACGGGGGTCTCGCAAGATATGTATTTTAATACTGGGTGTAGCTAGATAAATAGTTGAATCAATCTTGCATGAATAATAGCATGGATATATAGAGATATCGGCGAAATATCGACGATATCGATCGATATCTGGGATTTTTTGTACTGAATCCAGTCATTTTTTACCGATATGAGTCGATATGGCGATATATCGTCGATATCCCTGTAAAAAGATATATAGGGTAATATCGAAACCCCTCCCTTGTCGAAACCGATATATCGGCGATATATCGCCGACATGGCCTTCTATGGATATGACAGTCTTGAGGTAAATTTCTTAAAAGTATTTTGTAAAAATACTATAGGAATTGATCTCTGGCTATTTTACGTTGGTTGTTGGCTACCTAATGCAACTCTCCTCAATTTACCCGAGCTTGGGATCGACCAGGGCTAAGATTCACATCTTTTGAGATCAAATCTAAAAAATCTCCCATTAATTCCAATTAACAATCTAATATAAAATTCATTAAATAATCCCATTCTACAAGCCATTCAGCAAATGATTTTTTACAACAAGAACCTCTAAAAATGAACACAAACACATCAGCATACATCCCCAACAAAACCAAATACCAAATCATAATTCACGACAACAAAAACATAGGGTGAGGAGAGAACCATGCATATGCCATGGAACCATGCATATGCCATGGATGTATTCCTTTTTTTGTAATGAGTGGCACGCATCATGGCTAGTACGTTTTTAGTCGAGTGAGTGAATGACAGTCTACCTTGGAAGGTCATCCTTCATATTTTAATTTAAAAAAACATCGTAAGAATGGTGAAAATTTTACATAGCTTTAGCCTTAAGAAATCAACCTCTAAGAACGAATGTGTAAAGTCATCTATTAGAAGCTAACCCAGCATGTAAGGTTTCGCGCTTAGATTCCGAACCATTATCGAGGAAAACTGACCCTAACAAGTTGTTGGATTCCAGCTCAATTAGACCATTGACAACCACCAAAATTGTTTAAGCCCAAGTTTTCAAGTAGTAGTCACCCACTCTTATAGCTCACTCTCACACTTATTGAGTACCCGATGTGGGACTATGTTGGGGTGTTACAAAAATACTATCTTGCCCTCTTCATCAGGCCAGTGTGTAATAAAAATTATGAATTATATGATGTCATGTGTCACGTTCTCAAACCTAGCTTCATCATTTCTAATAGATTGATGTGTTTTTTAGTGCATTATATTAATCCAATGTATCACTAGATTCACTACAACCATAACCTTGGCACTCACCAGAAGCCCTTAACGGTTGTTGATGTGGAGAAGTCAGTGAAATAAAGAGGCAGTCAAACAAGTTGCACGAATAAGGCATAACACTTTTTTGAGTCGATGAATAAGGTATAATTATAACATGCTAATCAATTTATATAAACCTTTCTGTAACTTTTATGTTTATTAAAATGTGTTGGTTAACTTGATCATTATATATATATCGATATTTTCATTTTGGATATCAAAATTCTAGTTGCAATAAGTAGACGAAGCAACAATTTTCTTGATATGTATAATCACACCTTATACAATGTTATTGTAAATTTGTAATTAGTGATGGAAGTCTAAAACAACTTCATGTGTTTTTACAACTAAATGGTAGATCCTTTATATAATGGATGCTCTCAACTTATGAGAAGTGGTTGTCAAGATATTGTCACAAATAGCATAAGCGGGAGGATGTGATAGAAACTAGAGTACATTCAACATCAACCACTCTAAGAGATAAAATTATGTGCAGAAAGACAAGTTGAATGATCTGGTTTACATGCATTACAATCTCAATTTGAAGATGAAGCAGGCGAGGAAGGGGCATTTTAAGCCCGACTACATATACCTCATTGATCTTACCTACATTTTCAAGTTTCAAAATTCAAATAAAGAAGATGAAGACATCTTGCAGAGATGGATGGATGATAATGGTGCTCTTGTGTGTAATGAGGACGGACACCAAAGACAGAAAATTGCCTCACAGATAGAAGTAGATAAACATGAACACAACCATTGTTGTTAAGGCGCGCGCCTAGGCGCGCCTAGGCGGCCGCTTAGGCGCCCCAAGCCGTGCGCCTAGAAAGCACGCCTTGCTTTCATTAAAAATGGCGCACGCCTTGGGTCGCCTGGGCGTCAAGGCGCGCCTGGGCGCCGCCTAGGCGACTTTTTTTTATGCGTACTTACACATATATCGCATTTCAAAATGCGATATACATATCGCATTTTCAAAGTGCGATATACATGTCGCATATTGGAAATGCGATATACGAACAGACCCTGTATTACCCCACCGCATTCGACCCGACCCTCATTACGTGTTTAGCAGAGAAACCCCTTATCGCCCCTGTCTCCTCCGCAGTCGCCTCCCTAGCTCCTCCAGCGGGCTCCCTCCTCCTCCGACGGCCTCCATCCTCCTCCGACATCCTCCCGAGTCCCTACCACCTTCAACAGACGCCCTCTTCCTCCAACGGTCTCCTTCCTCCTCCAGCGGCCTCCCCACCTCCTCCAGCGGCCTCCCTCCTCCTCCAACGGCCTCCCTCCTCCTCCGGCGACTTCCCTACCTCCTCCAGTGGCCTCCCTCCTGCTCCAACAGCCTCTGTGCGTTCTCTTGCTCTCCCATTGTAGAATGACTTCAATGGAATCATTGGATGGGGATGCCATTCCTAATCCCACTACTACACCAACCCCATCTACTGTGCAAAGGCCTGGAGAAATTGATCCCTGCTTCACCGACAAGATGAATGATCCATGCTTGAAAGCGGCATCGAAGGATCCCGGTTGGAAGTACTCTTTTTGGCTGAATACACTAGACAAGAATAAGGTGCAATGTGCATTGTGCGGCCACATTACTAATGGTGGAATCAAAAGGCAGAAAGAACACTTGATTGGTGGTTATCGAGATGTATCTATGTGTCCAAAAGCCACTATAGAGATTAAGAAAGAGATGGCTAACTTCAAAAATCGTAACAAGAAGAGGAAGATAGTCGTTGATTACAGATTGGAGCTGATTCAAACATTCCAGATGCAGATGATGGTGATCATGGTGAACATGTAGTCATCTTGGATGACTCACATCCTACGGCTACAACAGGTAAAAACGTTAAATCTGGTTCTGGTTCATGTTCTGCAAATAGGCCACCTGTACGGAAGGATCCACACGGCAAGGGTCCTATGGACTCGTTTAGTTCTGCTAGCCCATGGGAGGTTGTGGCACAAAGGAGGGCAGCAAGGGCTCGTGGTGAAGCACAACAAACTACAATTGAGTTTGCTTTAAAAAAGGATGCTACCCAGGTGGCATATGATGCCATAGCTGAGCTATTCTATACAGGTGGCATCCCTTTTAATGTTGCACAACGAGAAGCTTTTGAGGTGGCAGTGGAGGCTATTGTCCAAGCTGGGAGAGGATTTGTTCCTCCATCTTATCACCAATTGCGAAAGCCCCTACTTGAAAGATTATATGCAAGGACCAAAGATTTGCAGGTGAAGCATGAAAGCCATTGGAGGACATATGGATGCACGATTATGTGTGATGCATGGACTGACAAACGACAACGAAGTCTGATTAACTTCCTTGTTAATTCTCCAGAAGGGTCCTTTTTTATTTATGCAAAGAATGCAACATCCGATGTACACACCGGTGAGTATGTGTTCAAATTGATAGACGAGGCTGTGGAGATGGTGGGTGAGGAGAACGTTGTACAAGTTGTCACCGACAATGCAAGCAATTTTGTTTTAGCAGGAAAGTTACTGATGGAGAAGAGGAAAAACCTCTTTTGGACTCCATGTGCTGCACACTGCTCAGATCTGATGCTTGAGGATATTTCCAAGTTACAGAAATTTGCAGGAGTTATCAAGAGGGCCAGAAAAGTAACAACCTATATTTACCAGCATATTCGGTTGCATGATGCGTTTCTACAATTCAGTGAGGATCACCAAGAGCTGTCTAGAAGCGGAGTTACCCGCTTTGCTACCAACTATTTGACCCTTACTAGTTTGCTCAAGCAAAGGAAAGCTTTGGCGTCTTTGTTTATTTCTGAGGTGTGGAACACTAGTTCTTGGTCGAAGACACAGGATGGGAAACATGTCTATGAAACTGTGATGGCGAATGCTTTTTGGGAAAAAATTGAAGATTATCTTAGAGTTGTGCAACCCATCGTTACTGTGCTGCGTTTAGTGGATGCTGACGAGAAGCCGCCCATGGGATACATTGCTAGGGCTTTTGACACTGCAAAGGAAATGATTATTGAAAACTTTGGCAGGAAGGAAACAGATTACATGCCTATTTTACAAATTATTGATTCTCGCTGGGATAATCAGATGGCTCGTCCTTTGTATGGTGCAGGATGTTTCTTGAATCCTGCATTTTATTACAAAGTGAAGGACAACAATGAGGCATTGATGGGAAGGTATGAAGGTGATTTCATATTTTGCCTTGAGAGGATGGTTGATGATCCCGATCAACAAGACGTGATATGCTCTGAAATGGAGGTCTACAAAGGAGCTCGTGGTATGTTTGGCAGAGCAATTGCTATTAGACAAAGGGAAAAAAACCACCATGTAAGTTACATTTTATTATTTATATTGAATGATTTAATTGTAACATGTGTTTACATTTTTGACTTATTGTGTAGTGGAATGGTGGGATACTTATGGAAGTCTCACCCCCGCTTTGAAGCGGGTGGCAAAGCGTATTTTGGGACTATGTTGCACATCTTACTCATGTGAACGCAATTGGAGTGCTTTTGACTTTGTATGTATCAAAAACACTTATAAATTTACAAATATAAATGCCAACTTTATACTTGTAAATTTACGTAATACTTGAATTAATGTGCAGATCCACACAAAGAGGAGGAATAAGTTGGAGGTTGATAGACTTTCCAAGCTTGTTTACATCCAATACAACAAGCAACTTGAAGAGAGATTCAAAAATAGGAGGCTCGGGAATTTAGGCAAAAGATTTTGATCCAATTGCTCTTTCAGAGTTAGATTGGTCAAATGAATGGATGACAGGTCTTTACGTGGAACCAGAGGTTGTACCGGGGCTTTTACACTGAGGGTCATTGATGAAGCATTATGTGCTTCTCAAGCATATGAAAGTTCTCGTCCAAGAAGGAGTCAACCACAAGCACAACCAAGCACTTCAGCACGTGGTGGTCTTCGTGGCCGTGGTCGTCGTGGTACTCGTGGTGCACATGTGATTAGGCGACAATATGTACCTCCTCATGTTCCGGACGATGAGGAGGAAGAAGACGAGGAAGATGATTGGATGGATCTTAATGATGATGGCCAAGAGCAAGATGAAGGACATGAAGAAGAAACTAACCTGTGTGATGATGATGATTGAAGCATTGCAGTATTAGATTATTGTATTTCAGTCTTTGAAATGTTTTGTTATGCCAAACAATTTGTCTGTTTTTTTAGTACATTTTCCACTTTTTTGCCAAACAATTTGTCTGTATGCCAAACATAGCTTGTTTATTTATCTATGTATTGATTCCTTTATGTGTTGTGATTCTTGATTCTTGTGATTAATCACTAATGTTTGGTTAAATGATATTTATTACTCTAACACTCTAGTTACTATGTATTTATAAATACAAAAAGTCTTGACAGAAAAATAAATCCAATACATACTGTATTTTTTCTTAAAAAAATATATTAATTGATATCGCATCTCCAAAATGCGACATACGCTTAAAAAAATAAAAAAGGATGTCACATATGAGACATGCGACATCCATTTGCTTTTAATAATTAGATGTCGCATGTCTCAAATGCGATATAGGTCACATTTTGTTAGACGCCTAGGCGCCCAGGCGCCAAGGATGAACGCCTTGTCGCCTTGCCGCCTTAATAACCATGAACACAACTGAGATATATGGTTTCTGGACATAATATGGTTCCGGGCTTTCTTTGACATTAGAATCAAGATGCAAACTTCATAGAGTGAAGATTGTGTCTAGGACTATTGCGGCATGTTCAATGTGATCGGACAGCCCGCAAGATGTGAAGCAGCTCTTTATCTCCCATGATTCAACTACAAAGGTTCAGCTTGGGGCAACTATGAATTGGGTAGACACCAATTGTGGGGCAGAAAGTTAGTCACATCTCGACTTCATGTGATTCAGATTGTGTAGCGACCAGACAAAATCCTTGGATTTCTTATGGACTCTTTGAATCGCGCATAAAGAGTCATGTTCGTTGCAGTTGATGAGAGATTGTGTACGGGAAAATGCAGTTGAGCATTCCGAGGATCTCTCTTCGATTCTTGGGCCTTTTAATCCAGACCTTGTGATTACTAATATATACAAATGTGTACATCATTTTGGGTATACTCCCTTGTTCTTTCAAAAAGATCACTCTTCAGTGTTCCAAAACAAACAAAATTGAGAAAATCTAGCTACTTGGAGCGAATCATGTCCCCTTTATGCATAACAATCAAAGTTCGGATTTTTCACATGAATCCCTTCCAGATGGCACACTACAAGTGGATCTCTAGATCTAAAATCTCCGCAACAGGAAACATTTTTTACGTCACTTTTCTACCATAAAAAGATTCCAATCAGACCCGCATTGTAAATGTGAAATCATCATTTTCTCTGATCAACAATCCAACTCAGATTTTCCACCTAAATCCATTCAAGAATTTCGAAAAAGAGGCTTTCTTTCACAGCTTTAGTCCTAAGAAGACCAACTTCCAATCAAACCCAATGCTAAATTCGCCCGCCTATAGCAAACCGATCCCTTACCTCTAATTACCAGTCCAAAATCAGATGTTTGCTTCACACAACCCCATTCCCGAACCTCCTCGAAAATCTAAAACATGTCGATTTACTACGAAAGCCAAGGAGTAAAAAACACTTCACCTACTTGGAGCAAATCCAGTCCCCTTGCTTCATCCCTGGGTACTGCGGCAGATGACCCTCATCTGCAACCGCCGAGTATTCAAAGCGCCCATCGTTGGCATCGTCGCCGGAGGAATCTGCGGAGGTGGAGGCGGAGGCGAGCGTCCGTAGGAGAGACGGGAGGCGGGAGGAGGGTCGGAGGTTGGCGAATGTGGAGGAAGGGGGGAGGTGGGGGGCGGCAGAGCAGCGGAGTCGGCAGAGATCGGCAGAGCAGCGGAGTCGGCGGAGAGAGGCCGTGCTGCCACCGCGCAGGAGCCTCGGAAGCGCGGCGGCGGTGGCCATGGGAGGCTTCCCGGGGGCGGGAGAGGAGATGGGCCGAAGTGAAGCACAGCTTTCTCGTTTTTAGGGGTTTTGGGGGGGTGTAAGTTCATGGCCCTGGTCTCTCTCTCTCTCTCTCTCTCTCTCTCTCTCTCTCTCAATATTTGGGATAAGGAATCTACTTCTCTCTCTAAAGAGATTAGGGATAATTGCGGTTTCTTTATCCACCTCTCACTCTATAAATATTAGGGATAGGTAAGATTTCTTTCTATTTCTCTCTCGATATATTAGAGATAAGTGAGGTTTCTCTCTGCTACTCTCTGTAAAGATTAGGGATAAGTGAGAATTCTCTCATTACCCCTCTCTAGAAAGATCAGGAATGACTGAGGTCGTTCTCTCTGCCTCTCTCTCTCTCTCTGGTTTATTATATCATTATTTTCGGTTGATTTGAGAATAATGAAAAGATAAGTATGGTGGACTGAGACGTAATAAATTATAATCTTGATGTGATCTTCTAAGATAGTCTGAGATAATTCAATGTTATCCCACATCCAAATAAGACTTAAGGAAATCAAATAACATTGCATGTTGTAAAACCAATTGCAACAAGAAATTTGACCATAAATTTAGTTAACAAAATAATATAATGACCCATGGGTGTAATGTTGTTAGGTTTTCGATTGTGAAGACAGGTTGGCGACGTGTATATATGAATCGACCTCGTCGATCTAACTACATGTAATTTTGTTCTCTCCTTTTTTAAAATTGTTTTAAAGAGAAAATGACGAGATAAAGACTGTAGATAAATACACAATTACAGACGCAGTCACAGTCTGACCGCATACCCATTGACAAAGTCTTTATTAAGAGGCACATGGATGCTATCTCACACCAAAAAGGAAGAGTCCATGAGATATAAATTCGTGATGAAAAATATGTTTTCTTAAATAGTGAAAAATTGTGTAGTATTTCAGGATGCAAAATAGTTCTGATATATGTGTATCTAATACACTACCATTTCCATTATATTCATGTTTTGATATCCATGCCTATTTATAATGGACATGCATGCTAATATCATCTTAAATTTTTCATTTATATTCCCAGTTCAAGTTTAACAAATGGATATTTACACCTATAATCTTGAGTAATTTCATAATTACACCCAAAATCCTCTATAATTCATAACTACACCCATGCCCATGAAATAGTGCTTAACTCTTACGTGGCATAATCATGTGTTAACTTCCATTCATTTCTTGGTTAACTATAACAAAATCAGTCAAGTATTTAAATAATCCACCCTTTAAGTTCACCTAATTTATAGTTGATGACACTATTCCTTCCCTCCCCTCTTCAACACATTCGAAAGATAGCTTTGATCCATGATGAGGCGGTTTTGATGCTTGGATCGGTTCAGGTGGTCTTTGATTGAAGGTAGTGGATCTCAATGTTGTATGCATGTATATTTGGATCTCCCTCTGGTCAAATCTCAATCTTTGCTATAACTTCTCAAATAGTAACATAAATCTCTCCAAGTTGCGCAAGTGTTACACTCGATTGAGGATGTTCATGATTCAAGTGAAACTCGACGGTGGTAATAGCTACTTATCGGCTGAATGCTCCAAATCCTGTAGGTTAAGACGGGGATCGAGATTGTATGTCACAACCAATCGTTAAAGTACATAGGAATGGAGGTGGATGGAAGAGGTTCCTGCAAAGGTGGACGTTCGGAATCTAAACTCAAGTGCGAACTCATCGAAGGTGAACATAGATTAAAGGAAATCGTGGAGAAGCGTATTGAATTTGATGGGGCGAAGTAGAATTGGACCGACTTTGAACGGAATTTTGAGGAGAAGAGATATATTGAGAAGAGAACAAAGGGATTGAGAGAAGAAGAGAAGGAAGAGGATGATAAATCGGAAACCTAACATGGAACTGCGGAAGAGGATGTGTTCACCCGGGGAGCTCCACGCTCTGATATCTTCACCTCAACTCATGATGAAGGAGGAGGCTCGAGCATGGTGGATATCGAAGCTTCAACACCTGTTGATCGCGTGCTCTTGCTGGAAACCTCGCTTATGGACCTTTCTCAATGATAATGGAGCAGCGAGTGTCACCTGATGCATCGCTCTTGGAGCCCCAGTCGAAGGTGAATATAATGGTTAGAGAAGGAAGAAGGGGGAGGAGGCCGTAGAACTATGGGTGGAGGAATGGGGGGTTGGACGAGGAAGTTGGGATGTAATCGGTGAGCTGTGGGCGGAGGAAGGGGGAGGGGTGATTGACAGCGGTGGGCGGAGGAAGGGGGAGGGGCTGGAGGAGGAAGAGGGGGAAGGTGGTCAACGGGTTGTGGGCGGAGGAAGGGGAGAGGCTGGAAGAGGAAGAAGGGGGAGGTGGTCGGCGGGATGTACGCACATGAAGGGGGCGGAAGGGGCCTTGGGTGTATGCTGAATCTCATATTCATCGTCATTATATTAATTATTTAACCCTCTATCTTAGCATAATTAATTGATTTAACAGTTAACTAAATATACCAATATAATATACATTGTAAATAATTAAGGCTAATTATTTTAATTGAATAGTCTGTAATTATTGTATTTATGTATCTATTATTTTGTGTTTTCTTTATAGTTAAACGTCCTATAAAAACTGTTGTAATATTGTAAATAATATATCGTATATTAATTCTTATTCAAAAATACAAAATATACAAAATAAAATTAATATTTTTATATTAATAAAAATACATACATAAATAATACTGTGTATATATGACATACTTTGGTTTTTGGTTTTGCATGAGAGACGAATAAATGGATGGGAGTTAACCACAAGATCTGTGGGGTAAGAGTTAACAAGTTTACAAGGTCAAGGGGATAATAACGACGTTTACAAGGTCGAGAAGGTAACTTACAAAGATTTTATGGTTCGTGGGGCAAGAATACCTAATAAAATTGGCGTGCATTATCAAACAATTTGAGTATTCATTACAACATCTGATGTTAAAGATATAACATCAAATTTAGAGTAAATTACACCAAAATTCTTGAACTGTAAACTCGATTTCAATGTCATACACGAACTTCAAAAGGTAACGATGTGGTATCTGATCTTTAATATTTATTTTAATATGATTTTTAAGTTCTTGTGATTTAAGGTTAGAAAGACAAAACAATCAACTAAAATTTAATAGTTAAGGACCACATTAGCACAAATCTCAAAGATCGAATACCACAATGTTACTTTTTAAATTTCATATGTGACATTGAAATGAGATGCATGGTTCAAGGATTTTTTGTTTCTTCTTAAATATTATTTGTTGTAAAATTATCATAAATCATTGGAACTGACAAAAAAATATTATATTCATACTAGTATTTCATATAACTACAATTATTCACAAAGAATATCATTTCCTATAATAATTCTAATATAGGTAGATTTGCAAGATTTTTTATCTTAAGATTGCTTGACTTCCTATTATAAAAATCATGCCAAAAGTTGAAATTTTAAGAGAGAGAGAGAGAGAGAAAGAGCATATATCAAAATTTATAGGGTTTTATTTGTCGTGCCCCTCCGAGATATTCCAATATCAATAATACCCCTCCCTTTTTTGGAATATCAGTTGTGCTCCTGACTTCTTGTTGTTCTATCACTTATGCCCTTCCATTATTTTAGTCATCAATGAGTTGAACTTAACCATGGTTTTTTTAAAACATGGTGTGGTTAAGAGGGGTATTATTGTCCAGTCCTTTCCTTCTCCAACCCTTCCACTTGAATTCATCTAGATGCAGAAGGAGTAGTTAGATCAGAGGAAAGAGCGCCGAGCTTCGTCTATATGAGGCATAGGAATTCACGTGTCTTCTCCAACTCTAGCAACAGGAATTTGGCGATAAGTTGAAACCTCAGTTGGGTGTATATGTAGAAGATGGAGGTGGTAGGGTGATGCTAAGGTCGAGATGGGAGGAGAGGAGAGGAGGATCCACGGATAGGGGACAATCAATGGAGAACTCAAGCTCTGATGGCGGAGAAGGAGAAACCTCGGTTGGGTTTGATTCTTGTTATTGCATCGTCGAGGATCTACAGATGAGGTACAACTGATGGAGAACTCAAGCTTTGAGGTCGGAGAAGGCAAAACCACAGTTGGGTTTGATTCTGGCTGATGCATCGTTGAGGATCCAAGGATGGGGGACAATCAATGGAGAACTCAAGTTCTGGGCGGAGAAGGGGAAGGAGGCTAGAGGCGATGGAGGGTGTAGAGGAGGAGGAGTCTAGGGGCAAAGGAGAGGAGGGGGAGGGAGAGGAGGCTAGGGGCGTAGGAGGGGGAGGTAGCTGGGGGCGATGGAGGGAGATGAGGAGAAGGCTGGGGGGCTGAGGAGAGGAGGGGGAGTATTAAGCTGGGAGCATAGAAGGGGGAGGAGGTTGGGGTTGGTGGAGGGGTAGGAGGAGGAGGCTGGGGGCGCGGAGGAGGAAGCTGGGGCGGAGGAGGACGCGGGAGGAGGATGCTGGGGAGGAGGGGCAGAGGGGGATGCGGTAGGGGCAGAGGAGAGGAGGAGGAGGAGGAGGAGGTCGGGGTGGAGGAGAGGAGGTGGGGGATGGGGAGGAGGAGGCGGTTGAGGCGAAGGAGACTAGGGATGAGGAGGCGACAATTGGGGTGGAGGAGGCTGGAGAGGAGGAGGAGGTAGAGGCAACTGGGCGGAGGAGGCTGGAGAGGATGAGGAGGCAGAGGCAACTGGGCAGAGGAGGCTGGGGAGGAGGAGGACGAGGTTGGGGCGGAGAAGGAGGGGGAGGATGAGGAGGAGGAGGTTGGGGCGCAGGAGTGGGTGGAGACTGGGGGTAAAGGAGGAGGAGGAGGAGGATGGTGTAGAGGAGGAGGGTGTCGAGGGGGGAGGGGGAGGAGTTGGTGAAAGATCTTTCAATCCTTTTTTAATTTAATTCATCATATGTCCTCAATGTTGACGTCCGTTTGCATTGGGGATATACGACAACTAACGTGAGGGGCAAAAGTGATAAAACGGCAAGAAGTCGAATGCATAACTGATTTTTTAAAAAAGAGAGAGGCATAACTGATATTACAATATCTCAGAAGGAAAACTGATAAAAACATGATTTTATATATCTATTAAAATATCAATATTTCCAAGAAAAAAGAGGTCAATTACATAAACTCATATTGGTAGCAAAACTCGAATCGTCACTAGAAACGATATTATTTATTTTGGATTTACATAAATACCATCCTTATGAATTTAGAAATACATACCCGACGAACCCTTCAAACTCCACATCTACAATAATGCACACATACTTCTCTTTATATTACGAAAGCACCCTTCCTAATTACAAAAAGGGGGTTTTACACTTGTACCCTTTCGAGTTTCTGTAAACACATTTTTATGCCCCTAACTTTTTTTGCAATAATACTTGTACCCTGAATTCTTACAAAATTCATAGTGTTGCTCTTACATCAATGTTATGAGGGTATAAGTGTAACAACAGAAGAGAGGCAAGAATATTGAGGCACAAGTGTTGTTGAAAAAAAAGTAGAAGCATAACTGTACTTGCATAAACTAGAAATGATACACGTTTAAAAATCCTTTAGAAAAATACCCCTTTAAAGTTCTCAATTATTTAAAATACCCCTAGGAGGGACTAACAAAAGGGTATTGTTTTATAGAATCGAGAATCCTACAAATAGTTTTTTTGAAATTAAAGAAGTATTTGTGATATTACAAGTTTTTTTAAAGAAAATAGGGGGTTTTATCCTTGTGTCCCTCCAAGATTATGCAATTACAATTATACCTCTATCTTTTTTGCAATAACACTTGCGTACATGTATTCTTACAAATTCACAGTAGTAAGTGTCAGCGGTTGTCAATGCCACGGAGATCGTCCTGATATAACTGCTAGAACACTCATCCTAAAACTAAGCTAAAATGTGTGATGATATTGTCAAAAGAGAGCTCTTAGGAAAAGTAAAATTGGGTTTAAGAAATTTCCCTATACTTTCATCTGTAGCCATTTACTCAATATGTAAATTACTAACTACATACACTCTTTTACAAATTTATCCCTAATTGAGTTCCAAAAGTGTTGTCTCCCTCACATGCACATGTTTATTACATTAGACGAAAAATGCATAACTCGTGATCTTGAAGATATAAATAGAATAGTTCCTGCCGAGATCCCTGACAATACTTTGACAATACTTTTGATCCATATGCTTATGAAACCGTATCACAATGTTGGGTTCATGGTCGGTGTGGATTATTGAACTTCAACTCGCCTAGCATGAGTAATGGGAAGTGCTTGAAATTCTATCCAAAGAAATTCAATGAGTCGAGCATTTTTAATACCAACGACTATTGATGAATCACCCGATCTATTGTTCTAAAGTAGAACAACATCGCTGAGACGATTGAGCGAGATCATAGAATCTTTTTTATTTACAATCTTAAATTAATGTATATAGCAATAAGCATGGAAGTATCGAACTCGGGGAGGACATATTGAAAAAAAACATCAATAAGATGTTCATCGCATTTATCCCAAAAATCACCCTTGTTGATTGCCGCAAGGACTATCGCCCTATCAACCTTACGAACACTAGCATATACAAGGTTGTTGCGAATATAATTGTAAGTAGGTTAAATCCCATCCTTCTCAGGACCATCTCACCTAATCAAAGTGAATTCCTCAAAGGAAGGCGAATTTCCGACAACATTATCTCGACCTCTGAATTTCTTCACAGTATGAGGTCGAGAAGGGTCAAAGCAAAGTATATGGCCATTAAAGTGGATATGGGAAAGATGTTCGACCGTGTGGAATGGATGTATATAACGAATTTTCTGCTTCAACTACAATTCCCAAGCAAGTTCATCAGTCTAATTCAATCATGTATATCCAGCTCTACATTTGCTCTACCGATCAATGGCATACCTTCATAAACCATTAATCCAATAAGAGGCATCAAACAAGGTTGTCCTCTCTCCCCTTTATGAGATAATGATGTCTATTAGACATCTCACGAGTGCGGATGATACTATCATTTTCGGAGAAGCATGTGTATCAGAAGACAAGAGAATTTCTTGCCTTCTACATAAGGGTGTTCAAAAATATTCGGGTCAATGGGTACCCAGTTTGATCCGTTCATTTTGATTTTAAATTCTCGAGTATCCGTTTGAAAATGATGGGTCGGGTACCCGCTGTTGTTAAAAAGATTACCAATGCATATATCAAACAGTAAACATCGGATCCAAATAAATTAACAGAGAAACAACACCGAATAAGATTATATTAAATGTATGTTCCCCAATTATTATCCGATTATAATATGCAGACAGGAACCGATTAAAAGAACAGAAACATAAATAAGGGCATGATCCAGAAAGGGTAAAGCAATAAACATATTGCGGCAACCAAAATGAAATAAAGACTAGTTTAGAAGTCACCGAAGCGTCCATGAAATGGACTGTCCTTAGAGAAGATATCGCCCCCACAATACCGGTGCGTAGGGTACTGGCGATCCGCTCCCAGGATACGACGACTCACGATCTTCATCAGCGCACACCAACGGGATCGTCCTCGATTGTACCTCAGAGAGCTGCAGCCGAGAGGAGAAGAGGAAGACGTTCGTCCGCGAGAGGAAGAACCAGAGAGAGAGACGACGTGAGAGGTTTTTCTTGCAAGTGAAGAAAAACGGCGTCGGTGGGGGGATATAAAAAGAGGGGCTCGCGTGCCCTAGCGCGCGGTGACCTTTGGTTTCCGAAAACGCGTCCCGAAATCGCAGCCTTTCAGATCCCCAAAATCGCGTCCATAATGGCGAGTAAAAATTCTTATTTAAGTCGACTTACCAAATTAATCGCGTGATTAATTTAATCGACTTACCAAATGAAAACCGCAGCAAAAGTACCGAGATCCGAGATCTGAATTGACTCTCCCGAGACGGAGACGGAGCGGAGCGCGCGCGCGCGTGTGTGGTCCTCCATTCCTCCTCTCTACTATTGCTACAAGAGCTTGGTGTGTGGAGTGTGAACTCATATATAAGTCCACCAAAAGTTTAGATCTCTAAGGTATGGTACTAAACTCCACCCAAACTCAACTATGTTTCAAATTTGGGAATTCCCAACTTTCCCTCCAAACATTTACTTTCCCAATTGAAACCAAATTAAAGCCAATTGTAATTAAAAGGTTTTTCAATTAAAACCAATATACAATTTTAATACAACACCCGCAATGTCATGACCCATGCCCCCATATAAAAATATAAAAATGGTTACGGATACAATTATCAGTGAATATGGAAAACATATTGCCAAATCATTAAAAATGAATACCTGTATAAAATAGATGCAAAATAGATAGGAAAAGTAATAGAATCAAAGTTGTATAGATAAGATTAAATTTATATGTATGAGAGGGCTCATAGATGTATCCATTTTGAAATTGAAAAATATATATATACATGGATGTTAAAATTTGAATCAACATATATGATAATAAATCGGATACGATCTAAATCGATATACATCGATATACATACATTCCGGCATCCAAACAAGATGATAGTGAATATAATTGAATATAAGTGAATTTACATACATTCCGGCATCTACACACGCACTCGTGCATGCGCTCGCGCCCATACAAATGCCCATGCCCACGTGCGTGTGTATGCCCCCACGCCCACACGCCCAAGCGCATACACATAAGCGCACGCACACATTGCGATAATCAATCATGATGATAATTAATATCTCATTTACAAATAGGAATATATACTTATATATTGTTTGTCATGTTGTCCTTCGATTATATATATTTACATCTGAGAATGAATCTACGTGAATGTGTCATTATTGGATCAGTTCGATAGTATCCCTTCCAAGTACATGTATTCATATGATTTACCTTATCCACATAGTTTTATATATCCTCATTAATTTATTTATCCCTATCTGAATTCATTCCGTACCATTCAGATTTTCATATCTGGCATTATCGTTATGAATATGATATAGATATGGATATATATATAGTTAGACATATCGTTTACATTTTTATATATACTACCTTTCACTAGAAGTATATCTCTTTATCCCCACGATTACCTGCGGGTACTCGCAAGTAGCCAGCATCTATTGTCATTAACCGGGCACCCATTACAATTGGATACCCGTTGGAATAAGACGGGTCGACCCGTGATCCAATACCAATGGGACGAGATGGGTCACGATCAAATGAGATGGATACATGTCCCATAAACACCCCTACTTCTACATAGCAATCTCAGTCGAATCCCATCGTAGCAATCAATAGGATCCGAGCTTCCCTATCAAATAGCAAATAGCTTCATCTTGAAAGAATTGCCAATTATAACTTCGTCTATGGTGAATGAACTTCTATAACATATACTAATAGTGGGTTTTCCCAAACTCATTGCCTTCTACTGACACGTGGCACATCCTATATTACCCGTCCCATTCTCCAACTCCCATCACCGTTCGACTCCCTTTCCTCCTCTCATCCATTACTCTCTATCCTCTCCATCCACGTGTTCTTTCCTTTCTCTTTTCTCTCTCTCTCCCCACTTGCTCTCTCTCTCCCAATATTCTCTCCTCCCACTCCCATCTCTTTCTATTTATCTTTTTTTTATGGGATTTTATCACTTGTGCCCCTCCGAGATACCGCAATTTCAGTTATGCTCCTATCTTTTTGGTAATATCAGTTGTGCCTCTCAAAACTTTCTCCGTCATCAGTTGTGCCCTTCCGTCAGGTTGACCGTCAATGAATTGACTTAACCATGGGTTTTTCAAACCTTGGTGCATTTAAGAGGGGTATTATTGTCCAGAGGCCTCTTCTTCCTCCTCCAACCTCCTCCTCCTCCCTCTCCGGCCCGAGCTCCGCCCCGAGCTCCCCTCCCCGACGCCGCCCCGAGCTCCCCTCCCCTCCCCGGCGCCGCCCCGAGCTCCCCTCCCCGACGCCGCCCCGAGCTCCCCGATTGCCCTTTCCTCCACACCCTTCTCTCCGCCGGAAGCTCTCACCCAAGAGCTGAGAGACTACCTTAATGCCATGGAAGATCGCATCAATCTCGCGCTGATGGAGCAAGACAACAGAATCATCAAGAAGCAGGTGAAGTACGAACAGAGCAATCTCCCATGTCTGTGGAACACGGTTCCTCTCACCAGTCAAAACATCCCCACCATCTTCTTCATCTTCTGCATGAGACTGCTACTCAAAGAATCCATGATGACCCAATTCCCCAAGCCCGTCCAGAGGATGAAATCTGCGTCTGTTGCCACCATGGAACCACCCAAGAACTCTCTCAACCAAGATGTATGCGCTGTGAAGAAGAACACACGGGTTTGCAATGTCTGTTTGATCAGCAGAGAGATGCTCATGATAGCTTTCAAATCTTCCCTGTCCATGGGACTTGCAGTGCTCTTCGGCGTTCTCTACAGCAAGGACAATGGCTACTGGTCAGGGCTTACGGTCGCCATGGCCATCACTCCCTGGAGGGAGGCCACGTTCAAGTTGGCAAACCTGAGAGCACAAGGTACTGCGCTGGGAACCGTCTACGGAGTTCTGGGCTCCTTCATATCTCAAAGCCTCATGGAGCTTAGGTTCTTGGCAATTCTTCCATGGATCTTCTTCACCAGTTTCCTACGACAGAGTCGAATGTTTGGCCAAGCTGGAGGTATCGCTGCAGCAGTGTCGGCGATTATAATGATAGGGAGAAAGAACTATGGATCACCTCCCTACTTCGCAATCGCGAGGCTTTGCGAGACACTCATCGGATTGCTATGCTCAATTCTCGTAGAGATCACATTGCAACCGACACGCGCTTCATCGCTGGCAAGATCTAAGCTTTGTCATACCATCGAATCGCTTCAAGAATGCCTGGACATGGTGATCTCCGCAGCAAGCGCACATTCACCGCATGCGTACTTAACCGAGCTCAAAGCGAAGAAGAAGAAGCTGGTTCAGCAAATCCATGAGCTGAAGAAGCACATCAGAGAAGCAGAAGGTGAGCCAAATTTCTGGTTCTTGCCATTTGCTGCGGCCACTTACATCAAGATGCACGGCCTCCTCTCCGGCTTCTTGATGATTCCGGGGGAGGGGCTGCGGGGGGTAGGGGGAGGTCGGGGCGGCCTGGAGGCTGGGGCGGAGGGCGGCAGGGGGCGACGCCGGGGAGGGGAGCTCGGGGCGGAGCTGGGCGGCACGGGGCAGGGGCGGGGGCAGAGAGGGAGGAGGAGGAGGTTGGAGGAGGAGGAGGAGGTTGGAGGAGGAGGAAGAAGAAGAGGATGAGGAAGAGGGTACCACATAACCTTTTCTTTTTTAGTTAATTCCGCCTATGTCCTCAAAGTTAACGGCCGTTTGCACTGTACATGGACGGTCACTAACCCGAGGGGCACAAGTGATAAAATAGCAAGTTTTGAGGGGCACAACTGATATTACCAAAAAGATAGGGGAATAACTGATATTGCAACATCTCGGAGGGGCACAAGTGATAAAATCCCTTTTTTTATTATCTCTCCTCTCTCTCCATATTCTCTCACTCCCTCTCTTTCTTTCTCTCCATCAATTCACATTCTATATTTAAAAAATTTTCTCTTTTTAAATTTAAAAATATATTAATATGAATTAAATATATATTAAAAAATCCTTTTAAAAGTACTATTTTTCTTTTAAATCTACTATTTTGGGAAAATTAAATATATTTTTTTAAAAACTACTATTGATATCATTCATATATATAATTTTTAAGTAGTAGATTTTTCATATAAAATGAATCCTTCATTATAAACTAATTTTGAATATTCTATTGCATGAATATTGTTCTTTATAACATCTTATTAACTCGTGATTATTTTTTTATAATAAGTTCCAAATCATCTATAATACATAATTAACTTATTTTATAACATTCGATATTTGAGTATTAAATATTTAAAAGTTTAATAAATAATTTGCATTTTATGGACTGTTTCGTAAATACATGAGTTAAAATAGATTTGTTCAAACTAATTATTCTAAGTCTTTCATTATTTCTTCTTTTACGTTCTATAACTTTCTTATTTCCTTAAAATTTATCAGGTATTTTAAGGTTCTATTTACTTCATGTCCTCATTTTGTTTAACTTATTATTTTGTTTTGCTATTTTTAGAAATAACAAACCAAAATAATTTTGAAAATAAAATTTTTAAAATTATTAAAAATATATTAAGACATAAAGTAATTTTCTTTCATAATTTTTGAGTATTTTGATATCTATAAAAATTTGTTAGATGTTACATTCATATACTTTTGAATATTAAAACTTTTTTTCAAAATTAGAAATTAATAAACAAATAAAACATAAATAAAATAAAAACAAAATAAATTAAAATAAAAATTATTAGATGTAAAATGGACAAAATATATAATTTATATAATTTATACGTATGGTTAAACTAAAATAACATAAAAAATAAAATACATAAAATGAAATAAAAATTCATAAAAAAAAACCTTTTTAAAAGGAATACAAAATCATAGATTTTAAATAAATAAATTTAAACAGTGGTACGTATAGAATATATTATCTTAATATGTGTGTAACACGTGATCGTAATATATATATTATAAATCTAAATATAAGATTAAAAATGAAAAATAAAATTTTACTAATATATATATATGATATATGTAAGAGAAATTATAAAAAATACAACAAAGTTTGTTTTTTTAAATCATAAGATATTATAAATCTAATAAATACCAACTATGATGTTACCAACACTAATAAAAAATAAATACACTTTTTTCTACCAAAACTCCCCTTCCTCCCTTTCTTAATTTGAACTTTTATTCTTTTATTTGCCTTTATTTTGATTAGATTTCTATTATTTATTATATATAACATTATTTTTTAAATCAAGAAAATAAAACATGCTATTTGGAAAGCATACCTTCCATATCATTAAAATTTATTTGCAATATGTTCATACTTCACGTATTATCATCCCAATATGTTCCTGTATATTATCTTGAAAAAATAATCACGCCGCGAAGCGCGGGGATACACCCTAGTTACATTATATAGCTGAACTCTTGTAATCACTTCTTCATTCCTGATAGTTTTATGCAAATTTAACAAAAAAAAAGGGGGGGGTTGTAATGACCCACCGACCTCGAACCCAAGTCGGCGTAGCTTTTTAATAGATATATATAAATGGAAGCAAATCCATGTGGTCATTTTGCACCGTGCCAATTAAAATAATATTTCGATTTAATGCGTGCATGGACTTCGGAAGAGAAAAAAAACAAAGTCGGCGCGGACGTTAATTAATTAATTAATTACGGACTAAGAAAGAGACCCAAAAAAAGGACGAGCGAGAGATTAAGGAGAGACGTGAAGCTCTTTAGCTTGGACTTAAAAGAGCGTCTGCCACGTCAGCACCGCCGAACGCTGAGAGATAGACACGTAAACGGTGGGTCCCACAGGAAGGGGATTAGATCCTGCGTGCGGGGGGACCCGCCAGTTGGCGGCCGCCAGAGCCGACAAGTTGCTGCGTACTGTAACGGCTAATCTAGAGCGAGAAAGCGGAAGAGATAGAGAGAGAAAATGGATGCCCCCTCTATCCACTTGTGGGGCCTCTGATCGATCATTAGATCCAAATCGTCTCCGTAATCCCATCTATTTCCTTAATCACATCTTACTGATCATCTTCTTACAGCTGAGGAATCCATTAATTACCAAAAAATTGCTCTCAGGTTAGAGCTAGCAACTATTGTTACCTTGTATTTGTTGATTGGATCCGTTCCCAACAGTCTCTCAAGTTCTCCGAACTGAAATCTCAAACACGATTAGGCTACTAATCATACTTAATTCCTCGCCCTAATCCGTAAAAAAATAATTAACTACATCCGAAACGATAAAGCCCCATCCAAAGCATCACCAAACCAATGGACACGAGTCCATCTTTACACACACATATATAAGAATACCACATCACGTCCATACATAGTAAGGAAGGGAGAAGGAGAGGGAGAAGAAGAAGCTGAAGCCATAGCCATGGAGGAGTGCTGCTCCACGAGCGGAGGCTCCTCCTCCTCCCGCTCGCAGCGGGGGCGGAGGAGGAGAGCTCCGCCGAAGCAAGAAGAGGAAAAAGAAGCAGCCACAGAGGTCATCGCGGGAGGCGGAGAGGAGAAGAAGAAGAGGAAGTACAGAGGGGTTCGCATGAGGAAGTGGGGGAAGTGGGTGGCCGAGATACGGGAGCCCAACAAGCGCTCCCGTATCTGGCTCGGCTCCTACGCCTCCCCCGTCGCCGCTGCGCGGGCCTACGACACTGCCGTCTACTGCCTGCGTGGTAACGCCGCGCGGCTCAACTTCCCCGAGGAGATATCCCTCGAGGACGTCGCGTGCGAGCGTGACTCGGCCTCGATACGCCAGAAGGCGATCGAGGTCGGGACCGGGGTCGACGTGGCCCTCCTGGAGGCCGCGTCGAACCCTCCGCCTCCTCCTCCCATCCGGGAGTCCAAGAAGCCGGATTTGAATCTACAACCGACCGACGACGAGGAAGACGAAGACGACAGCAAAGAAGACTGAGATGTAATCTATCTTCGTGTATATAATCCTATTTGTTCTCTCAATGCATCGGATGTTTGCCGCATTTGAATTTTGAATGATTGTTGATGAATTCTTGTTTGTCTTTAGTTAAAGTAATGTGTTTAACTAGGTTTTAGTTTACTTAAAGAGTAATTAACGTTTTGGGTATTAGGGATAACTACGTGGTTGACGGAAGTCGGATCGTGATTATAAAATATAATTAGTATTTTTTCCATAAAAACTTCTATAATTTCACTCTACTCAACAAATGTCATCAGTGAAAGAGCTGGGAGGAAGTTAATAAATATTACAGGGGTTATGGTAGCAAAAAACCCAGATAATTATTGGCCAGGTGTCGTATTTAGGCCGTTAAATGCTGTTTGGTCGACGTCTCCATCACTGTGGGAGGGAGTTAATAAATGCTCATATGTTAAGAGCTAAATATCGGGGGATTAAGGCTATGATTAGTAGACTAATCATTATATCCTAACGTCCCTAGTGACGATCTAGGGTTCTAGAAGATTAACGTGAAGACAATTTAGTTTTTTTGTGCAAATATTATCGAAAATAAGGGAAATACAGAAAAACGAAAAAAACTTGATTAAAACCTTTTGTCGATGAAAGAAAGATAATTACGGGAATTCTGAAGTGAAAAGGACAATTTACATAATTTGACTTTATAAATCTGTCCAATAAAAATTTTGAAGGGTTTGGAATATATGATGAAGAAAGGTGTCCTCACACGTAACTATAGGGAAAAGACAGCCGTTGTTTTCTCGCAAGCTGAATGCTATCTTTGTTGACAAACAGGAATGTGTTCCCTCGTGATTAAGATTAGGATGTCATCCGAGATTGTATATGAATAAACGTACATACGCAGAATACGTAAATACAAAATATGTACAAAAAATGTGTATCATTAGAGAGTATGAGTTTAACTGCATCATACTTACGTATTCATCACCTCCTAAATTACTCATTTGTCTTGAAATTTAAAACTGCATCATATTCTCAATGACACGTGTTCTCACTAATCCTGTTATAGATAAACAGCCAAAGAGTTGATGAACTACGAAGTCACATGCAAGTTAGAAAGAATATCCTTCTCCCTGTCTTGTAATATATTAGGGTTCAATGAGACTGCTGCCCGCTTCATTTTCTGAAGTTTTTCTTATTTTTTAGAATAACACCATAGACTTTCATCCTTATAATGTGTCGATTCAATTTCATCGAAAGCAGAAAAAAAGAATACTATAACAATTCTAAAACCGTTAAAATTACATGTTATAGATAAAAAAACATATCTTTATTCTGACAAAATTAAAATGTCATATAAATTGATATAGTGATGAAAATACAAAACCTTATTTTGGAAAAAAACAAAAAAAATGGAAAATAAGGCAGGGACAGCACTGTTTTTTTCCAATATATCAGCGGATTCTACATATACACATAAGTGAGCAATATTAATAAACATGCAAAAAAAAAAGATTTCTATCACTTGTGCCCTTCTTAATCATAAGACAATCAATAAAAGACTTGGAAGATTTAAACATATAATTGAGAATTGTGTTACCGTAAATACAACTTTAAAAGGGCATATCAGGAAACCCAATCGTTAATATTTGTTTCAGAAACTAAATTGAAATAAATAAAAATACAGTTTTGACAGTGTTATTGTTTAAAATTCTCAGTAAAAAAAGAGGATTTTTTTCTCTTATCCACTTGTCCTAAAATCTCCACTAAGAATTTGACAGTAAAGGCAAGTTGGCATCTTGAGAGCAAACAATCAAATCCGCCGTCTTTTGAACAGTCAAAAAGCCATATGGATGAGACCACATTCATGCTCATAAATATATAATTATCGATCCTAAGTTGGGAATCCAATATGTCGTCTTTCTGGCAGTTCACCAAAACACATGAGGGGTAGCTTGTCTTCCATAAAACAAAAAATTTAGCGAATCTGGTTTGCAGAAAAAACAAACAAGCACGGAAACAAGAACATTCATCGATAAGATGGATCACGCCGCGATGAAATCACATCAAAGGAGCAAGTTCAGCAGAATAAACGCATCACAAATAAAAACAAATATCGTGGAAATCCTCCAGACAAACATAAACAAGGTAACCAGAATCCAAACAAGCTAAACCCTAAATAGCATAAACCCTAGAGCTGTCTGCAGCTACGATAGTTATCCTAGTTAATACGCAAAGAGAAAAGGCAACGAACGACATATAGTCCAATAACTTAACTCGAGAGGTTCTAAGTTGCTAGCTTAATCAATGGAGCAGTCTCTCAAGGAAGACCGTCATTCAAGGGAGAGGCTGGCAAGTTGGTCAGTTGGTGCACCGGGCTGCTGCTTCTGCTGCTGGGCGACAGTCCGGAGTACCTCCATGGCTTCAGCAACCTTTGCCTTAAGAGCGTCGGGTGACTCCAACAAGTGGAGGACTTCAGTCTGGTCCATTTCCAAGAGCATGCCAGTCACCTTGGCTGCCATGTCGTGCTCCAGCTGATCAACAAGGGGGTAGAGACTCTCACCCAGCATCTGCGCCAAATCAACATGAGATGAGCAACAAAACGACGATAAACAGACATAACGGAAAAGGTAATAAGGGTGCGTACGATTCTCTGCTGATCAGGAGGAGCATTGGCAAGTGCCTTGGCGAGGGAGCCGATGGGCACAGGCTGAGGAACAGCTGCATCCCTCATGGGGAACCCACCCATGTTGTATGGGCCAGAGAGCATGGCTGCATTAACACCAGGCATGGGCACTTCGGGCATGTTTCTACCAGGAGGGAAGCGATAGGCACGTCCACCCCTTGGAATCATCTGACAGAATACGAGATTGGAGAAGTAAGCATGTGGAAGATAAAATAGTGTTCAACGGCTGCCATGTGATGGTATCATAATGCAAACCTGCTGCTGAAGCATTGCCACTGGTTGCTGGTTTTGCTGCATGGGCCCTCCACCACCACGCCTGGGGCGCGGCCCCTGCTGACCCTGTTGGACAAAAGGTACAGAGAAGAAGGGCATTGGAGCACCACCAGGACGCATGCCAGGAACAAGAGGTTGCTGAAAGCCGAACCCAGGCTGCAAGTTGAGGTATATATGCAGGTCAAAAAGATGTGATTCCAGATTAGATGGAAAACAAAAACCCAGTGTATTATATATAAGCAAAACATTGCACAATGGAAAACAAAAACCTAGTGTATTATATATAAGCAAAACATTGCACAAACGCTAATTTACTTTAAACACTCCAACTACTAACATAAAAATTTGAAAATCTCTCAAATGGAAAAAATAGACAAAAGAAAGCAAAAAATGTCTACTTTTTATAGCAGAAAAAGTTATTTCTCCAAGATAAAAAAAGGCATCTAGGAGTAAAATAACATGCGCAATAGGCTGAGATCGAGCTTGACTAGTTAACTAAGCTTGTGAACTTTGCTCGACGCCAAGCGAGCCAGATTCCACGCTACCATTATCAGCACTATAGATTATGAGTTCATCTTTACAAAAATAATAAGTTCTAGGAATTTTGAAGACTAGCAAAGACAATAGGATCTAAATGCATGGAGAAATTGAAGGATGATAAGAATGACTGTTCACATGAGCCTAACCTGAGCAGGAATAAGGGTTGGAGGTGCTTGACCATAAAATATCTGCTGTCCAAGACCAGGACTGCCTGGTGGATACATAGGCATGCGAGGAGCTACAGTAGGTTGCATGCTAACAGGCTGTATCTGAGAAAATTGAGCCTGTAAAATACAATTATTCAACAAATTGAGTAATCTAGCTTCATAATGAAGACCACAATGAATAGTAAACAACAAAACAACGGAATTACAAGAACTTTAAGTAGAGTTTGATAAGATAGAAAAATACTTCCTTTTATTATTCTAATTGCTACAGTCATAAATAACAATGGAACTACAACTCACAAACAAGAAAACTTTCCCATCAATATGAACACTGACTTTTGGATAAGAGGACTAGAAAATCAGATGCAAGAAAGGCATTTGAAGAGGTGATTCTGTGAGATCAACTTGGAAGTTGAAGAAGGTAGGAGCATGACAACTTCTGCATAAGATCGAAAAGGATGGACGGAAGAACTGTACTTCTAACTAGACATGACTCCTTTGTATTAAAGGATTCCAGTAGCTCAAAGAACCCCAATTTTTTTAAGTTCATTTCTTTCAAAGAGAGACCGTGGCTGG
Source organism: Ottelia alismoides (assembly GCA_037367405.1). Classification (NCBI taxonomy): domain Eukaryota; kingdom Viridiplantae; phylum Streptophyta; class Magnoliopsida; order Alismatales; family Hydrocharitaceae; genus Ottelia; species Ottelia alismoides. Next base: position 143,596 of record JAZKJV010008295.1, on the reverse strand, counting down.
ATTGAAATTTCTAGAAACCTAACTTTTCTATAATTTCTGTCCAGGCAATTTTGGTCATAACAAGCTTTCATCCACATATCTTTTTAAGTTAAATAAAAGTGGTTATTGAAATACCAAAATATATGGCATATTGGTGAAGGGCCAATTAATTCCTAGTGACAAAAAGACCAGTGAAAGTACTCGTGTGGGATGAGCATAAAACTGGCAATTATTAAACCACTAAGATATATATGAAAAAAACAAAAATAACAATGTAAATCACCTGCAACCTAGCTCTTCTATCTTCTTTGCGTTGTGCAAGTGCCACGTACAGGGGCTTGCTAACAACCATCTTTCCATTCATCTCAGCAAGCTAGAAAAGTCGGTAAAATATGAAAAAGACCCAGATTTCACACAATTGCTGTAACATGCAAATCATAGATATCTCATCCCTGCGAACAAATTTGTTATAAAAGTCAAAGGAATCTTACAGCTCGAGAGGCTTCTTCTGGTGCTGAAAAGGCAACAAATCCAGAACCTTTGCTAATTCCATTAGAATCACGCATGACCTACATTTGTAGACAAAATGGCACAAGTTAATTGCCGATGAAAATGTCATAACAATATTAGGTCAATTTATTCTCGGACCTTGCAAGAAGTAATGGTGCCAAAATCAGAAAACAACTCTCTGAGACTGTCATCTCCAATGCTGTCATCCAAGTTCTTCAGATACAAGTTGACTCCCTGAAATTTGTCAGGAACCTCCTTCATATTTTGCTCAAACTTGCTTTTCAGTTCCTTCTCCCTTTCAGATTTCTTCTGAGCTTTCCCAACATACCACTCCTTGTCATCAAATTTCTTCCCATTGAGAGATTCAACAGCTTGAGCCGCAGCATCAGGATTCTCGAAGTTCACAAACCCAAAACACTTTGATTTGCCATCCTCCCCCCTCATGACTACAGCACTAGTGATAGTTCCAAACTCACCAAAAACATCCTTCAAATCCTCATCAGTTGTAGATTCTGACAGATTTTTTACAAAAACATTATTATACCTCGACCTTCCACCAGAGTTGTCTCTCTCCTGTTTGCGGATAAATGGTCCGACAAAAACTTGCTTATCATTAAGAAGCATGCCATTGAGCTTATCAATTGCAGTTTGGGCAGCTTCCTCTTGGTCAAACTGAACAAAACCATAACCTTTTGACTGACCAGAACCATCAATAGCAATCTTGCAAGAGAGAATGCTACCAAAAGCCGAAAATGTATCATAAAGTGCTTTGTTGTCAATTGCCTTGTCGAGATTCTGCAAGAAAACGAGACCATTATTCATGAAAATCGCAATAAAATCCTAATAAATACAATTACTGAGACAAAGTGAAAGAGGTTGCGCACCTTGATAAAGATGTTTGCAGCACCACTTTTACGAGTACTGGGATCGCGGTTTGAGTACATGATCCTGATTGGCTTACCATTAAGAGGGGTGAAGTTGAGAACTTCCAACGCTCTTGCCGCTGAATATATATATATATATATGAGGAAGTAAAAAAATGTTGGAGTAAGAAATGTAGGACAAGAAACATCAAAACAACTCAGATAATTAAAAACAGAACAATTTCCAATTTTTACAATAACAATGTCATAAGATCTGAACCAACCAAGTTGGTACAAATTTTACGATGCAAGTGCCTCTAACAATATCAACAAATAAAGATAATTTGAAACAATAATGTGCGCCAACATGTCACCTACTGCAGTCAAAGATTTTGCCATCCAAGTAAACCAGATATACATAGCAAATCATTACTTGCAAACACCACAGCTTAGCATGCAACCTAAAAAAAGACCACTATGCTAAAGAATATATAACATACAATTCGAAAAACCGAGAATCACTCCAACATAATCTTTTACATGTTCCATTAAACCAAGCAACATTACTAGTCAAAACATCATCACAGAACAATTGCACTGCCATGAACCAGCACAGCATAAATACTTAAAGTAGAAAAAACTATGATAATGATACCAAGAGAAATCTGGTATATTTCACGCATAATATAATTCCACCACCCTTTTAATGGTAGTAAAGTACAATCCCTGTCCATAAAAATTTGAAATAGCAAAATCATGACAAGTTCAAAACCATTTGACGTACATGGGCATAGATCAAAGCGATGACAAACAAAAAGATAACATGAGAATATGGCACAATCTAAACAAAAATAAAAAAGGACCAGTTAATCAAAGAATGTTTATTGATGTCAGTTCACCAAACTGGGATCTTACGAGAGCATTACAAGTAGAAAACCCATTAGATTGAAGAGAATCAAATGCCTTCATGATGGGTCAACCATAGTTTGATAAATCTTTATCTACCAACTGTCAAATGAACCCATCGAAACAAATTAATAGGGTCCAGTGATGCTAGATTAAGCTGGATCAGCTTTCAAGGCAAGAACACATTGCCACTTTCGGCAAGAGTGAGAACTTATTGCCCATAATCCGGAAAAATGAATAATTCATGTATGTGTCACTGACAAAACAGTAGAACCATTGTATAAAAGTCTTGCAAGAGAGTTTTCACAAACTAAACAATAATTACATCCAGTTTAAATCAATTGCATGTTAAGTTCAAGAGTTGCCTAAAATGGTATCTTTAGGATCTTCATACAAAGGTGTAGCAAGAGAGCAAATGACAATGTATGTTTTTTCAACATGATGAATAATCGCTGATTGTGCAGCTAATGTCTAACAGAGTAGAGAAGTTGCAAATAGCAAAGTCTCTTTATGACCATTGTAAGGAGCTGGTGAACAAATAACATGTGTTCACTATGCCAAACAAAAATGACTCTCCAGACAATGTCTAAAAAAGCAGCAAAAGTTGCAAAAAGCAAGTTATATTTCTTAACAAAAATAGCAAAGTCTCTATAAGATCACTGTAAAGTGATGTAGCCAGTGGATGAATATAACATGCATTCGCTATGACAAACAAAAATGACAATTCATACACTGTCTAACAATGTAGCGAAAATTGCAAAAACCAAGCTATCTTTCTCAATAAGATCTTTTCCGAGACCAGTACATGCAAAGACCTTCAATCTCTAAATAAATACCGTGCATGCATGCATTCCCACAAACATAGCTAAATAGGACATAGAAGAGAAGACTTCGTGGCTAAATAAGGACACAACAACAACAACAAAGCCTTTTCCCACAATTAAGTAGGGTCGACTACATGGATTCTTCGCCTCCATTCAAATCTATCTTGAGTCAATCCCGGGCTTATAAAAACAAAACTAAGATCCCTTCGTATGGTCTTTTTCCAACACTTCTTGGGTTGTCCTCACCCTCTCTTAGCCGGCTCAACATCCCAACACTCGCATCTCCTAACCGGTGCATCAGCTGATCTTCTTTGCAAATGTCCAAATCATCTTAAGCGATTTTCTCGCATCTTATCCTCGATCGGAGCTACACCAACTTTCTTTCTGATTACATCATTCCGAATCCGATCTTTACGTGTGTGTCCATACATCAACCTTAACATTTTCATTTCTGCTACATTCATTCTTTGCACATGTTTATGGTTATCAGGCCAACATTCGGATCCATAAAGCATAGCAGGTCACGGCTGCTTTGTAAAACTTTCCTTTAATTTTTAAAAGAATTTTCTTATCACAGAGAACAACAAAGGCTCCTCTCCACTTTAGCCACCCGGCATTTATTCTATTAGTAACATCTCCATCAATTTCCCCATCATGTTGCAGAATAGATCCCAGATATCTAAAGGAGTCCCTCTTCTGAATGTTATCGTCACCAATCTTCACCTCGATTCCTTCACCATTGCTTCCATCAAAGGTGCCCTCCATATATTCCGTCTTAGCCCTACTTATACGAAATCCTTTAGACTCCAACTCATGCCTCCATACTTCAAGCTTCTCATTTACTCCATCTCTAGTCTCGTCAATTAACATAATATCATCAGCAAATAAATACACCAAGGTAACTCATCCTGAATGTGACTTGTCAACTCGTCCATAATCAAAGTAAAAAGAAATGGACTCAAAGCAGAACCTTGATGTAAACCAATGTTGATGTCAAAATATCCAGTCTTCCCAGACGGGGTCCTTTCACAAGATAAAACCCTATCATACATGTCCTTTATAAGGTTACTGTATAGGACATGTACTTGTCTCTTCTCCAACACTCTCCACAATATCTCTCGTGGGACAGAATCAGAAACCTTCTCCAAATCAATAAAGATCATGTGCTATAAATCTCCATTATTCTCCTCAGCAAATGGATGGCTTCAATCGTTGAGCGACCTAGCATGAATCCGAATTGGTTATCTTTTACGTTGGAAACTTGCCTCAACCTTCTTTCGATCACACGTTCCAAAATTGTCATAGTGTGACTCATCATCTTGATACCTCTATAATTTGAATAATTTTGAATGTCTCCTTTATTCTTATAAAGAGGCACCACGATACTCCTCCAATCTTTAGGCATTTTCTTGCTTCGCCAAATAACATTGAATAGATTCGTAAGCCAAGTCAAACCATGCTCACCTAAAACTCTTCATACTTCTACAGGGATGTCATCTGGTCCTACACCTTTCCCGAGTCTCATAACCTTGAAAGCCTCCTCTACTTCCTTTCTTTGTATCCATCTATAGCTTGCACAATTCAAGTAACTTTCACTACAAGCTAGATCACCCAAAGTGATCTCTCTATTTCCTTCCCCACTGAAAAGTTTATGGAAGTACTGCTCCCATCTAGTCTTTATATCCTTCTGAGTAACAAGCACATGACCTTCCTCGTCCTTAATGCATCTTTCTTAAGAAAGATCCTTGGTCTTTCTTTCCCTTGCTAGCCAACCTGAATATATCCTTATGTCCCTCCTTAGAGTCAAGATTTTTATAAAAAACTTTATAAGCTTTTGACTTAGCTTCGCTTACGGCCTTCTTTGCTTCCTTCTTCGTTATTTTGTAGTTTGTGACAATTTCCTCTATTTTATCCTTAGACAAAGCTTTAAAGCAATCTCTTTTATTTTTAGCTTCTCTTGCACCCCTTCACTCCACCACCAAGCCTCCTTTTGACTTGGAGCTCCTACCTTTGACTCGCCTAGCATCTCTTTGGCTACCTTTCAGATACAAGATGCTACTGCCTCCCACATCTCGTTTGCATTACCGCTACAATCCCAAGATAAGTCTTCTAAAACCTTCTCCCTGAAGCTCGCTTGCTTCAGTGGAAGATTCCACCATCTAGTTCTAGTTATCTTAGAAGCCCTCCTTTTTTTACCGGCCCTTTCAGTTGTAAATCCAAGGCTAACAAACGATGTTGGGTTGTCAAACTCTCTCCTGGGATTAATTTGCAGTCTTTACAACACAACCGATCTCTTCTCCTCAACGCAAAGTATCTATCTGTGTTCTAGTTGGCCCACTCTTATAAGTAATTAAATGTTCCTCCCTCTTCTTGAAGAGAGTGTTTGCTATGAAAAGATCATATGCCGTTGCAAAATCCAGGATAGCTTTTCCCTCTTCATTTCTATCTCCAAAACCATGTCCTCTATGAACACTAGCATAACCTGAAGCATATTTTCCCACAAGTCCATTAAAATCTCCACCGATGCAAATCATCTCTCTTTGTGGGATTCCTTGTAAACTCTTATCCAAATGCTCCCAAAAAGCTTGTTTAGTCATTTCATCTAAACCAATTTGCGATGCATAAACTGAGATGATATTCAGAAATTCTTCTTCAAGCACCAATTTTAGCAAACTAATTCGATCTCCGAATCTTTTCACCTCAACCACACAATCCTTCAAATCCTTATGAACAACTACTCCAACACTGTTTCTACCCTTATCTTTACCTGAATACCAAAGTTTAAAGCCCGTCTTCTCAATCTCCCATGCTTTCTCTCCAACCCATTTAGTCTCTTGAAGATATAATATATAAATCTTTCTTCTTTTCATCGTATCCACTATCTCCGTCAACTTTCCAGTTAAAATGCCAATATTCCAACTACCAATCTGCAACTTCCGTTGCAATCTCTTTTGGACTAACTTCTTTACTCGCATGCATCAATTATGCGAGAACCCTTGTAAATTTTGACCTACATCCAGGCGGTGATGCAACGGAACTAGCTTAATTAGGACATAGAAGAAAATCAGTCTTTTCAAGACATTATATTTGTCTAACTAAGAGATACTCAGTTCAAGTTTTGCTGAGTAAGATAGTCAAGAAAGTTAGACATAACACGGCCAATTGTATCTTCATGATCTCAGCTAAAAGGTCTTTAAAATAAAATCACCCAGTTTAGTTCTCAAACCCATGCCATATGACAATCCTGGTCCAACCAATTCTTGGAATCAGAGAAGCATATCTCATCAAAACTAAAATACCCTTTTATCGGTAGGTCTATGGCATATTTCCGTTGACCCATTATGGATCGTATACGATGGTATAGAAATATTTTTCAACAACAATCTTGTCCTTGTATTTTTTCTAGAGAACCCCATATGCATTATTTTTGGATAGATGATTAATATAGTTGGCAACCTGTCTTACAACAGAAAACAGGGTTCCATCAATCTAACCGCAACTAACCCGCTTTAAAATCACCTCAAACTACAACTTCGTGGACAACAATATAAGAAACAAATCCAGAGTATATCAAGAAAGTTTAACGACCTCAAGTGGATAAATGAAGGAATTGCAGACTTATATTACATTTACTCATTACTATTGACATCAACCAATATTACACATTAACTAAACTATCAGCTAAATGAGTACTTAAAGAGTAGCACAGACATTTACATCATCGATATGAACATAACTTAACAACCTTTTTTCTGAAATAGAAACTCACTCCATCTTGGATTAGAAGAACAAAATCCAAGACACTTGCTATTAATAAATGAATTTTATACAATGAGGTCACATATGTTTACACTTGACAAGAACACAACCACAGCCTTGAAAAGGGATATCATCTATTCACATCATTGAATCCTAGATGTCTAGTCTCAAAAAATCCTAGATGTCTAATCAGGCACCCAAATGTGACACTGATGGAATTGTGGAACCAATAAATAATCAGAGGAACATATACTACAAACGGCGATGCAGACTAACAAAGCACACCAGGTTCAGCCTAATATGTGTAAAATCCAGAATAACAATTCATCTTTTCAATGTCATAATTGATGATTATACAGTAAACCACAGTTCCAGACTCCCAGTCAGGGCAGGGTTTCTGTAAAGAACCATCTACCTATATCATTCATAAGTTACTCCTAAGACAAAAAAAACCTTCCACAGAAAAAGGAGGATCAAGATTGGCAACTTGTAATCAATATCAATATCCACTTAGAAACACAGATTCCTACAGAGGAAACATCCACTTTGCACATTATCTCTTACTCACCTGATCCACAATGCCCCTCGACAACAACAAGAATCAGTCCAAAATACTAATTTCTCACAAATTATGTGATTGGGTTGTTCAGATACATCATTTCCACGAAAGAATCTCAAACTCTCAATTCCAACCATCAATCGCAAACAAAATCAACCGCAACAAACACCGAAGTATTCAAATAGTATTCAATAATACCATCTGGTATTCTAAAATATATATATATATATACGCATATATATATATATATAAACGCATAGCCGTGCCCAAAATCTAGACCTGCCAACAAAACTCAAACAGTTGTCAACAATACACGCAGACGAACACCCAAACAGTAGTGAAAAAATAATCTCGGTTCAAATAATTAAAGATCTATCGCCAAGTCCACCAATCCAACAAACATCAAACTCCAAAAAACGAATCAAATTATCTCAAAGCAGCAAAAGATAGAGAAACCCTCACCTTCCGGGGGATTCCCAAAGTTGACATAAGCGTACCCCAGCGATCTCCTGGTGCTGATGTCCCTGCAAACCCTAACCGACACCACCTGCCCGATCTGGCTGAAGAGATCGTACAGTTGCGAGTCCGTCACGTTAACCTCCAGATCCCCCACGTACAGGGACGTCATCGGGAAGGCTCCCGCCCCGGTACCTGCTGCCGCACCTCCCCCGTTGCTCGCCGGCGGACCCTGAGCCTGCGCCATCGCTAAGCAAAAAGCCCCCTTTTTTTGGATTTTCCGCCGATAGAAACCCTAAAACGCGATTCTAGATAGGACAAAATACGATTTTGACGGTAGAACGAGCTCAAATCTGAGGTTTTTTAGGGTTTTTTCCGATTTTTTGTGGTTTTTTGGTGTAAAAAAGGGGAACTATAGAACGGATTTGGGGGAGCAGACGGGACTGCGCCACGCCGATCGGAGGGGGCGGGGAGTGGAAATTATATATGTGGGCTGCGAAACCCTAGATTTGGGATCGGGGGTTCTACGCCGCCGGATGCTGGTGACGTGGCGTGATCAGAACCGTCAGATCTCGGATCCATGGTTTGCATAGCCATCGGTTTGTTTGTTTCTTTTAATTCAGGGGAGGTTTTGGAAAACTTGGTCAATAACTCGAGTAAGTTTGTAGGTTTAGGATATATGCGGACAAACATAATAATTTAATGAATGTTGTGTGAAACACATCTACAGAGTTCAACGAGTGTCTGTAATTATTATAAAGGATATTTGCATCTGCACCCTTTTAAAATCTCATAATTATGTCTTGATCAGGACTAAGATGTAATTACAATATTTAATAAATGACTCTTGAAACTTTAGAGAAAAAATGTCATTCTTGTCCTTCTTCGTCATCCATTCTTCCTCGTCCGCCCTCTGTCGTCTCCTTATTTCATGTCCTCGCATTTTGATCATCCTCTGTGCTTCATCGTTATCTCATCGCCTCTCCTGACAAGACAGGCGCGGAGGGAGGTGGGTGGGTGGGGGTGGAGAAGGATTGGCTATCGAGAATGAGAGGAAGAGAAATCGATCATACGAGGAAGAAGGGTAAAGGGGGTTTCAATATTACAAATGTGAAGGATTGTCTCTTAAATATAACAATTGTATATTACTCCTTAAGGCATGAACACAGAATGTAAGATATGTGCATTTTTCAAGGGTCATATTCGTGTGGAGTAAGTAAATTGTACTCAACGGTCATGTTTTCTCACTAATACTTACTTAGAAAGACTTGCATCATTTGGGGTTTAAATCAAATCCAGTAATTGTAGTTTTTTGCCATTACTATTCTTAAATATGCAATTACTACTCTTATTCATGAGATGATGTAATATTTAAAGCCTCCTCGTTACAATTAAAAAGGAAACAGAGGAATGATAGTATTGCTAACATCTCCCCAGACTCATCTCAAAATTCTAACAAACGATCAAAGAAGAGCAATATAGAAATCGATGTTGTTAGAGTATGCATTCATAGATGGATAGCGGAAGCCATCCAGGGTCCAATTACCACATCCACGTAGGTTAATCTCACATCGTCTATTATTGGGACTTTGTTATATTGGTGCGGCTATATAAGAATCCATGCACCACATGTGTTCATTGAGAAAGTTCATTGTACAAATCAGCCCTCTAAAGCAGTTCTCCCGTGGTTTCATCGCACTCCTTATAGAATAGAATTCCACCTAAGATCCATGTGTCCTTTATGTTCTTTATTCTTTATCTCTAATTTGTTCCCACATTGTCGTCTTCTATATGGTATCATATCGTTTTTTACACTGTATCAGAGTGGGTTCAATTCTGGTTTTGTCCTTGAAGATTTGTTGGTGTTCGTGTTCATGATTGGTTCAAAGTTCTAAAGATCACCACGTTCAACAATCTAGGGTTTCTGATGGAAATCTAATTCTAAGCTAGATGTGTTGCAGCTAGAGATAATCAAGGGGGGGTCGATATGTCTACGCAAAGAATAGCCTACAGGCGATCCAGTCGATCACCAACTTCATGATTGTTCAATGTGCAAGCACCTCTGAATGGCAGCTTCATAGCCATCTTCATAATTGTTCAAGTTTTGGAGAAGCAAGGAAATTTCTAGGGTTCTTGGACCCCTAATCGACAGAACTCGAGCGAGCAAGAAGCCATCACCGCCTACTATATGGAGTGCCAAAGATCAAGTATTCACATGTTGGCATCCCACCTGGAACCACAACCATTCATAGCCAAAGAGGAGCAATGCAGTCGACCATCTTCGCATGGAGGTTGATCTCCAAGACCCATGGGGTTTTTGTTGTGAATCCTAGAAGATCAACATAGAAGAAGAAGCAGCATGCATTAGCCCTCATGATAGGTGATGACCCTCCATAGTTCGAATAAGAAGACTAAGAGACCACGCTATGGGCCCTCTTCCAAGCCCCCGATGGGAACCCTAATCCTACGTCAAGAATAGAAGAGATGTCTTCTCACGTTGGGGGCTTTAAATGCCCAAGACTGTTGTTTTTAAAAATAAAAAAATCATTATAATAGGCCCAAGATGGGCCCAATTTAACTGTAAAAAAATGGGGAGGGGAGAGGGAGGACAGGAGACTTCAGGCCTATTGGGCTACTGCTACATCTGAAGAAAAAAGGAAAGGAGTGCTTATTTTGAGCCCAACGGGGCTTCGTCTTTTGATAATTGGGTTGTATTAAGAAAAGGATAGGAGGCCAAAAGAAGAAGAAGAAGAAGATATATCAAAAAACAAAATGAGAAGAGAGAAAAGCCACAACAAAATAAAGAGAGACCGGCTCATTTGAAGAAAAAAGCTGATGATTTTGTCTCCTCGCTCCAGTTCTTCTCAAACTTGATCGACATTCGATAAGTATGCGAGAAAGTGGAGTAATATATAGAGTTCTCCAGTTTAAATTCAGACTCTACCATTTAGATTGTTAGAGTCTACATTTGAGGCACTCTATATTTGAGCAACCTATTTTTTCGATTTCTCCGATAAGGAGACTCTTTTCGATTTAGATGACTCTGCGTAGTATAGAGCACATGTTCTCAAACAAATAAGATTAGTTCCAATTCATATGGCTCTGTGCAATACAAAACACACTTTCTCTGACAAGGAAACTCGTTCCAGTTTAACGTGGCTCTTCACTGTATATAACACAAGTTCTCCAATGTGGAGACTCGTTCTAGTTCAGGAGACTGTACAATACGGAGCACACCTACTTTGACTAGGAGACTTAGTCCAGTTCACATGATTTTACGCAGTACACGACACATGTTCTCTGACGAGGAAACTCATTACACTCCATCCCTTCAGTTCCTCCTCACTAGCACATCATGAGAAGCAACATCCTCACCATGCAACATACAGAGTTTGCGTTGAGTTAATATTGTCTGTCGTGTTCTACGAGTGAGTGCTTTCTTTTTTTGTCAAAGCTGAGAATTGCATGCTCCAACTTGAGGGGGGTGTTAGAGTATGCATCCATAGATGGGTAACTGGATCATCCATAGATGGGTAACTGGATCCCTCCATTGTCCAATCACTACATCCACATAGGTTGGTCCCACATCGTCTATTGGTAGGACTTAATCATACTAGTGAGGCTATATAAGAAACCTCACATCACTCGTATTTATAAAGAAAGTTCATTATACACATCAACCATTTGAGGCGTTTCTCCTATGATTTCACCATGCTCCTTATGCAGATGGGTTCCACGTAAAATTCTTGTGTTCTTCGTGTTCTTTATCTCTGATTACGCTTCCACATAGTTGTTTTCTGCAGGCATCAAAGCATTTTCTTACAGACACAAATGAAACCACCAAAGAAAATATACGAGTCGATCTCTACGGTCTGTTAGGTTGTAGGATAAGGAACGTGGATAAACTATAAAGACAATAATTAGGTTAGTGAATTTGTGTTCAAAGGATAAGAGGGCGACAAAGGAGATGAATTGATCTACCTACTACTTTTGTATACATGCCCTGAATCCTAGCCCGCTAAGTCCAAATGTGTTTGACAACCTCATCTGCAAAAAGCAAGGTAAGATACACTGTCAGATTTATAGATGTATCCATTTGTACTGGAAGTAGCCGTATAACCTTCCTCAATATGGGACTCGGATTTGTACATCGTTTCTAATTTCTTTGCATTCTTCTTTGTTTTTCACACAGTGAAAATGATCGTCATCATCCAAGGACGTAACCTAATTGTAGTGAATCATGAATCCATGTGTTTATGAGCGAAATAAACCCCTCCCAATTCTCTTGTTCTACATTGGAAGAATTTTCCATGTAAAATCTCCGTTTCTTGGTGATTGCTTCATTGGTTTGTTCTTTGTGTTTATCTCTTCTTCAATATTAAAAATCCATCAACAACATCCATATTCCATTGACTCCTTCGCATGATTGGAACGAAAGAGTAGACTTTGAATCAACCCCATTTCTTGACTCGAACAAAGTGGCGATCTCACTTTACTCCCTACGACGACATCGATAACCCAAACCTATTGCAAACTAGGGAAGGACACTGGGGTATGCTCAATCTATCTGTTCGAGAGCGCAAATCAAGAAAAGCAAATGCATCTGAACAGTTACGACGACAATCAAATGCATGAAGGATTATCTCGCTAATCACGAAACAGGCCACACAAAACAAACTCCAAATGATCAAACAAAAGTTGCACCCAAAGGCAATTACAAGAGGAGGAAAGAAATACTCTTTTTCTCACAAAGCAAAAAACAATCAAAAGAAGACCCTTCTTTTTCATGTACTCATATGAACACAATGAATAGAGGAACAAACAAAATTAAATTCACGCGTTTCGAAATCCGGCCACGAGATCTGCGAATCCGAAGTGGTTCGTCCTACCTATGAACTTCTCGTGCCTGCAGAAAATAGCGACAAAAGGTTATATCCTGCATTACGACGAACACTTCGCAGTCGAATGTATAAACTACAGTTTACCTCAGTCAGAAATTTTATTGCCACCATTCCTGGAAATAATTAGTAATGTTGGCCAGAAGCTATACGTATCAAACTGTCGGGAAAGATAGTCAGTCACGTCGCGCGACGGAGGGGCAATGGTCTAGGCCTTGGCCTCATCACCGTCGCATCGCTGCGCCTAATCCACTCTGATAATTTCCACGGCTTCTGCCACTTCCACTTGAACTGCAAAAGCCACTGGTGGTGGCTCCTCTTCCATCTCCACAACCTTCCTGAATGACCAATCGCAGCATTCTTCCTGCCCATCGAGATCCGCGAAACGGGCACCATCTGCAAACAATGCGGATTATAACTAGTGTACAGTATAAAAAGCATTGGATAACGAGTTACCGACCTTTCTCTGCTGGTTTACGAAGGTTGCTGTCCCCGTGCTTGGGCTGTTGGCGATGCCCGGAGTGTACTTGAGTTGCTTCTGCGCAGGCAGCAACACAGGTGACAACGGAGGGTTGGAGTCGTCCACACCGTGTTTCAGTGAGCCATTCGTGTTCACCTGTAGGATCAAAAGATAACCATATAATCTATTATCAAAGTCGTAACTAACCAAATTCTTAAGTCATATAGTTATGTACTTACTGGGGTCGATGGGGGAGTCACCATTTCAGGAGACACTTGGTCTCTCGCCTTCTGCTGCTTCTCAATTTCTTTCCTCCGGGCTTCACTCAGTTGCAACAAAACAACCAGCTCATTCAGTTGTTCTTTCAGCTCCTTCATCTCAATTTCTTTCTCCCTCAGTTGACATCTGTTGATAAAGCGAGTGCCCGCAAAAATGAAATTATGGCACTGTATTTACTCCGTATATATACTTTTTGAAATACTAATTATTGTATCTTGCTCGATGTTCGAGATCGGGGAAAGTGGAAGAAAATGCAAGAGGCTACAAATGAATGGATTTTGCTTGATCACTTGCCAAGCATAATTGGTTTTTTACTTGTGAAAAATTTCAAAGATATGCTCGTGTCTTACCTAGCATCAACCGAGACATTGAATATATACTGCAGCAAACTCTTCGCATCTGCCATGGATCGCAATTGGTTCCATCGTCCACGGCCGGTGAATGCACGTTCTCGCTCCTCCGCTTCTGAAAGTTGAGATGCCATTGCCACGAGAGTGTTTGAAGAGATGCTAACCATGTTTTCCAATGACGATATTCTTGCCAATCTTGTGTTTGGTGGCATTGATAAAATCCTGAAGTGATGTAAATTATTAGAAGAAAGACCCCAATAAGAAAAGCTCGATTTTGCATGGAAATAGCGACACCGCTACAATAAATTTATGTCATCTCATCTTCTTCTAAAAACAATGGAATACAAAATCTTATATAATAGATTCTTGAAAATGATATTCAAATGAAAACCAAAGCGATCAATTATTCATTCCAACCGACCAAAACAAAACTCGTGCTAAATGGCCATTTCGACAAGTTTTTTGAAGCTTTTTCGTATCTCATTCATGATTTTTTTCCCCAGGGAGAATGGGAACAAGAGGTCTGTTAAATAAATTCAAACATGGAAAGGAAAAGATATATGCAACTTAATATAAAACCATCATGTAAGGACCTGGAAAATCCATTCTTCCCCCTCGGGGGACTCTGGCCCTTCGAAATCATCTCCTCGCTTTGCTTCAAGATAGTCAATTCTTCCGCTATGGCTGCTCGACTGAAGAGCAAAAAACCAAACTTGTCAACAAAATGACACATGCCATTATATCAGCCAAGAAGACTACTCACACTTTACTCTGTTTCTCGTATTCTGAACGAACTTCATGCACATTCACCATGACTTCAAGTTCATGTTCTAGCCATTTCTGTAACGATTTCTCGTTGATCTGGTTTTTGGTTTTGGTTAGAAAACAGTTTTCATATGCAAACATCACAATAGTGAGAAAGGGGCAAATGTATGATATAACAATTACCTGCCCACCAGGGGAGTTTCCATTTGCGATCACTGGAAAAAAATGGATAATGTGAATGAATGATACTGCAAGAAAATCACAAGATCATATACTCTAGATAACCTATGACTTACTGGAGTTCTCACGGGAGGACTTGCGAGCCTCCAGTAGTTCTTTCAACCGCTTCGTAGCCATTGCAGCCTCTTCGGTCTTTCTCTGGAGAACCTTTAGGCAGATAATTTTTTCTCTGTCAGTTTTACGTATTCTCTCTTTGACGTCGTTAGGAGATTTCCTAGAAAGCATAAAATCACACTCTACCAGTTTTTGCCTTTGATTCAAAGCTTGAAGCTTGAGTCTCTCGTATTCGTTCCTCCTTCCTTCTTTCTTCAACTACAAAAAATAAAAGAAGCTATGCTTGTTGAACATTAATTGTAGAGAAAATCTCTGATAATTATTGTTTGGTATCGACGGTCGGGAGCCAATGGGTGATGACTCATGACTTAACATCAAGTTGGTAGGAAAAAATATATACTCCAAGCAACCGAGATCATACCTGCAATAGTTCTTTTTCTCGAGATGCTTTCCATTGACGAAATTGTTCTGCCTCCTGCTTTATCTTGTGTTGCAGCTGAACCTGAAAGTCAATAACAATGAACTAACTAAACAAAGCTATCACGTGAACATCCACATGCAAAGAAGAACCATTGGGGTAGTGACTAGTGACCTTCTGAGCCTTGATAAATTGAATCTCTTCTTGCAGCTTTTTTGCAGCCTCCTCGCTCTTTTGCTTCTGCTTCAAGAGCGTGACTTGGTTTTCTTGCTTTTTCTTGAGGTCCAGAATCTGCATCAAGAAATGTGCAACATTAACTCGAAAACTTATCAATATGGATATAAACTCAGCTGTTTCCCCATTTACCTGTGCCTCAAGAAACTTCAATTTTTGTGCATGAATATCAGGCATCTTTTGTGATTGTTCGTCAGTAGAGTGAGCTAGGCTTTCAACTTCGGCCAATAGCCGGTCCCTCTCTTGCTGAGTTATCACAAGATATAAGAAACTTGTTCCCCACACAGGATATGACGCAACAAACAATGCAGAAGAACTACTAAGCATGGTAGCAAACCTGGACAACCCGTTTTTCATCCTCGAGTTCCATGAGTTTCTTCCCAAAATGGTGCTTGATGGCCATCATGTCAAGACCCCCAAACAATTTCATTTCTGACTGCAAAATTGATATTATATTTGGTCATAAAAAATGCTTTATAAACCTTAAGTAGCACCGCTAAATCCATCGAAATAAGTTCAGCTCACACTCCACTCTATTCTATTTTTTCCCCAAAACCTTTCACTAATTGAAATACACACACACACACACTCAAGTTCATTTAGACTATAACACTGAAGGCAGATTGAGAATATAATGACTTCTCATGCAGGATAGTAGATAGTCTACCTCTTTCTGTTCTAGACGCTTGTTTAACTCATTCAACTCCTTTCCCATACTGTTTTGCAAGATATTATGCTCCCATTCTTTCGCCGCCTCCTCATCAACTTCCTTCGAATCGTTGCCTGTGAATAATGATCAACATAATTAAAGGAAGACAAATGTCAAATCACTTCTTCCTTTATGGCTATAGCAACAGGAACCCTGATGCTGTTTAACTTTCAAGTGTAACATAAAAGAGCACTGAAATAAGATCACACGAAAAAGGAACTTCGACTAAATTTTTCCCTTGTCATTTGGAAAGCGACAGGATGACCACCCAACATGGTATGTCATCCATAAATATTTGTCCAACAGAGGCCAAAAGAGATCATCTAATACTCACCGCAAACACAATGACACCCACGACACATACAATGCCTCCGTGAATGCAAAAATGATCAAGCATAGAAAACTCGTAAAAAGTGGAAATTGAATACAATAGTTGATGCACATTGTGACGACTTGGACTTGAATTTTATATGGCCGTTTCTGGCACAATTTGGTACCGAGGACCAATGACACATGTTTGTGACACAATCTATCCTTCACAGTTTGAGACGAAAAATGAGTGTTTTTCTGACACAAAAGCAAATTATTGCACGGTCCATTCAGAAACAAGTTCAGAGTTTTTCAACAACCATTTGAAGATACCGAATGAACACAGGATAACAAGATTAAGAAATTTACATCCTATGCTTCCATTCATCAAATAGTCAAAGGGCTCGCAATTACTCAAGTTCTCTTTCATCCCATCTCCCTTGGTGAAGACGCCATCTTCCTGCAATCCCACCAATACGAAAGTATAACCATTGATGAGTAGTGACTAGGTTCATATTTGAGAAATCACAACTTTGAAGAAAAAAGTAGTAGACATCGCGGAGGCACTATCTACGTGACATACATAAATAGTGTGGCCATTAGCATCGGGTGTTTGACTATGATATACATTTAGTTCCCTACGTAGATTTTCGTTTGTAGCTTCAAGCCAAGAGATCCTGTCCTTGAGCACCTACAGAGAAACAAATGTCGATATTTTTACACTATGCAACCCGAGAAGAAAAATTTCATCAAAAGAAGTTTTTTTACCCGAGTCTCGTCAGAGGAACAATCCCCCCCACGAGCACAAAGTAGCTCAGCTTGCAGGTATTCAATTTGTTGTCGCAGTTTTTGCATCTCAGTTGCCAAGGGACTTCTGTTCACCTATAACAGTAAGTTAACCAAACAGTCAAAAGTCAAGAAATCGAAAGGTTACGAGCCTACAGCGATATGTCAGAAAAGAGATTTCATACAATGGGCTTGTTCTGGATGTTGCGAGCACGATTAGCATATTTGAGCGTGTTTAGAGTTTCTTCAGCGTTAATATCCGCTGGACTGATGCAGGCTGGAATCAAGATCAGGGTAATTAAAAATGGTATCAAAAATACCAAACCATAAAAATATAAAAAGCGTAGTTTGGTAGGAATGAAACCAACAACTTTGCATCGTAGAAGATCTTGAGAGGAATAACTTATGCGGGTATCTGAAGAGCATGATAAGCTGCTAACTGATTTTGAAGAATGAAAACTACGGTTATCTTTACCTATCATTACTGTCCTGCTGTTTCCTCCAAGTGAATCCTGCAAAGACATACGATTAACCTTTAAGCTTTATCTTCATAACAAGAGAATCCACAAAAGCATGGAAATTTTCTTGAAAAATGGACGTATTTTTTTAAAAATCCAATGTAAAAAGAGCGTGTTTTTTAGGTAAGAACCACGATAAACAACGATCATGATTGAAGTTCCACGTATATTTGGTTGATGTTTATCAAAGAACAAATATCTCCTCTAAATTATCTCATTATGTATGATTTAAGTAATGAACTGAAAAAGGAAAAACACATTGAACCTGTAAGAGCCTTGTGAGTTTGCTGTCGCGATAAGGAACATGAGCGCCTTCTTTGCGCTTCTTTTCATCGCCAAGTGCGCTGATGACATTACCGAGAGCAAGAAGGCCTTTGTTGATATGAACCCCTGGAAGGTGCTCGGATTTATACGTCGAACGACATTAGCAAATGGAAAAACATGTTGACTTCCAAGCTACAAGATTGCATGGAAGCTACCTTCCTTGAAACGCATGCCGTTGGACCCCGTTCTTTTTGCCCTCTCCGATCCTGCGAGGTCTACCAAATGGAGTTTAGCGCTCAAGAAATCTTCGATCATATCATTGCTCTGGCTGCTGCTGTCGGAGTTGGAAATCGAGTCAAGCTTGCGCATCTGCTCTAGTGTGATTGTAAAGATGGCATGGGAACGACTGGCATCAAAGAAAAAAATGCAATCACAAGGGTGCACATAAGCAAATTGAGTTGTTACAGATATCAAGCACAAAGACAAATCAATAACATGCACAACAGAAAGATTTATAAGGTTGGCCCAAAATCGAACAACGTGCGGGGGGCAATGACATCATTCTTCACTGTATGGATAGAAATATCATAAATAACTATAATCCAACAATCAGCACTCTAACCAGAGCACGTTGGATGAATTACTGCAGACTAAAAACATGCTGAGATATGCCTTGAAGACCCAACCCAATTAGATCTGATGCATTTTTGTAAATGGATCTTGACCAACCTGATTAGGATCCATTTACCATGTACCATACAAACACATATTTTAAGGTAAGTGTGGGTAATCTAAGAGTCTATTTTCGGGGGAGTTCCCCTCCTATTGTTCCTGTATCATGTACTCTAGTTTTCTACATAGTGAGATCTCTCTTTGCCTGTGGGCTTTTTCTGTACTGCAGCAGTGGGATTTTTCCACGTGTCATTGCGCTCTCCGTGGGATGGCTTGTTGACTACTTGTGTGCTCGGATCGTTCTACAACAAATAATGATTCCAGTGTATAGAAGATCATGTACTTGTCATGACCTTGTAATGGAAAGTGAAAGCGGCATATAAAGTATGTGATTTCATGGCAGTGGCTGTATGTGACTTCAGGGCAGAAGCTGTTGGATCGACGAGGTTGATTCATGCATATAACAGTAGCTTTTGCAAATCACGGCAGTGATGGAAGCGTTATTACAATCCGGCCTTACATCAATAGTTCTGATGTATATCATGTGTTAAAATGGAAAAGATTGTTTTTTAATGACAGAAGAATAAGGAATGGATCTTCTTGCATTTATTTTCTTGAAATAATAGGGTCAATGCTGCAAATTTTATTGCAATTATATCTCTTGGTAATACAGAAATATCTAGTTTTACCAGAATTGCAGAGACGTTGACTGTCAAACAAACAGGAATTCTTTGCATACTTTATCAATTACAGAATTTTCAACATTAAGCAATAAAATAAGACCAAGTAATTGCGGAGACGTTGACTATAGAATGGTCAATATTCTTTCGAAAAAAAGGGGAATATATGATCAAAAATTTATTTTTATCATCCATGTTTAGATACTATTACGAGCAGAGTTTGACCTGGATTGGCTGTTCATATTGGTGCTTCCAGTAGCACGATTTA
Source organism: Ottelia alismoides (assembly GCA_037367405.1). Classification (NCBI taxonomy): domain Eukaryota; kingdom Viridiplantae; phylum Streptophyta; class Magnoliopsida; order Alismatales; family Hydrocharitaceae; genus Ottelia; species Ottelia alismoides. The sequence continues at coordinate 123,836 of JAZKJV010008295.1, read as the reverse complement.
ACGAGCCTTGTTCGAGACAAGTGGTCATTTCCTTCTGAGACAGAACATCAATTTCCGTGGAGCCAGTGAGCGTTATCGCACCGTTAGATGCCTCGCGAATTTGAACCGGTGCCTTTCCTGGTATCGCTACTCTTCCAGAATTCCCATTCGCAGCGGCAACCCCAACTGACATATCAAGCAAATCTCTCACTTCTTCCTTCAGGATCTTCATGATTCAAGAAAGTACAAATAAATAAACAATGTACCTTTGGTTTTCTTATATTTTACATCGTAAAAAATGGTATACCTCGATGAATGAAACACGCAACTGGAAGTCAGCTTGGTGCTTTAGATTTTCGATCTTGTTGAATAACACATCCATAACTTGAGGAATTAGCCCGGCCTGGCCACCGTCTTTGCCTCCTGTACCCATAGTGTAGGTTTTACCTGAACCGGTCTGCATTAGCTCCGAGTAATCAAATTTCCATCACTCCAAAAAAAATCACGGTACATCTTTAGCTGATCAAATGGAAATGTAGTATAGAAGGAGCACGCTACCAACCTGGCCATACGCAAGAACGGTTGCGTTATACCCTTGGAATAGGCCGTCTACAAGTGGAGCTACGCATTCCTCAAACATCGATGAGGAAGGAGAGCCAGTGCTTCCATAGACGTGATCGAATGTGAACGAATGAGTCCCTATTTGTACCTGTATCAAATTACTCAAGCGAATGGGTCAATCATATGAGCAAACTCTTAATACTAAAAAAGGTGTTAATTCTGCAAGATCAAAAGATTAAGCTAAAGCAATCACGAAAAATTCTCATCAGGAACACAAGATCCTCACAGGAATGACACTGACATAGAAAGAACGATATTTTGGGGAAACTTTTAAAAAATTGAGGTGAAATTCTTTGTGATAAAACGAGAACCGAACAAGAACGGAGCACAAAAATATAAATGAGAGTGATAAAGTTGGATTAGTAGGAGCGCAGATTCAGATGATCAACGAGTTCTACAGAAGGAAGTAATGCAGTTGAAGTTCTGTAATGTGCTGCATATATCGAAAGATGAAACCGCTCGAGATGTTTCGATCGCAATGAGCACACACATCTCTAAACACCCAAGTCTATTACCTACGAATCAAGCAAAAATAAGTAGTCACTGACTTATTAGTTGCATTTAAGGCATTTTGTTAAGGATAAGGAACACCGTAAAACTGATATGTCAGCAGATTTATGCAGCTATCATAGTGTCTACAAAATCAACTCTTGATATCTCTTCTCCTCGAAGTATTTTTCCGCCCAATTTTCCATGAATCGGAATTTTCGATTGCTTATAATCTCCGAAAAACCAACATGATCCTCCAGCATCATGTCTCATTCATATCCAACTGTAATCAACCTTCTCTCGCCTACCTACTTCTCATGCAACTATCACCATCTTAGAAACAATCTGAGATAAACTCGATCAACTCAGCTGAGATACAAACTCGCGTTAAGAACACTGTAACGACTCCGATTCTCACGCACGGGATTCCTATCGTAATTCACGAGGAGGATAATCTAGCAGCAAATTCCAAACAGATATATCCCAATCAGAAGAAAAAATGTCACACCCAAAAATTACAGATTCCACTGGAAAAACACACACACGTAATTCTTTAAAAAAAGGGTAAAATCCCTAAAAAAAACGAGCATCATCTCTCACCTGAGGCTTCCCATGAACAACGGTGACACAATCCTTGCATCCCTGGAGCCTCTCCTCCCCAATAAGCGGCCTCACATGAACAGCAACCTTCACGCAGCAATCCTCCCCGCCATTCTCCATCTCGGGCATCCGTGATCCACGCTACCCACAGACCAAATCCCACGAAAATCCAATCTTTCTGCCCCCCTTTGCCGGAAAGCCTCGGAATCCCAACTACCAACCTCGAATTTCGAGCGAATCCACCGGAATCCGAGAGGGGTACGGAGTCTGGTGGGGTGTGGGCATCAAGAACAGGTTTTGGAAGGTGAGGACGAGGGGGGCAGGTGCTACCGACAGCAGCAGCAGCAACAGATAACAGCCGCTATCACTTTCCTTGGAGGGCACTGCTGCGGTTGGGGATTGGGATTTGGGTGCAAAAGATTGGAGCTTTTTTGACGGGAGGAGGAGGGGGAGGTGGAGGGAGACTTGGGGGTCACTCCTGCCCAAATGCCCACCTTGGTGCTCTGCCTTCCTACTTGTCTACGTTCCACTATTAGAGAGATGGGTCGAGGGAGAGAGAGAGCAGCCCACATCAGCACATGCGTGGGGGATAGAGAGAGGAAAGGAGCAGTACAGACTGTTGCATTGTAATGATCATTGACACGAAGTTGTTATGGTCATTGTTCTTCAGCTGTTACCGTTGGTTTGGTTTTTCTTATGTAAAAAGTAGAGAGAGAGAGAGCATCTCCTTCCATGCTTTGGATTCTTCTGACAGCAGACTAGTAGAGAGAGAAAGGAGCTGCTGTGTTCATCTCAGCCGTCCATGGAAAATCCAAATGAGGAGCCTTTGGAGATTTACGTAGACCACTAAATCAGGTAATTTCATGTGTTAGCATTAGATGCACCAATTTACCTTTTGATGCGCATTCTTATCATGTGATACTCATTCTTATCGATTTTTTATAGGGTAAATTACAAAAAGGGACTGACCTTTAAATGGATTCCCAATTTAGGGATTAATTTTTATTTTGTAACAAATAGGGGACCAAACTTTAACTTAACGTTCCAATCCCCGACGCCGTCAATATGCTGCGCAATCCATAATTTTACTTGACGAAATTACCCTTGGTGATGAGCGGAAGAGGCAGCCCCTGTCGAGCCCCACCCCCAGACCATGCCTTCCCTGCCCCCCGTCGCCACCGAGGCAGCCCCTGCCGACCCCCCGTCGCCGCCGAGGCAGCACCTGTCGAGCCCCACCCCCAGACCAGGCCTTCCCCGCCCACCTCCTCCAGCCCAGACCGGAGCTTCCCTACCTCCTGCCAACCCTCTTCCATCCCACGCCGGACCTTTACCCCATCGAGCCCCCCTCCACGTCGAGACCTCCCTTTGTCGAGCCTGACCCCCCCGCCCTTCGAGTCTGCTCCCGTAGAGCATAGTCCCTCGCTGCCTCATGCAATCCAGCATAGTCCTCTCACTGCCTGACGTAGAGCCCCCCTCCCCCAACCTCCAGCCCACCGCATCACGTGAAGCATCCTCGACCTCCAGCCCCGCCGCATCACGCAGACCCCCCCGCGTCCAACACAGCCCCCCAGCCGCCTCACGCAGAGCCTCCGACCTCTAGCCCACCGCCTCGGCCAGAGCCCCCCCTCCCCCCCGACCTCTAGCCTGTCGCCTCATGCAGAGGTCCTTGACCTCCAGCCCACCCGCCTCACGCAGAGCACCCCCCTCCTGCCGCCTCACGCAAAGCTCCCCACCCCTCGGCCTTCCTGCCTCCCCCCATTCAACCTTTGTCCATCAAAAGCACAACCCCTGTCCGTTACCGAAACAAGGAAGGAGGCACTTGCCATTATCGCAACCAAAAAGGAGGTGGAATACGGCGTTGAGAAGAGAGAGAGAGAGAGAGAAGGGAATACGTAGGAGCAGATCGGAGTAGCCATGAGAATGCGAATGGCGAGCAGATGAAGGGAAGTGGGAGCCAATTGCGTGCGCACGGAGAGAGGGAGGGAGAGGGATTCAGGAGGGAAAGGAGAAGAAGAAACAACAGCTGATGATAAGGGTATATTCGTCCATATACATCACAAATCGAGTATTCATTAACGTCGTTGGGGCCTCCTCCGTTAAATCAAAGATGGATCCCCTATTTGTTACAAAATAAAAATTAGTTCCTAAATTGGAAATTCATGTAAAGATCGGTCTCTTTTTTGTAATTTACCCTTTATATGGTGATATCTAATGAGATGTACCAGCTTTTTCCCAAGTCGTGCACTTTGAAATGATCGGAAATTCCTTCTTCGACACAGTTTAAGGTCCTAGAAAGGATCTCAGAGGATTCATGAGAACATGAAACCCAATATATCTGCATAGGATGGACATGATACAATGGGTTATGATTCAAGACATCTCTCTGTAGAATTCTACAGTGTTTCGTATCTATACAAAATAAAGAGGCAAAAAATGTCAGCACATGTAAAAAACCTGTTATACATACAAGTGGATACATGAATAATACTTCGGGGACATTCTGTAAAAAGATATTTTTTTACGCTTGCACTCCTCCATTATACCCCTTACCCCATTTAACAATTGTACCCCTGTATTCTTGCAAAATTTACAATGCTACCCTTCCGTTAAGATAAAATAGGAACATCAATGTAATAACAACAGGATAATAATATGAATTCTGTAAGAATACAAGGGCACGGGTGATATTACAAAAAAAATGTAGAGTCATAGATGTAATTGCAGAATCTGAAAAGGGCACGAGTGCAAAAAAACCCTAATATAAAATGCAAAAAGGCCCTAATAATATAAGTGGGTAGGGAGATTGGGGATGATGTGCCTTCAAGTTGAAGCATTGGAGATGGCAACTAGTGATTGGAAAGGAAAGGAACAAAGTTATGGGAATTGAAGGGCATGTGCATCAAGTGGTGGGAACCAAATTGGGGGACCTTCCCGTAGCTTTCATTTGATCAATGTGAGACAGCTGCAATATATGGACTAAGATACGAATATGTGTATTTGATGTACATGAGAGTATAGCTATGCCAACAGATGTGCATTCCAAACTTTACCTAAACAAATAGGCCCCACCCATATTCGCATCACATGCCCTTTTATACCCACACATGTGCATGCATGCATGTATGCATACTTATGTGTATGTATTTACATACATACAATGTATACATGCATATATTCGTTGCCATATCTTTTATTGTCGAAATTATAGCAAGGAGTATTATTTGTTACTTTTTTTTTTAATTTTTGTTAATATAATGCTAGAAAAGAAATGCATAACAACATTCGTCTGTTAGAATCATTTTTATATAAAAAAACCCTTTCCAAACTTTACAAGCTTCTTCCAAAGCATACAACTTTCTAGATGTATATGATTATATCTACACAGATATATCGTATATGAATCATACGATGAAGTACCATATAAGTGGATATATATGAATCCAGATATGAAGAATCACTCATGTTATAATCTTTTATATTTTAGGTCTCCTCGTTCCGTCATCTGGCTTATGTGATCATGTAGCATTCAGACCGAATGACTCTATGAAATTACGTAGACACTTCCACTTATGGGTAACGTAGGAGACATCACTATTTTTCCACGAAGATCCTTATATACACGGCTTAGCTTTCAATTCGTCTCTGACCATCAAATTAAATGCGAATAACCCGTCTTCCTCTCTTTGAACCAAGGAGTGCTTCTGATTCTGTTCGTGCTTCAAACAATTTTGTCTTCTCCATATTACCATATCTCTGGAGATTTTTTTTTATAAAAATCATCATTGCTAAATTAGTGGAAAGTCTAACAAAAAAACCACAAGAGAATTAATGTCGTTACACGAAACTTCAGCAACAAATATGATATTCATCATGAATTACAAAAATAAAAGATAATTAAGCAATGAGTAATAATCACTGTTATGTATTTAGTATTGTAAGATATAACACCGAATGTTCAAAATGTTCATTGCCAATGCCAAGTCATATCTTATGCTGCTAAATATATAAAAAAGGGATTTTTACCCGGCAGACCCTGTAATTTTTTGCAATTACCGCTACGACCTCTGAAACATCCTAATTCCTCTCTCGACGCCGTAAACTTGCTCCGTCTTACCCCACGAACTCTACCGTTAAATTGACATATCTAAAGTTAACTTTCTTGGGTTAAAAATGAGTTAATCTAACCAATCCATGATCGGACGGCTAGAATTAACCAATAAAAGAAAAAAAATTCTCCCTCCTCTCTTAGCTTCCTCTCCCACTGCAACACCCATAGGAGGTTCGACTGGAGGAGGTTGGCGGTGTACCGGACCACCTGTGATTGGCGAGGGTCGAGGGAGACGGCCTGCGCTAGAGAACGACTCGAGCAGGGTAAGACGAAGGGCAGGGCGTGCGTGCGTGTTGGTTCTGGGGGGGAGGCTTCCCAGGTGGAGGCACAGAAGCCTTCGAGCGGGGGTGGGCTTCGACAGCTGGGGGTCGAGGGGGGGGGGGGGCTGCTTCGCAGGTGGAGGCGGGGGAGTAAGGGAGGTCGGGGGGAGGGGGGTGTGGATGCGGGGAAGCAAGGGAGGTCGGGGGACGGCGGGTGGAGCTCAGAGGCATCGGGGGTCTTTGCATGTGGAGGCTTCCAGCGCGAGAGAAGCTTCGGGGGCGGGCCTCCGAGGTGGAGGTGAGGTTTCGTGCGGGGGAGGGGCTTCGACAGCTGGGGGTCGCGGGGGGGGGGGGGGGGGTGCTGGGGAGCAGGGGAGGTCGGGGGGCGGCGGGTGGGGCTCAGAGGCAGCGGGGGAGGGGCTTCGAGAGGGGGACTCTGAGGCAGAGGTGGGGCTACGACCGGCGACAACTGAGCAGGGGAAGGTCCGTGTGTGTGTGGGGGTGGGGGGGCTTCGCAGGTGGTCGGGGGTGCGACTTTGAGCAGGAGAGGCAGTGGGGGTGGCCCGCGAGGGGTGCGGGAGGAGCTTCGACCGACGGCCGGGGAGGTCCGACCTGGAGGGGGGCGGGGGGGCTTCGGGCCGGAATTGTTCAGCTGGAGGTGGAGGGTGGGAGGAAATGGCACTTGCCGTAAATTTGATAAATAAAATGGGTATCATGTAAAGAAGATAACGGAATCTGGTCACTTTTAACGGGGCAAATGGATGGGAGTTAACCACATGGTCTGTGGGATAAGGGTTAGCAAGTTTACGGGGTTGAGAGAGGAAATAGGATGTTTCAGAGGTCGTAGCGGTAATTGCAAAAGATTACAGGGTCTGCCGGGTAAAAATCCCTAGATTTGAATATTATTCATTGTAAAATTGACATTGCCAAGAATTTCTTGTTTGGTTCCTATGATTTCTTTAATGATGATTATTTGCTGCTTTTTCATTAAAATTATTATTAACAACTGCTTAATTTATTTAGATTATAAAGAGAGCTTAAAAAAACCGAACATCTAACCGTTGTTATACGATTCATTTGCTACAAGAAAAGTGGCCTTTCAGAACGAATAATTTATTACATGTAGCTATATTATTCGTAAAAATAATTAAATATATAGCGATGAAAACTATTAGTTACTTAATTTTTTAAATTCCTAATAAATATCATATTCGTTGCTATATAGCTAACGACAACATGCTATAATGACGGCTATCTATTGATTTTCTTTAATCCAACTTTTTAATGAAAATGTCAACGGATAATTCTATGCCAAGTCTCTATATTTTTAATTTACGAAGTATGCATTTTTTGCAAATTATTTTATTGCTACACAGTGTAATTCATTTTTTATATGACGATTAATAAATCGACGACCGAGACGATGCTTTTTATAATTAAAAAAATAAAAAAGAAGTAATGTAACATATATAAACCAGAGAGATAAAAGTAAAATCTGATTAACTAGAGTAATTAATTATCAAGTGAAAGAACCTATTTGGGAGTGATCTTATCTAAAAGTAAAGAAGCATCATGAGTTTCAATTCTAGGGCAGACATATGAAATTATGTTGAGTTGTATATTAATTTTGGATATCTCCTTCCCTATTAAATCTGAATGATCGAGGAACCCCAGTCCTTATTAAAGTAAGTGAGATTCTTCACTCATGATCATGCCATAAATTTAATTAAATTAAGTTTAATTAAATACGAGTGATTTTCTAGAAAATTTCGTAACTTCTTCTTTGATTTCGCAACTTTCGATGTAATCTTCAAACTACAACTCACTGACGACGACGAGATGATTGTTGTCAAATCACATTTAGAACAGATATATCCGTATCCAATACGTTGTTAACATTACGATTAGAATGGGTTGTAATCTAAAAGTCAAGACATGTGATCATGTCAATAATACTATTTTTTTATTAATCCAAATTGAAGTCAAACATGCCCACCATTATATATCCCAATATTTTGGTTTTTTTACATAACTATCCCTAGAAATATCTTATTTTACAAAAGTACCCTTCATGTCTACACAAAACATGTGGCATGCTCTGAGCGATTATTACATCGAGTTGAGAAAGGAGGGCATATTCTAACGATTTTAAGGGTATTTTTGCGAGTTTTTTTCACACTTTTTGAGGGAAGAAAAGCGTATCAACGCCCACGTAGATACTCAGCGGCGGAAGCGAGAAACACGGTTCGAGGAAAAGCCTTCAAAATAGTGTCATATAAGTCAAGATATAAATCTAACTTAATGTTCTGATTTTCTGTTTATTACTAAGACAGAAAGGCTTATATAAACCTCTCGATTATGAAAAAAAACCTTGGTGGTTCCCTGACAAAAGGGCGATCTGTACAATTGAGAAACTCACCGGAGTTTCGTTGCAAATACGAAATTTACAATGGTATTAATGTAAAAAACACCAAATGTATGTATATTATAGTGATGGAATGTGTATAATATGAAAAGACGCTCGTTGGTAAGGGCATGTGGGAATGTGATGGCAGTGCTGTCCGTGTGGCTTTATGTCTCCCTTTCTATTTCGTCTTCTTTCTTTTAATTTAATCAAATCGAGGATAATTACATTATTATTATTATAATAATTAAGCTGCATGGGGATTAATCATGGACCTTAAATACATGGGCACAACTAAGCAAACAAGTGCCTAGGTTGTGGTCATGCATCAGATATCTCTAACCTTTGTTTTCAATTGTCTCTTCGATATTGTGTATACGATTTCAAAATAAAACTAATATTAATTAAGAAAATTACATTTTATCATTCTGGTGGAAGAATATAATCTACTTGACAAAGTACCGGAATAAATGAACATACAAAAAGTTTTTTATGGGATCGTCTTTGATATTGCCCAAACTTTGGTTCTTTTCTGCAATTTACCCAAATTTTTTTAGAGAAGAAATCATCAATTGTTTTTTTAAATGACTCCTGTCAATTTCAGTGATATGTAAACATATATAATAGCGACACTTAAAAAGTTTTTTTAGTATATAATACCGACACTTTAAATAGATTGATCATCTAATAAGAATCCCTAAATTATACGCGACTGTTTGAAGTATCATTGTATCATGCCATGTATGATAACTAAGTTTTTTATAATAATTTTGGGTTTTTGGGTTTGAGAACTATTTTCCATATATTAAAAAAAGATGCAAAATAAATTATGTAAAAATACCTCGATTATACGTCCAATCACAATATTATAACAGAACTTTTAAAAGGTAAGGATATCATATTCCCTTTTTAATATTATCTTCCGATATGCACTACAGCAAAATTGAATTATAATTGAATTATAGTGACTTTTTTTCAAAATCCGCCACTAAATTAGCCATTGTTAAATATATAAGGACGATATTATTCGTTGTGAAATGAGCTTTTGTATTCAAAATTAGCAACAACTGTCATATCTGTCGTTAGAAATATAACGACGTTTATCCGTTGCTATTTTTCAAAATATCAACTAATCGTCGTTATTTTTTTAGCTCAATATTTAGCGACGATTAATTAGAAGGTTGAAAAATAGCAACGAATAAGTGTCGCTTTGTGGATCATTGTTAATGATACATATATGATATTCATCGTTAATTTCGAATACGAAAAATCATTTCGCAACGAATAATATCCTCTATATTTAACAACGACTAATTTAGTGACGGATTTTGAAAAAACCGTCAATATAGCTCATTTTTTGTATTGATGGTTGGAACTAAAAACTTTCGAATTTATCATTTTATCTTTTTCACCTTAATTGACATTAAACTACGATCTACGTCGCAAAATTGGCCCATATTGTCAGGATTTCAAGTTTGAAATTTAGCGTATAATTCAGGGATTTTTCTGTATTTTACCCAAAAAAAATGATATGTCTGTCCGTGACTAGGATGGAATTTAGAACATAAGTCTTATAATATTTATTTTCCTGTTTATTTTCGGTGTTGACTTAATTAATGTGAAACTTATGGTATGAAATCCTTAGGCACGAATGTCATCAGTTAGTAGACGTGGGTGTTAATTGCGTTGCAATAAACTGGTGCAAGTACGTTAATTGTACTTGTTTTAATGAACAATCATATTAAATATGCGTGGAAAATGATTATAGACTAATCGTTACTTTTGGTTGTGAATATTTCTACAGGTATTCTTAAGTATTGATTACACATTTAAACAGATATAAATAAATGCGGATATTCATTCTGTCCGCTTTAGGTTCGCTCGGATGATAGATAATGAATAATGTGAGATAACGGATACATGAACATGAAGTTTATAATGCAGTTTTTTTAATCGCAGTCAACAGAATCGATGGTTATGATTCAAGACATATCAAAAAAAAAAAGAAAACGACTCCAGTTCTGATGTTCATGTCTATAGTAGCAGATCGGATGCACGTGCTCCGATTTGTATCCATATTTGTCATTGTAGACAGCTTCGCGTCTGAGCAGACCTGTTTTGATGCCATCTGTAACGAACCGTGTCATGCGCCTCCATGTAACCCTAACTCTGATCTCGTAATTGTTTATCTGTCGTACTTGGAAACAAATTCATTACCAACGCGAGCGAATGGAGCACGCGCAATGCCAAAACACTATAAATCGTCGTGTCGTGTGATTGTGCTGTCATTTATGTTGTTTGACCATTCTGCTCTTGCGTTGTTGATTGAAACCGTTTTCAATACATTTTTCGAGGAAAATTGATCTTGACATCTTATTGAATCCAGTCGCTACCGGTCGAATTATGAATTGGATCAGATCTGATCTATAACCAATGCTGTCTTCTTTCTGTATTTCACATGTAGCCGAGACTTGAACCGACCGCATGACGAGCAATCGAACAATCAAGCAAGATAATTACAACAAACACATGTACGAGGTTCACATTATCGGAATTCATTTTGAGACGACGAGCTTTGTCCGGTAACAATGCGAAAGAGGTCATAAAAATCAAGCTCTACAATGTATCGGGTCGAACTGGATATCGACATAAGGTAGAAGACGAAGAAATCGGTTGTTCCCCGGACAACTTGGCATATCATGGACAACCAAAATTTCAACTTATGGATCGTTGCCTAGGAGACAACACAAGTTCACGAGGATATATATCCACTATGATACAAGCAACATTAAAACCACACATCCAAAAAGTGTTATTGTATCGATATTAATTCGCAGAAATTCATCTCAATTATTATAAGGGATTTTTACACTTGTGCCCTTTCGAGGTTATGTAATTGTAATTACCGCTACAAGAAAAATGAGTTGTGGCCACGGAATGTGGCTACGGAAACTTGTGGCCACGATAATTCCGTGGCCACTAGTTTCTCGTAGCTACAATTCCGTGTCCAAAGTCTTCATACAGAGCTGTGGCCATGATAAGTTCTGTGGTCACTTGTAGTGGCCACGACATATTCGTGGTTAGAGAACTCTCGCGACGAGACTTATAGCTACGGCTACTGGCCACGACGTGTTGTGGCCAGAGTCCAATTCTGTGGCCACAAGCCCATATCCGTGGGTATAGATCTGTAGTCACAACTTGTTTTCCTTGTAGTTTACGTCCATACTTTTTTTTTGCAATAACATGTGTATTCTTATATTGTTATACTTATGCCCCCGTTTTACCTTGAAGGAAGGGCAGTATTGTGAATTCCTGCAAGAATACAATGGCACAATTGATATTGCAAAAAAGGTAAAGGCACAACTGTAATTGCAAATTCTCAGAGGGCATATGTGTAAAACCACTTTATTATATATAAGCCTACTGAAATTTGTAATTTTTGCCCCGTAGTTTTTTTAATGATGCTTTACGTCTTTATAGAGTAAAACTTTACGAAGGTTAAAGGGTTGTGATGTAACTGCAGGAATTAGTTTGGAATGTTCTTAACAAAAAATGAACATGAAATTTCAAATTTTACTTCGATAGCTCAACAAATCGGATATAAACGTAAATTATGGTATTAACAATTGAGCTTCTGCATCGTTTCAACTATAATCACTATTTTGTATATTATTTGTCGATTTTAACAAGGTTGATTTAAGTCGAATCTTTAACGAACTAAACTTGAAATTTTAAACTTTCTCAACGGGGGTTTTCACATTTTGTACGCCTCTACTTTTTTTTTACAATAACACTTATGCCCTTATATTCTTACAAAATCAACAGTATTGCGTTATGTCAAGGTAGCATAGGGGTATGAGTATAATAACAGAAGGAAGGTACTATAGATTTTGTAAGAATGCGAGGAAACAAGTGTTTTGCAAAAAAGATAGGGGGTGTAATTATAATTGCAGAAACTCGATAGCGCACAAGTGTAAAAATCTCTTTCCTAATTACGGAACCAAACTCGAACATAGGTATGTTAGTTAGTGGTACTTATAGAAACCAGTAGGGGCTCCCGACATATTTTTTATAATTTAAATTATTTTTACCAGACGTGAATACATATATTGACGGATATGGAAAAAAGAGAAGCGGTAACAATGAGGTTAGAAGCAGCTTTAGTTTACGTTCACATCAAATGCCATTTAAGTACAAGATAGCATTAGATCACTGATGATCTTAAGATGGGTGCTTACCAACTAACTGATCATCATATTTGTTTTTATTTATTTGCATTCTCGCTAGTTTAAGTTGGTTGGCATTATAAAAGGCCCAATGTTATTATATATCTCATAGCTATATAGGCCTAAATCTAAAAGTCTAAAAGGCCCATTAAAGATAAAAAAAATAAGAAAATTGGATCTCAACTTTTTTAAATAAAATTCTACACCATGGGCCCTAAAATCTTGTCCAATTACAGCATAACTCTAATATAAAGTTACTGTATATTTAACATATATGCCCCCTGGCAAAGGGTTGCAATGTATGTGATTACAAAGATTATAGGTGTTATGTTGTAAAAATAGTACTATTTTAAAATTTTAATATATATATATATATAATTTAAAAGAGAGAAATAACGGTTAACCAATTTTTTCTAGGAAATGCAAGATTTAAAATTTGATAATGCTATCAATTGGGTAAATGGGTCATTTGGGTGGATATGTTGATGCGATCTTTAGTAAGTTATTTATATCAACTTTTTTCAGAACTCCTCAAAATTAAAACATCTTTCAGATGAGCCCTCACCAACCTCCTTGAAATCGTATTTAATGGGCTGAAATTAAATTATGATCACTAGGACCAACGACTATGGTTTATTTTTTTGCAAGAACTTTTCATATCTTATTAATAGTGGAGAAATGAGTATAGGACCTAAGGTGTATTTTGTTCATTCCATTCTTTGCCTATGGAGTTACAATCAGCAATTTTGGCAAGATTGCGTGCATGTCTAACAATCTCCCTGTTTACATGACAAAACACTTATTGAAGGAACCGAGAGCAGTTTTGACAAGATGCATTCGAAAAGTCTTTTTATACGTTATCGAGAGAAATGTAGTCATGACATCACGTCTACCGTATTTTAGCCACCGGAGCAAATATCCATCGAGTACTCTATGATGAGTTCAACGATCTGTATCCTAGGTTCCAAGGCACAAGCCTCCGCTTCCAAAGCTGAAGCACCATATGATCTGAGCATTTGACAACGACAAGTTCTTGTTTTTTTAAGTTATAACAAGATGTTGTGATTGTCGCTGCATCAGGTGATGAATCTTCGATTCATTGTGCTTTCTGCTTGAATATTACCCGTTTTCAAGCAATTTTTGTCTAGTTTTTACATGATTTCTATGGTATTTCGCAATTCTTGTTCTAAAGGGATCGAAGGTCTTTATTCCAAATAGTACACATTTAGATTTCTTTCCGAGCATCATGATTATTGAGGATCGGTATCATACACATTTCACGTTATATGTAGTTTCTAGGGTTCATCTCATCCTACCCCGAACCTATACCAAAGCCCATGACCTAGTCTTATACCTAATCCACATGTGACCCAAAAAGATATATACAAAACCTCAACGATTTTCACGTAGCCTAAATTCAGACTAAACTCAACACCAACCCAATTCTATGTTTAAACAATAATACCACTGTTTAAAACCCCAAACTCATAATCTAAAACCCCACACATAATCCCACTCCACTCTTAACATCCCAAAAACTACTCTTAGATGTCACTTTATGCACTTAGCACCAAACCCTTTTCTTGGTGATCTCTTTTGAATAACATAAAGTTTATAACTTTGTAAGGAGCATATATAGGACTGAATCACATGTCATCTTTCGCACTGCTAAACACAATGCCATTACGATAAATCAACTTTGAAGTTCGATTCATGTTACAATTTTTTTTAACAAATTTGAATGATTTTGGATGAGATTGAAAGAACACAAATTCAACTGCACGCAGTACCTTTTGTAATATATTATCGTTTCTAACCTTGAAATGTTGGATCTAGGCTATCACAATCTTATATCGTGCTTGGAATCTGATTTGAAAGAAGACATGGTTATGGAATTACGCGTAGACGTCCAGTCATGCATTCGAGTTCCGCCCTCTATGGAAAGGGTTAGGGATAGGGAAAATAAGGCCAAGGAAGAGGGTTTTTTTCGAATATGAAAGGATGAAAGATGAAAAATTAGATTCTCCTGATGGCTGTTATAAGGCTCGTTTAGTTACCGGATTATCTCAAGGTAACTCGATTTATCTCCCTCCATTCATGGGTTAAAATTCCATTATAAATCAATATGATATCATATCACATTCCTTATTCTAACCCTCTCCAACCCTCATAACCATCCAAACAACTACTATTCACAGGAGGTTGCCTCAACCCACTTCATCCCAATAACCGAACATGCCCTCTAAAATTCCGAGAAATTGAATTGGCAGGGATTCATGAACTCAAAGTTGATAATTTTGTTTTTATTTATGTTGTTGTACAGAAAAATCATGCAATATTCTAAAATTTAAACCCGACTCATTTCTTTTTGAAATCTCAATATTTTTGAAGTGGTAGAATATGCTTAAGCTCAAGTTTTCAAGTAGTAATTCCCACCACTTTTAACCGCTCACACACGTTGTGAGTTTCCGACGCAGGATTATGTTTGGGGTTTGAGTGTTACAATTGCGATGCTCTCCATCATATCTGCTAGCTTTCAACGACGATTGGCTTGCATCTTCATCCAACTGCGAGAAGACTTCCAACACCTAGCCTTCTCTTCTCGTTCTTCCTTTCTCATGTTATCTCTTCCTTAGATCCAGATGCTAGTTCTTTTTGATGTTGTATGAACTTTTTATGGTCTTTCATGTAGTGCAACATCTATGCATTTCTTCGCATTATGTTCCTCTACAAGTTGCAATCCATAGCATGCTTATCCTATCATCACTTGATGATTCTTTTAAGGAAGTGAGAGCTATTAATTTCGGAGAAAGTTTTAATTATTCCACACAACTTCTATTTACTGAGAAGGAATTATCTCGAGATGGCGTACATTATAAACTTATAACAGATTACAGTAAAAAATTTTAAAATAGGTTGATAATGTCCTCTTACAGCTGTCTTTCGAGAATAAAAATTTAAGAAAATAAAAAATAATAAAAGGATTTTTTTACACGTATGACTCTCTGAGATTCATACCATTACAGCTGTATCTCTTTTTTTTAAATAATACTTGTACCCTTATATTATTACAAAATTCACAGTTCTACCTTTCCATTTAGGTAAAATAAGGACATAATTGTAACTATACATGGCAGAATCATAATTTTTATAAGAATATAAGGATACAAATGTTATAGCAAAAAATGTAGAGGTATAATTGTACTTACTGGATACCGAAGGAGCACAAGTGTACAAAAAACCCAAATAAAAATATTTATTTTACTATTCTTTACTTTCACTATTAATATATACCCAAATGTCAGTGTTGATGTATTTTGTTTACATCAATATTTCTACATGCATCTAATTACGCAAGCATATAATTTTACCGTAATTTGCTCAAAATTAGAAATTCCTATTAAGCTATTAAATTTTTACACGATAACTTCTAAATTTAACAATTTTAGTTACTACCATTTTTTAATAAAACCCCCGCATTTTACAACTATAATCAAGTCCGGCCCGGTCCAAGTCAAGGACCGGGTTGGGTTGTGAGACAGAGCCCATCGGCAGGCCGAGCTTCGGCCCAACTTGAGGATTGGCCGAGTCTGGTTTCCATCCACGGACGAGCCGCCGGACGGACGCCGGGCCCTTCAAACGCGGCGCCATCTTCCTGGCACTGGCAACCTTATCAAGGTCAATTGGGTCACTCTATGTGGCTAGACGAACCCAATTCATGACTAGTATGGTCACCACAAGGATATTTCGAGCTTATCTTGATACATATCACATCGAATTAATCACACATACACTTAGCTATGGGAGATGGATAGTCCAACCTGATCATAATAATAGAGAGGCCATAACCATAGTGGGGATCTCCATGCATAGACCTCCACTATCCCACACCTCCACTATTGTGGAAATATTGCAACATGCTCCCCAGAAGAAACAGCATGTCTTCAATTGCATCCCTCTACCTTCGACTTCTGCGGGATCCAACTGCAATATCGTGAAGTGTATGTACTAAATCGAAAACTTAGTGCGCATCGCATTGACGTATCCACAGCTCTATTAAGATCCCATTCCCACAATCCCATAGGAGAGGAAACATGCAGACTCCAATGAGCAACGCCACTGCTCTCCTCCTCTTAGCTTCCTTGCTAGCACTACACCTCCCCCCTTCTGTCTCTGCGACGCCTGCTCCCTCGCCGTCGCAAGACGAGGGCGGCGACGACTATGTCTCGCTGCCCCAGCCGCCACCTCGACCGTGTTGCGGATGAGAGCAATTCGCACCTCCGACGTCCAACGAGCCGCAACCGTCGTATTTTGCCGACGTGAAGCTCAACCAGGCTTACCGAGTCATCCAGAGATTCAAGAGGACCATCACTTGCGACAGGGGAGGGATCTCCTCGTCTTGGTCAGGCGCAGACCACTACGGGTAGTACCAAAGCATCTTCTGCGACCACCCCGCGACAACGGGTCGTCCACCGCTGTCGCAGCCTTCAACAGGCAAGGTTACTAGTTTTCTTTTTCGGCACTCCTAAGATTTGAATCCTGATCTTTTAAGACGACAGTTTATTATAAGTCATTTTTATCGATTAATTACTTAGACATGCGAGATTTGAATCCCGATCTTTCAACCGTTTATTATTAGGGTTTTTATCACGTGTACTTCGAACTTTTATAATAATTATTATATCTTTACTTTTTTGTGATAACATCTATATCTCTCTTATCTTACAAAATTCACAGTACTGTCCATATACTAAAGGTAAAAAAAGACGAGTGTAACAACATAAGGGTATAACTGTCAATTTCGTAGGACTACAGATGAAAAAGTGTAAAAAAACCTTCATTACTAATTGTTTTACCAGGTTTTTTTAGCCAAGTAAGATTTGAATTCCTATCTTTTAAGACAACATTTTATTATAAGGTGTTTTCATCGGTTATTTCCTGGAATATGTAAGATTTTAATCTTATCTTTCGAGTTAACAGTTCATTATTGACTGTTTTTTATAGGTTAATTTTCGACATAGGTGAGATTTGAATCATTCTTTTCAAACAACGGTTTATTTTCTGGGCTGGTGAGTAATAACCGCTTCGTCGGACCGTTCCCACTGACCGTACTCGCCGTCCCCCAACTCATATTCCCCGACGTTGGATACAACGCCTTCTCGGAAAATCGTGCTGTGGGCATCTTCTTGATCATCCTCAACGTCCTATTCTTTAACAACCACCAATTCAACCTTGCCGATGAATATATGATTCTCGTTCTTTATTATTTTATTTTAACTTTATCTTTTAAAAAATCACTTGTAATTATATGTAAATATAATAGTTTATCGTTGCACATATCTTTGTCAATATTGCATAATTAACACTTATTATCCAAAAATAAAAGAATAACGAGAAAAGAAAAAAAAAGATGTATTTAAAATAAATATAGAGTTACCCAAATCCCGAGAGAAGGTCAAACCCTAGCCTGATCGACAAGGAATATAAGTAGGGAAGATAGGACTTATTGTAAACTTTACCTATAAAAATAAATATTGATATTTATTGTATATTTTTTGTAAGCACCTTATTTATTTTCGAACATTTGTATACAACCCTAATAATAAAATAAAACTAAAACAAAAATCAGAAAACACAAAATAAAATAAAATCCACAATCCATTGTACAATGGCCACATGTATACTAACGTATACAATACCTATTTATCTAACACCCTTAATTAATTTATCAAAATCAAATAAAATATATTTTTACAAAAATAATAAAAAAATACATGTATATAATACATATGTATATTATACCTGTATATAATACACCATACTGTATACACTGTATATAAGATGTCATAGAAATAATTAAAAAGCATAGAAAAAGAATTCACAAAATTACAAACATTTTTTTTATTTTATGATTTTTTTGTTTTTGGATTCATTTACTATTTTTTATTTAATTTTGTAAATTCTCGCATTCTGTTTTACCCATGTCGGGTTGTTGACCTCAGTCAACCATCTCTCTCAGCTGACCGACACGACAGGTCCTTCGTCAAACCCGATTTCTCCGAATTATCCAGACCGGTCCGACCTCCAAATGCCTCGATTTTTGACCCAGAGATTCTCCTAAGATCTGTGATCCTCGCGGATCCCTAAGCGCAACCGCATCTGCCTAGGATTTCGCAGTAGCTTCCTTTCTAAACCCTATAACACCTCTATAAAATATCTCTTCTGCTTCCTGAGCTTAGTGGCTCGTCCCTCGCGCCACCATTACTTCTTAGCCACCTTCAGTTGAGTGACAACAACCCGGAGAGTCGCTTTGGAGTTGGAGTAGACACTTGTAGGCTCGAAGCTCACTTTGCGGTCAGAGCTCCACTGTGAGAAGCCTCTTTCGCCTTACGCTTCGAAGTTAAGGTCATCACCTCGCTGACCCCCTCTACCGACGTTGCTGACTCCATTAGGAGCCTCAGGTATCACTTATCTCGCTTGCATTTCACGTTTCCCTTCGATCTTCCATTTTCCATCGTCGTCTGTTCATCCGCTCCGACCAGTCGATCGTAGCTCCGTCTCATACACTCACTCTTACCAATCGACACATCACATCACCACCACCCTTCCCTCGCGACCTGACCCCCTTAGGCCTGCTCATCGAAGCGAGATTAAGGTCTGTTCTCCTTCCTTCATATATACCGGAGATCAAGTCCCCATTCTCCCTCGCTTCGTGATGTTTTTCCAAGCAATAACTTGACCGGTGCTACGCCCCCAAATCCTAGTCTCTTTTACAGGTGTTGAAGCGCGCGAGGAAACTATGTTTGTGCCCCTGCTGCTCAGGCAGAGCAGCTCCAAGTGGAGTTCCATTGTTACGATCATCTGACCGCCCTCCTCTCATCAGAGCCGATCATCTGACGCGGAGTACTTCCTCAGAGTTGCTGAACCTTTTGGAGCTCCGATCTGAGCAGCAAATCTTCACCGTTCAGCAATCGAAGTTCCCCAGGCACATGTTCTTCCAACCACTTCTACAACCGCTCGATCTGGTGTCTTCGCCCCAGGTTTGATCCGAGCCATCCTTTAGCGTCTCATCCTGACGCTTGAATCAGATCTGGGCCTCCTATCTGAGCCGCTTGACAAGCAGCTTTGCAGGTTGTTGGATCAGACCTGCCGCAACAGATCTGACCGCACATCACCGACATACCCTGAGCCGTCAAATCCTTTACAGAAAGTCACAAGAGCCGTCAGGACCTCCACACACGCAACACGTGTCATATGGGTATATTTTCTTGCGACCCCTGCATGTATTATTTCGCTTCTAATCAGTAACTAAAATGTGTAGCTAAGGATATTTGCAATAGGATCCTTTTAGTTTATCTATTTGCACTTCAGTCCGGTTGAATTTATATCATGTGTGGCTTCACGTGTTCTCAAGGTTATTTGCAGTATTCAGTCTGAACTTCTTAGTGTTATTTAATGAATGTTAAATTTTGATATTCACGTGATGTGCATGTATTTTGTGGACAACTTGCACAGAGGCCCTTATAGTCTTGATTTTGTTATTTTAAGGGCTCATAAACTTAAAGTAATTACACTTAGGTCCATGTGAGCTGTTTTTAACTACATGTCTTTTATTTAATGCAATAAATAGTAAGTCACCTTAAGAATTATCTAGAAATTACAGATAGCTCCTGCTAGCATGTGTTCTTTGCGGTGATTTTTGGATGTTGATTCTTACATTTTCTATTATTAAATATTCAAAAATACCTAAAAAGTGTCTTGTTTGTCTTAGAAAAATTATAAAATTCAAAAAATCATCTAAAAATTCCATAAAAATCAGGGTAGTTATTTTTAAGTTTCTTTCGTCTCCAGTATCAATTTTGTTTTAAAATATCTCATAAAACCATAAAAATTGCAAAACACTCTAAAATTTAGAAAAATTATATAAATTTGTAGAAAATCCAAAAATAGTGTTTTCACTCTCCGCGTGTAGATAATTAATTTATATTTTTTCATAAAATCATTCCCATGAGTTTTGGGTATTCTGATTATTTTTAATTTACAAATTATTCTTGGCTGTGCACTTTTTACTACCGCTTGATTTTTAGAAAATTTTAAAAATATCTAAAAATTGTATCAAAATTACCGAAGATAATAGAAAATCTATAAAAATCAAAAATATTTTTATTGCATTTTTTTGAGTATTTTTGACCTGTTAAAAAATATAAAGAAAGTGTGTGTGATTCTTTTGATTCCTTGTACTTATTGTGTTTATTTTGAAAAATAAAAGTTTAAAAAACTAAAAACCACTAGAAAATATTTTTATTCCTGAAATCCGACTACTTTGCTTTTAATTGTGCTCCTCGTGTTCAACCATGGTCGCTATATCAAGTAAATAAACATAGCGAAACCACTTACATTTGATTGTTTTATATCTTAATGGTTTGATTTTTTCGATTCTTTGTTGGATTGATTTGGGCCACAACGACGCGTTAATTTCTTACTTAATCCGAGTCGTTCTGGCGTTCATCACTGTCAGACCTCAGCTTGACGACTGCGAAATACCTCACCCTCGCGAACAACGGCTTCACCGGCTCGATTACCGCAAGCATCAGTGTGGCATCGAACACGGTTAGCGATGCACTCCTCCTCGGGGACGAATTGTCCGGCTGTGTACCGTACAAGATCGGTCTGCTCCGATTGCTCACGTTGTTCAATGCCAGGAGCAATCGGTGTACCGAACTCCTTCGGGTGCCTCGCTACGCTAGAGGAGGTGAATCTCGTCGGGAACCGCATGTACGACACGGTACTGGAGCCGGTGTGCCGGCTGGGCAATTTGCAGAACCGTGTCCCTATCAAACAACTACTTCACTATACTATGTCCGACATATAGGCACACTACAAGGAAAACAAGTTGTGGTTACAGAGCTATGCGCACTCATGTGAGGCTTGTGGTCATAGAATTGGGCTCTGGCCACAACATGTCGTGGCCTGTAGCCGTAGGTACAAGTCTCGTCGCGAGAGTTCTCTAACTATGAATATGACGTGGCCACTACAAGTAACAACAGAACTTGTCGTGGCGACAGTTCTTGCATGAATGTCCTCCTTACATATTTGAAGACTTTGGCCACAGAATTGTAGCTACGAGAAACTACTGGTCATGAAATTATCGTGGCCACAAGTTTCCATAGCCACATTCTATAGCAACAACTTGTTTTTCTTGTAGTGGCAATTGGGGAGGAAAGGGGGGTTAAACATGAGAATGAATTGCATGCCGGGGCTGCTCGGCTAGCGGCCGCACGAGGAGTGTACTGCGTTCCTCGCGGGGCGTACCGATGCCCGACGCCATGGACGTTGTATCATATATCGTGCAAATTGCTGCCGTGCAGTACCATAACCCAAGGCGGAAGGCCTTGGCGGCAAGGACCGATCGGCGGCGATAGGGGATCGGGGAGGGAGGGGGATGCCACCGGCGACAAGCCGACGTAAGGTGCATGAAGCTCTTATTAAGGGTAAACAGGAGGTGCCGTCGATAAATTGAGACGTTTTTTTAAAATGATCCGATGGTTGCTGAGCAGTGTGAAAACAATCTGAATCAGATATTCAACTGTGTCTGAATCAGTTTCAATCCACTTGATTGAACAAAATTTCGATATATCTTATACGGTACAAATACACATCAATCATCTCCTTTCGCTTTCGAATGGATACAAAAATTAAAGTTGATGCATGTGACTATGCTTTTCAGTCATCTGTGTTCGTATCTCGAGATGTATCCGACGGCTCAGATTCCAGCCGTCGGATCGTTAAATCAACGGCCGGCGGAGCTGCCGAGTCCCAAATCTCGAGTTAACTATCTTTTTTTTTGATAAGTAAAAATTGTATATATTTCCTTCACAAACAAAAGATTTTACAAAAAGAAGTTTGCTACCAAATGTGGAGTTTGTAGCATCCAAACACTGATTTGATAAAAGGAAAAAAAGGAACCGTTAAGCAGACCAAAAACGGAGGATCACATTCATATTGCAATCAAGGAATAGTCCCGGGCAATGTTGTGCAGGACACGTGCAGGGGAACTGGAGTCATTAGAGGCCCATCTGTGATTTCGTTCCATCCAAATTGACCATACCACAAGCGCAAGAAGGACAGCTAAGGCATAGCGGGTGGAAGGGGGCGTAATAGAAGCAATCCAAGCAACAGTGTCGATGAGCGAGCAATTGGGCGGATCCGGAAGATCAAGGGTGCAGCAAGCTCCATGCCAAACCTCAGCCGAGAAGGAGCATTGAAATAGCACATGGTCGTGAGTTTCCAAACTAGCAGCGCACAAATAGCATGAAGAGTGAGTAATCCCAGCAAACTCCGCGAGCCTATCCAACGTGGGCAGCCTTTCTTTTATGGCCCTATAAAGAGTGAAGGAGTGACGAGGCGCAGAGCGGCGCTCCCAGACGACAGGGGCCCAGGCAAGGGAAGCACCCCGAGGGCGGAAGATGTCATAGGCATCCGCAAACGAGTACCCTCTAGGCGAGCGGGACCAACGAACCGGGGGGCAGTCCCCGGTAGTAGCACCTCTAAGGTGGCATCTGCGGCTGAGGATGGCACGCCAAACACGAGAAACGGAAGGTGCGGGAGAGGCCAACCAGAAGGTGCAGGAGCGGAGGTACTTACGCCTTATGAAAGCAGCCCAGATAGACGAGTCGGAGGAGATAACTCTCCAGCCCCATGAGACAATCGAGGCCTCACGAAGGGCGAGAAAGGATACCACCCCAAGGCCCCCCTCGGACTTAGGAAGACACACCGTATCCCAGGAGATGTCGTGGCGGCGTCGACCCCAGAGGAAACTAGCACAGAGAGAAGATATCCGCTGGACCACGCGGGCATGAAGAAGGACACCGGCGGCCCAATACAAGAAGATCCCACGAATGACTGAGTTGATGAGCTGGGCACGTCCGGCCATGGAAAGCGCCCTTGCACTCCAGCCAAGGAGCTTCTTCCGAATCCGATCCTCCAAACCGCGTGAATCGCTACATCTGTGCATAGAGGATGTGAGAGGCAAACCCAAGTACGTGGATGGTAGTTTCTGGCATAGAATTCCCAGCTGCAGGTTGGTGACGAAGTCAGGAGGGGAGAATCTTGGCTTGAACACTTTGCATTTCTTTGCATTTAGTTTGAGACCGGAGACGAGCTCGAACGAGATTAAAATGTTCCGAACCGCGAGGAGGGACTGGCGGTAGCCCTTGCAGAAGAATAATAGATCATCCGCGTAAATTAAGTGGGATGGTGCGGTGACTTGACCTCGCCCCAAAGGGAAGAAGTGTCCGTTGGCAGTGGCAATCTCGACCATGCTAGTAAGAGATTCTAGCGCTATTGTGAATAGAAGAGGGCTGAGGGGATCCCCTTGCCGCAGACCACGCGTGCCCTTGAAGAAACCATACGGGGCGCCATTAATCAGGATGGAGTACGAGGCCGTGGATATGCAGTTCTCAATCCAATCTATCCAGGTGGGAGTAAAGCCCATTGCCCGAAGTGCATCAAGGATGAAAGGGTGTTCAATGCTATCAAACGCCTTAGATAGATCGATCTTAAGACACGCCTTGTTACGACTGGATCTCCTGTCAAATCCCGTTAAAATTTCGTTAGCAAGGCGGATATTGTCGCTAATGGAACGACCTTTGATGAACGCCGTTTGATTTGGGGAAATGAGTTGTGGAAGGACAGTGGCCAGTCTCGAAGCCAACAATTTGGCAAATATTTTGTAAATGACATTACATCCCGAAATGGGGCGATAATCCCCAAGGGTGGAAGGACAGTGGCCAGTCTCGAGTTAACTATCTGTTGTGGACATCAGAGTATCCGATGGGAGTCCGAGACCTTCTTCACATCAAATTTAGGCTTCGTGACGTAGACAAAAGAATATTCCAAAATGGATATTAATTATTGACGGTAAAAGAAATTATAGACAAAAGAATACTCCAAAATGTATGTCAATTATTGCTGATAAAAGAAACAATGGATTCTCACCTTTTTGGGGCATTTGGATTAGGTAGATAGATAGATGTGGTATTTATTCATACAGAACATTATCTTCAAATAAATAATAAGAACGTCAAAAAGATGTGTGAACAATTTGCAAAAAACAAGAAGATATTGCACATATATATATCACTTACACGAAATAAATTACACTTATCACACAGAACTGTGACTTTCGACATTTTTACACGAGGGAAAAAAATACATTTTGGTGAGTAAAAAAACCCTTTTTATTTTACTTAAAACCCATGGAGATAAATATATTTGAAATCACATACAGGAACAGAAATCGTTGGCAAGTAAGACCTTTATCCAGACAAAATCTAAGATTTAGCCAATCAAATTTGACCGTGCTGACGCAAGATGCGGAACAGTTCTATTACCGGGGAGGGGCCGGAGAGTACCTCAGGACTCCGGCTTGCGCACGGCGGTGTACGCAGCCGACGGCGTCACCGAGAGGCCCTTGCGCCTTGCGTAAGGCGGAGGGGACCCACCGCCCCCGCCGCCGCACCACGGAGTCTTGCACGGTATCGTTATGCGATTGGGCGTTTCAGGGCACGACTTCGGCTCGCACGCGAACCTCTCGCAGGCCTCCGGTGACCGCTGAGGCTGCCCCGGGCACACCGGGATGCAATTGTTCCTCACGTCGAGGACCCCCTTCTTGAGGAGCCGGTAGCAAGACGGCCCGAGGGAAGTGAAGTAGTTGTCGGAGAGCGATAGATTGAGCAAGTTAGGCAGCCGGCAGACGACGTCGGGCACCTCGCCGAAGAGCTTGTTGCTTGCCAAATTGAGCTGTTCGATCTTTCCGAGGCACGCGAAGGAGTAGGGTATCTCGCCGGAGAGCTGATTGGTGCCGACATCGAAGACGGTGGCCTTGGATAGGAGACCGATCTCGTACGGCAGGCAGCCGGAGAGCTGGTTGTTGAGTAGCACGGCTTCGACGAGTGTCCCGGCCACGCGCCCGATCGATCGCGGTATCGGGCCCGTAAACTTGTTGTTCGCAAGGGTGAGGTACTTCGCCGTCGTCGATCCCAGGTTGTCGGGTATGGTTCCGCTCAAACCGTTGTTGTTGAGGAAGAGAACGTCAAGCCGGACGTCAAAAACCGACGGCGGCACACATCCCGAGAAGAAGTTGTAGCGGATATCGAGGAAGAGGAGCTTTGGGATGTTCGCAGTGGCGGCGGGGTAGGCTCCGCTGAGCTTGTTGTTGCTGAAATCGACCTCGTAGATGAACGGGAGGCACGAGAGGTCGGGCACGGTTCCCGAGAAGTTGTTCGTGTTCGCGTGGAAGAACGCGAGGTCGGGGAGCTGGTCGGCGAAGCCGCGCACGGTCGGAGCGGCTAATTGGAAGCCGTTGAAGTCGACGGCGGCGATGGTGGGGGTGTCGGGGGCGTTGGGCGGGCTCTCGCAGGCGAACCCCTCGTATTCGCAGATGCGAGGGCCGACCCACGTAGCCGTCTTCCCGAAGGGATCGCACGTAATGGTGCGCTTAAAGCGCTGGATGACAAGGTAGGCTCTGTACTGCTTCTCGTTTACAAAGTCGCACGGTTGCGGCTCGGA
Source organism: Ottelia alismoides (assembly GCA_037367405.1). Taxonomy (NCBI): domain Eukaryota; kingdom Viridiplantae; phylum Streptophyta; class Magnoliopsida; order Alismatales; family Hydrocharitaceae; genus Ottelia; species Ottelia alismoides. The sequence goes on along the minus strand of JAZKJV010008295.1, from coordinate 97,580 downwards.
GGGGGCGGGGGGATAGTACTGCCCGACCCCTCCGCCGCTCGGTCCCGGGGCACCGCCGATGCCGATGCCTATGCTGATGTCGATGGCGTCGGCACGGAGGCCGAGGAGGAGGAGGAGGAGGAGGAGGGGAGACATGGTGGGGATGAGGAGGGAGAGGGTGTGGAAGGTAGCGGTTCAATAAATAGTTGAGTTGTAATGTCCTTTATGGTGTCTTTCCATTACCAAACTTGCATTATTTTTTATGATAAAATAGATTTTTTTTTAAAAAATATACTTTACCAATAATTTAAGAGATTTTTATCCGGCAGACCCTATAAACTTCGCCAACTACTTCTACGACCTTTTGCACAACGTAATTACCCTATCGACCCTGTAAATTACCTCAAGGACCCTCACGAGCTTCAAACAGGTTACCCGTAGGGTTCATGGGGTAAGAGTTGGCAAGTTTAGGGGGTCAGGGGGAATTAGGTTGTTTCAAATGTCGTGGAGGTAATTGGCAAAGTTTATAGGGTCTGCCGGGTAAAAATCCCATAATTTAATTACTTGGGTTTTTGTTCGTATTCAATAATCAAACGAATAAAAGGCATCATTTTTTAAAGGATTTTTACCCGGCAGACCCTATAAATTTTGCCAATTACCTCTACGACCTTTGAAACAATCTAATTCCTCCTTCAACCCTGTAAACTTGCCAACTCTTACCCCATGAACCCTCCGGGTAATCTGTTTCAAGCCTGTGAGGTTTTTGGGGTAATTTATATGGTCGATGGGGTAATTACGTTATGCAAAAGGTCGTAGAGGTAATTGGCAAAGTTTATAGGGTCTGCCGAGTAAAAATCACTTTTTATAATGTATAAAAATACTGGAGCAGTATATTTTGGTAAAAATGTGTAAAATCTACATATAATACATGTATTATTCTCAATATTGCCGGAACACGCATGTGTTTTTATTTATAAATAAATAATCTTATAAAATATTTTATTTTATTTCTGTTTTTACAAAATATATAATTATTATTAGGAATTTCCATCTTGACTGACTCGAGTCAACGAAAATGATAGACCATCTAATTTTTCAATGTGATAATGACGTCCGAAGATAAAATTTATTACTCGAAAAGGTAAGTAAGTACCCATTGGTTTGCTGATTAATTACGACCGATTCAATAGCGATTTGTTGACCTAATGTGGATTTATTTATTTTTTTAATAAGAGAAGAAATTTGATTTTTTTTATTATGAGATTCTAGAAAGGACTTAATTGGGCTTTGACCTTCCCATAGATCCATTTTTTAAAATAATAATGATGATGATAATAATTACAATAATTTTGTTCAAAGCTTCGGAAAAGAGGAGGAATTTATACATAGGAATTTTACCTAAAGTCATTAGCTAATTAAGCTTGCTTTTGGTAATCTTACGCTTTCACGGCTGCTCGAATTCACATACGGTGCAGATTTTGGATCGCGCGGTTTGATTTCGAAGCTCGATTTCTGCTCTTGGGTCGCTTTTCGGATGCTTTAGTAGGGTCGATCACAATTAGGGGCATCTTTGATTTATTCTCCTGTTAATAAACACGATTAATTATCCTTTGCTAATTGCGTAATTAAAAAAAGGGATTCCTGTAGACGGAGATTGAAGTGAAGTATTTAAAAAATAATCGATTTAGTGAAAACGGTGAAAGGAGTTCCACTGCAGGGGTATTGGTCGGAACCGATTGGTCGGCAAAATTTAATTGGGATTTTTACATTACGATCCCTAAAGAGCATCAAATTGCATCATAGACCTTTATAATCTCACCACATTTAACGCAGATAGAGGTCTACAAGGGTCCACGAATAATTACAAGGGATGTCGGGTGGCGGGTATCAATATTTCCAAACATGCACCTATTGATAAAATCACCACTTAATCCTCTCATTTATTAAACGGAAAATTTCTAATGGATACTGTGTACTCAACCAATACACGTGCACTCAATATGTAGTTAAATACTCGACATAGCAAAATCTTAATTTATTTATAAATATATTCAAGATTTCCATATATAGATTACACATAGGAAGTTTATGTAACATGATGGTGCGCAGAGATGTGCAATGTGTAGGGAATATTAAAGGTTTAGATAATGAGTATTTTTAACTCTTTTGAGTTGATAATCTTTATTTATTGAAGATAGAAAAAAGTAGTTGCTTATGAATAAATAGATGAAAAAGGAGACAATTGAGTTGATTTTGATATATGTAGATCGACTGTTAAATACGAATGACTAATGTGACAAACATATCTATATTTATATTTCTTTTATTCAGATTTGGAGCAGGTTTGGATTTGAGTACACACAAGGTAATCCCGAACCTATATACATACTCGCACGGGTAGCAAATTTAAAATCCAAACATATACCAAAGTTGAATATCTTTTTTGGAGGTCTTAAAGAGGGCCTCTATTGGTAGGTGTCCGACCATTCCTGGCTCGGCTCCTTGGCTCCAAGGAAGAAATTTCGGAAGGATTTGGGGGGGGGGGGGGGACACTGGATCCCTTCAGACCTAGAGAAGGTGTGACACTGGGTCGAGGTTTGGTGAACCAACAGGTCGCTCCGAGGGCAAATTAGATACTTCGAGTCCCTCTTTCGTTGCCTAAGTTACACCTTCGGAATACCCCTGAACGGGGATTCGCTCTACTCCTCCAATCTTCACTTGATGCCACGCTGATTCTCTGTCGTGGAATTAGACCAAGGAGAATCGACAGAGAGAGGCCTATCCTGCCTCTACGTCTCCCTCAAGTTTCGCATGTAGGAGATCTAGTGGGTAAGTAGATCGATCACCAGATGAGTTTCGGGTGCTGAAATTGAGAGGGTTCGGGTCTGGTAGTCAATGAGTAGACCGAAATTGGCATCCCTAGTAATTACATAAATTATAGGAGCTAAAGTGCAATGGTCTTGATTTTATGGGTCAATGCGTAATTTTTTCTTCTAATTTCGTCTTTCTCGTTGGTTGATGCAAATGCATGGAAAATAATTTGAGATAATATAAAGTTTATCAGCGGAAAATGGAGAGTAAGCGGATGTGGACATTTGATGCTTAATAAAAGGTGATAGTTACCTTCACATGATCAATGGATTACGACACTTGAACTACTTGTTTTGGATTCGAGTTATTTTGGATATTTTACACTTTCACCCCTCCGAGATTTTGCAATCACAATTGTATCATTTTTTCGCAATGACACTTGTGTCCATGTATTCTTACTAGATCCGCCCTTCCGTTAAGGTAATTAAAGCATATATGTAATTAAAAAAGGGTAGAACTGCACATTTTTTAAAACTACAGGGATACAAGTACTATTATTGCAAAATATATACGGGTATAATTGTGATTGCAGAGTTTCGGAGGGGCAAAGACCTTTTTTCTTGAAACATGATAATGCAGATCGATTTTGGATGTCTCACCAAACATCAAAAGTTTTTTAGAGGGGTTTTGTAAAAATACTCGTGTAAATTCGTAACTACACAAGTAAAGATTATATAAAGCTCTTTTTTTAAAGGTAAATGTGGTATGGTTTCATTGATATTTCAGGTTAAGTGTACATGTAAGGACAAAAGTAGGGGTTTTCCTAAGTCCAAAAAACCCTATAATGGGTGAAAGATAGATTAGGGATTGCACTATATTGGTTCATGAGGATTGATATGTCCTCTACGACACTTCTAATCAGCACTTGAACATGCACACTTGACATTTTCGTCCAGCGCAAGTTTCGCTCTCTCCATAATCGTCAGACAATAACAACTAAGACGGTCTTAAGCCTTCCTCCCTTCTGTGTATCAGCAACGTGCAGCCTATTAATCCGAGCAAGGAAGTTCAAAATGCTTGTAGAATAATATAAAGCAGAAGCGGAATGATAAAACAGAGCAATAGATAAGAAAGATAAACATGGGAACACCATGATTTTACGTGGAACCCTACTCCGAGAGGAGCGGGATGAAACCACGGGAGAAGCCCCTGAATTTGGCGTTTCTTTTATTGAAGTTCTCAATGAGTACATGGGGTGTGGGGCTCCTTATATAGCCCCACGGACAGACCCAATAGTGATCGCTCCCCCATGTGGTACTAAACACATGGGTGTGCTCTTTTCTTTTCCATCACTCCCCCTCAAGTTGGTAGCTGGGACAGCTGCAACTTGCAATAATAAAGAAAAATATACATCATTACATCTTCACTTGAAATCACCACAATAAACGTATGTATCCGCAACTGGTATACAAATCCGCTTGCTGACGGGTATATCAGGTCACCGGAACGTATCTCTGTCGTGCCTGGAAGGTTCTGGACTGTCTCTGTCGTGCCTGCATGGTCACCGGATCTCTGTCTCAGTCGTGCCTGCGGGTCACCGGACTTTGTCTCTGTCGTGCCTTGAAGAAAACAAATCCAGTGCGGAGTCGATGTCGAGGATAGAGACACTACGACGAAGATCGATGCACAGTGAAGATGGCTTGATATTCTGTGAAATCCGGAGTGTTTGGTCTGTCAATCAACGATGTATGATGCATATGGCTTTTACTCCCCCTTTCTCCCAAACTTGTGAGAATAATGAAAATAAAGACAAGTTGGGAGAAGCAAACATGAATCACATTTTTTTATGCGTACGACTTTTTCTTATACGCGACTTTTTTTCCTTTTTTTTTGATTTTTTTGTTAGCATATGCATATGGCTTTTTTTGTACGTGCCTTTTTTTTATTTTTTATTTTTCAATCAATTTTTTAGCCCCCTTGGCTTCCCTCTCTTTTCTTCTCTCTTAGGGCCTGTTTGGTAACCAGTGTGGAGTGGGTTGGGCTGACCCACCCCACGTTTGGCTAATGGGGTATGCGGGTTGGCAGGGTCGAGGGGTGGTGTGCGATGGAAGGGTTTGGAAAGGCTGGTTTGGGATGATAGGTCTGCAGGTCCTGCCTCCTACCGCTAGAGGACATCCTCGACTCCTCCATAGCAGCTCGGGAGAGATCCCTTCAATCCGCACGCCATCTCCAATCTTGTCCCCGCTATTGTCCAAGATTGCGGTCTCCGGCCTCGTGAAGCACCATCGCGAGCCACTGTTTGGAAGGAATAGACAACTCCAGGGCTCCGCATACGATGCCCAGCGACCTTGAAGACCATCGGCCACAGTCGACTGTCCTCCAGCAATAACTTTGAAGATGGCCAGCTACGTCGAGTCCGTGGAGTCGACAGCACCGGGCACATCACCTAAGCCCTTGCGGTGTGGACGAAGGGTTTCTACCATTGAGGAAGCCATCTACCCATATAACTTGGCTCCCCCACGCTATTTCGCTCATTTTTTATTTTTTTTGAAAAATTTTTCCGTGGATTTTCATCAATATATCCATATATTATGTCATTAAAATATCGTGTGAAACAGAGACTCCTACGGTCTCCATCCAGATGGGGTCGATTTTAGTAATTCTGTTACCGTTAAAAAATGATTGTCCGGATGAATGTCGTAGGAGTATCTGTTTCTCATGAAATTTGAATGACATAATATAGGGATATAGTGATGAAATTCCACGGAAGAAATTTTCAAAAATAAATAAATAAATAAAAATGGGGTGAAATGGGGCGGGGGGAGCCAAGTTAGCTCCCCCAGAGGGCAACCCCATTTAACCCTTGATAAATATATGGTAAATTGGGACTGCCCTAGGGGATCTAACTTGGCTCCCTCGGTCTCATTTTCCTCGTTTTTTAGTTTTTTTAAAAACCTTTCTATGAATTTTCATTGCTATATCCCTATATTATGTCATTCAAGTTTCGTGTGAAACAGAGATTCATGCGGCCTCCATTCAGATATGGTCAATTTCAATAATTCTGCGATCGTTAAAAAGTGACTGTATAGATGGAAGTTGTAGGAGTCTGTTTCACACAAAATTTGAATGGCATAATATATGGATATAGTGATGAATTTCCACGAATTCATTTTTCAAAAAAATAAAAATGAGAAAAATGGGGTGGGGGAGCCAATTTAGCACCCCCTAAGGGAAAAACTCATTTTCCCCATATATATAGCATTTGTATTTTTCCGTAATAATATCTTTTTTTAATGATTGTGATGCTAATAACACTTTTCCATCTTCTCCATAGTTAGCATACTAGTATACTATATTTATCATTTTTTTGTATTTTAATTAACTTTTCATTCATATAATTGGCCTCATAACATGCCTTATTATTCAGACACAAATCAGACAATTTCGTTTTATGGTTAGGACATGAATCATACATATATGTTTTGGCCCCACCTATAAAAATATTCTGGCTCCGCCCCTGCATGCAATATTTCCAGTTGACAGGTGTATAATTTTGTGCGTTGTTGGGGAGATGATGCTATGCGACTCTACTTCTCTATAAATATTTGATATTTCATGAACATGTGCAATGCGTTGTACGTATTATGTCTTAGCCCCGTTAATCACGTGAGTATTTCAGGACCTTGATTTTTTGTCGTCGTTGATATATTTTTTAAAATTCAGGTAGTTTGCAATTTGCACCATATAAACTTCATATTTACGAGCAGGGTTCTTTTGCATATGGGCACACGCACGTTAATATACATAGAGGAAAATTAGGAATGTCAACGGGTCGGGCTAGGGACGGGTATCACTATTCTCAGACTCATACCTATTTATAAAATTACTATCCATACTCGTCTATTTACTAAACGGGTAATTTCTAACGGATATCCATATACATGTCGGATTGTTCATAAATGTTAACAAGATATTCAACGATGAAATAGAGTGGGATCGTGTAATACGGTGATACATAAAAATGTGTAATACGTAGGGATTATTAAATGTTTATATATGTTAAGCGTTTAACTCGTTTAGGTTGATAATTTTTATTTCTTAAAGATATAAAAAATTAGTTGAATATGAATAAATGGATGAAGAGGAGAAAATTGAGTTGGATGTTTATACATGTAGATCGATACCTATTAGACATGAAATGGATTTGGGGCTAGTTTGATTAGAATGCAATAGACACATCTATCTTTACAAATACATGCATGGGTAGTCAACTCAAAATCCAAACCCATCCATGCATGGGTAGTCAACTCAAAATCCAAACCCATCCATGCATGGGTAGTCAACTCAAAATACATTAGAATGAAATGGATTCGGGTTCGAGTACCCACAGGGCAATCCCAAACCCATACCCATACATGCATGGGTAGTCAACTCAAAATCCAAACCCATCCAAAAGTAAACGGGACAAATTTTGGGTCCTTAAGAACATGTTCAGGTTGGGTACCCAGTGGATAGACACAGATTGGCATCCCTAAGGAAAACAAAAAATGAAATATCTACACATTGAATTTAGGTTTTTTTAACACTTTTGTTCATCTTAGAATCACAATCAGTTATGTTCCTTTTTTTTTGCAATATCACATGTGCCCCTACCTCCTTTGGCAATGAACAATTGTGCTCATCGGATTAGTTTTCATTCACTCCCTTCCTAAAAAGATGTTATCTCATGGGTACAAGTGTAATTGGAAAGAAAAAAAGAGGGGCACATGTCAATGTTTTTGAAAATAGCAGGGGTACAATTGTAAGAAAATTTTAGTAAATCTGGCTTCGATTTATACACGGGTTTTTATCAAGTGCTCCCTACTTAACTTCTGCAATATCAATTACGTCCATCTCTTTTTTGTAATATCAATTGTGTCCCTGCCGACTTCTTACCATTCTATCTTTTTGTAATATCGGTTACGCACTTATTTTACCTTAACGAAATGGTGGAATTGTGAATTTTTAAAATATATGTGGCATAATTGATATTAGAAAAAAGAGAGGGACGTAATTGATATTGCAGAGGTTAAGTAGTGCATAAGTGAAAAAAACATTTGTATAAATCATGGTTTGGTTACCTCACTGATGGCAAAAATTACCTAAGAGGCACAACTGATATTGTAAAAAAAGGAAGTCATGACTGGTATTGTAGAATCTAAGAGAGGACGACTTTAAAAAAATACTAGACTTCTCATCCAAAATATATCTACACGTATGGAAGCCTTTAAGGACATTACAAGCGAGGTTTAATAAATTTGACCAAATCGGCCGGTCGAACCGGTTGGTTCGATCGTTTTTATGTAATTATTTTTTTAAAAAGAAAATAAAAAATCGAGTTTGACAGGTGATCAGACCGGGTTGACTCGGATTGAGCCTGTTTTGATGGTTTAATATATTTTCAAAAAATAAAGGTTTAAATAATGAAATAATAGGGTTTTTATCACTTGTGCCCTTCTTAACTTCTGCAACTTCAGTTGTGTCCCTCTCTTTTTCGGAATATAACTTGTGTCACTACTTTCTTAGAATAATTTTCTAGAAGCAACTATAAATAAATTATAATAATATTATATTCATATATAATGCAAGGAAATGTGAGTTCTTTTGTAGAGTTTTACTGAAATAAACAATCATATTATTCTATTGAAAGATTTGACATTTTAAATGATTATTTCATTGATATATAAATATATATTTACATATATGTATCCGGTTTTATTGGTTCAAAAAACCAGTTTGATCAGTCAGATCGGTAAATTAAGCCCGGTCTAATTTTTTTGCGTCGATAGGACTGATGACGTCATGCTGAGATCATCACCGGTCCGATAGATTTGGACTGATGATCCGACCCGTTTGGACCAACCTGAAGGCTGACCGGTTCAATGTCCGGTCCGACTTTTAAAACCTCGATTACAAGGGCTTCTTGTTTGTAACATAACACAAATACAACAACAAGAAGAGTCTTCCTATGGTATTTTCTCCAAAGTATGTGATGTCCTCTTCGTGTACAAGCTTCAAATTTTTAATGTGAAAAATATTTTACTTTTCACTTCTTCATTTTATTTGATTCTAATTTATTCATGCGTTGTTCTACAAAAAAATCAGAATCACAGCCTTACCTTATATTGGTAGGCAATCAAAATTATGAATCACAAAGTGGTTTCTCTACTGATATAAAAACCTTGGGGCTGCAACGTACATGAGACTTATACTGTTATAGTCAAAGATCGAGGTATGTCGCCGACGTCGTTCCTTCGTGACAGAACTCAGGATGATTAGGGTTTTTGGGCTGGTAAGGGGCTCTCGATTGGCGAGTGTAGATCTAGGTTGAGTGATTCATTTCCCTCCCGAAGGAGGTACTTATAGGGCGTGAACGTCCTTACGTCACCCAACCCCTCCCCGGGCTCCCCCACGCCCGATGGTTACAGTCTTCCATGAGACCTGGCTCGCCGCAACCGTCGGAGGCAGTTGATTGACCACGAGGTCACAAAGGCGATTCTACACATAGTACCTATGAAATTCTCGGGGCAAAGGCATAGCGATAATCAGAGGTCGTTAGAATGCATAAATTTTGGTAAGGAGAAAATAAATTTAGGCTGATGGTTGTTTATTAAAAAATAATTATTATTAATAGAGAAAGGGAGCTTATTTCATGAAATAGATAACCTTACTTACTTCTTGCCTATTTTCACCAATTTTTTTTATACCACCATATATTTTTATCATTATATTCATTCGATATGTTATTTCAATTTCATCAGAAACGGAGACCCTTATGCCTTCTATACCTCTAATAATACTATTATGTTTTTTGTGGATATTTAAAACCGAATGCGTATCTTTTTTGGTGTCACCATATTCATATCTATATTTGGAAAAAATTTCATTACTTTGAACTTGCTAAATTATCTTCCGGACAGACCACGTGGAACCAGTTGACTAGTGCCTCAACCCTCTATCCTTATTTTTTTTTGGGAAGGAATAAAGAAAAATAAGATTCTCCATTTTTAAATTAAATTGCAAATTCTTGAAATTTATATTCATTAATCCCTTCCCCCAATCCAGCTCCTAATTTTGGGGGAAATCATAAGCAAATATCACGGATTTGATTTTATTGTGGTGTCAAAATGGTATAATTTTTTTACACAATTATGCCTTTCGAGTTAGTTGTTGTCCATTCTCCTCTCAAATAGATGTTAACTTAAAGGACATAAGTGTAATTGGAAAGAAAAGAGAAGTGTACGAGTGAATTTTTCATCTTCCTTCTTCGCCCTCTCTTTCCCAAGCCCACCTCTCCGCCTCGAGATCCATCTCCCACCCCAATGTCAGGAGTACCCCGCTACAATCCCTCTGTCCCTTTCCCTTCGGCCTCCCGCCACATCGACCCTCCTCCGTTTGATCATTAAAATGCACCTTATGTAGGATCTTGTGATTACTCTCATTCATTTGACCATTAAAATGAGCCAAATCCATTAAGAGGATGTCTATATTACCTTTTTTTGTTTATCAAATTTTCAAATGTATCTCCCCTCCACACTCCTCCCCTCCCTTCCCCTGCACTGCTTGACCTCAACCATCCTTCCCAACATCGCCCCCTTTCTTCCCAGCCCCGCCCCAACGTATGCCCCTCTCCCTAATAATGCCCGACCTCCTCCCTCCTCCCCAACACTACCCCACCCCTCCTAGTGGAGCCCCGACCTCCACCCACCTCCCCTTTGCTGCCCCAACCATTCCCAACATCACCTAGACCTCTGCCCCCACTCCCCCATAGGGCCTCAACCTCCGCCTCCTCTCCCCAATGCAACCCAAATCTCGGCCCCCTTCTCCTCATGTCACCTCGACTTGCACAATGAGCCCACCTCTGTTGTCGAACTGTGAGCGGAGTTGCTTCACGTGCTTCCACCTCCATTGTGTTAACCGGAGTGGAGAGGATGAGTAAAAAGAACAAGGGGACATGAGGAAGAAAATCGATGGAAGAAAATGTTGGATTTCCTTTGTATTTCAAAACCTCTCTACCTTTTTACTACGCGTGAGCGTATGCACGAGTTTAATTTTAAACAAATATTACTTTCAACATTTGTTTTAAGTCTATACCATTTTCAATTTGCGCACAAGTACCAAACCCAATAATGATCTCGGAAATGAGTCTTATTAAATCCAATTGAACACATACTTTCTCTCTTTTGTATCCAAGTTCATATAATCTTTTTGACATTAAACGAGTCTCCTCAATAATGTTGATTGCAACCAACGAGACCATAAGAACTCGTTGTCATTTAATGTCCTGATGGGAAAAAAACGGCTCCCTTTTTTGGCTCCTTGTCAATGAGCAGTCCGTCTATATAAAGGACTGTGCTCTTAGCCTTTGAAACACACAACAAGAAGCATAAACAATCTTTATGTTCTCCACCTTCATCTGCTATCCACCACTTATGCGCTCATTGCAAATTCACATAGGCGGATTTTTGTTCTTTGCTTTTCTACGGCGAAGAGGGCCAATGGACGTTCGATGATGCTCTCTTGCTAACATTGGGAGGAACCCGTCAGCTGGGGGTGATTGAATCTAAGAGCCAAGCTGCCACCAAGCTCATGCATAGGAGCGGTGGAATCTGTCTTCACGACAACGTCTTTCGACGTGCCTCCATTTCCAAGGCTGGCTCTTTCAAACTAAGATTTCTTATTCTTATTTTGATCATATTTGCTTGCCAATCTTAAAAAAAAATATCCTTACAAATAATGTTAGAAAACTATAGTTTTTCCAATATTGTGAACACAAATCCGTGAGTTTTCTATCTATTATTTGATTCAGTCTTTGTTAAATTAAACCTCTGCTAAAATGGATCATAGATCGATGATGACGTCAGAAGACATTGCTGGTCTTAGACCCGAAAAATTCGTAGGTGTACATTTCCGTAGATGGCAACAAAAAAAGAGGTTTTGGCTCACTTCTTTATGATTAGTCTCTGCTATAACTCCTCCTGAAGAACGCGGAACTCTTGTGACTTCTGTAGGTCATGTTAATTCTACCCTATTCGCAATAGGTTCTACTTACAGTGATCCACTCACTTCTCCTACCTCGTCTCATCCAAAAATACCTAAAGAAATAATTTATCTTTATCATGGTAAGATTCTCCTTGATCTTTGTAAAGCTTTAGATGATAAGTTTGGTATGCAAGATGCGGGATTAGAACGATATGCCTTTATCCAGTAGCTTCACTATAAGATGGTAGAAAATAAGCCTATCTCCGCACAAGTTCTCGAATATCAAAATCTTATCTCTAAGTCTATTGTTAGTGGTTATAAGCTTGAGGAGAATGTGCAAGTAGCAGCTCTAATCGAAAAACTCCCTTCTTTTTGGAAAGATTTCGCTAAATCTATCCGTCATAGACAAGAGAAGATGAACATGTCTTCTCTCGTAAAGTCTCTTCAAACTGAAGATCATCACAGAGTAAAAGACTCTAAATATAACCCTCCTGTCAATTTGGTAGACCATGTCAACTCCAAAAAGAAATCCCATAAATTCTACCCCAAATCCAAACAACCTTTCAAGAAAGGCAAGCAACCTGATCAGAATAATAACATTGATTATAGGGGCCAGTGCATCTGCTACGCATGTCGCAAGCCTGGTCACCTTGCAAACGTATGCAAGAATCCAAGGGACAAAAAAACAACCTCCTAAGAATGCTGAAGTCAATATGATTTCTGTGGGGGCCGACGCTTTGAAAGGTTAGAAACCAACTCTACTATTCTTAATATCAGTTATACCTCCCATGATAATTGTTGGTTTGATTCTGAGGCCGTATCTCACATCTGTTGTGATCTCTCTTCTTTTACCACCTATCAATTTGATAGTTGTTGTGTCATCTCCTGGGGTGATATTGTCTCCGTAAAAGACATCGTAGGCTTCAGACGTATGGATTTAAAGCTCACACAGGGAAAGTCTTGAAGCTACATGATGTCTTACATGTTCCCGGATTTAAGAACCTCATTAGTAAAGTCCTAGTTATGTTTCTGGTTTCTCCTTATTGAGTCAGAGAAATAAAGTTATAATATCTCGTTTTGGATCTTTTATATATGTCAGCTATACTTGTAATGGTCTTATCAAGCTTAGTGTTGAGTCATGTAATGGTTCTTCACATGTTAATAAAAATTGTATTAGAACTCTTTCTACTATCGTGTCATCTGATCTTTGGCATGCACGCTTAGGACACGTGGACAAAAATACAATGAAGCGTATGGTTCACATGGACTTAATTCCCAAAACTGACATAATGAATAATGGAAGATGTTAAATTTTTATGCAATCTAAATTACCTAAGAAACCCTTTAGATCAACAGAAAGAAACTCTATACTACTTGAACTGGTCCATACTGATGTATGTGACCTAAATAATGTTCTTACTCGTGATAACATGCGCTACTTTGTGACCTTTATAGATGATTTTTCAAAGTACTATTATGTTTAATTGCTAAGATCTAAAGATGAGCAAATAGAAAAATTTAAAGTCTACAAACCCAAGTAGAAAATCAAATCGATAAGAACATAAAAAGTATTAGATCCGATAGAGGGGATGAGTATACCTCAAAAGAACTAAACCAGTTCTGTGAGTAACCTGGTCTTATACATGAGACCACTACCCCTTATAACCCTCAGTCAAACGGTGTAGCTGAAAGGAAGAACATAACACTTATCGATATGGTCAACGCCATGTTGGCTAAATCTAGTTTTAACCAACGGTTGTGGGGGGAGGCTCTCTTAACCGCAAACAATGTACTTAACCATATCCCTTTTAAACACATTTATAAAACTCCTTATGAACTTTGGTTCTATATGAAACCTGTTTTAAAGTACCTCAAAGTTTGGGGGTATTTGGCCAAAGTTAAGATTTCTGAAAATAAGAAGAGGAAGTTAGGTCCTAAGACTGTGTACTCTGTTTTCATAGGATATGTAGAAAATAGTAATGCCAATAGATTTCTAGTTATAAAATATGATATCCAAGAAATTAGGATCAATTATATACTGAAGATCAGACCTGTAGATGCAGTATATTATGAAAACATCTTTCTTTTCAAATCTTCTCTCCCTAGACAAGTTGATGAAGGAACTTCAAATTATGAAATCTTTGAATCCCCTCAAGATACAACTCAAATTATTGAAGGAGCAGAACCCTTAAATCAGGAAGTGATTGAGCCCCCTAATGACCGAGGTCGAGGTAAAAGGACGAGAGTGGCTAAAAATTTCAGTCATGAGTTCTATACTCTCTTAGTAGAAGAAGATCCCAAGACCTATGATGAAGCTATGAAATCTATAGATCATAGTTTTTGGAAGGAACCAATTGATAATGAAATAGAATCTATAATGAACAACAAATTTGGATTATAACCAACCTTCCCCTTGGGTACAAGACTATTGGATGTAAGTGGGTTTTAAGAAAAAAAAATCTACGGGCAAATGGTTACATAGATAAGTTTAAGGTTAGGCTTGTAGCCAAAGGATACAAACAGAAAGAAGGTCTTGATTACTTCAACACCTATGATCCTGTAAAAAAAATACCTCTATATGTGTTCTTGTCGCCTTAACTACGATTTATAATGTTGAAATCCATCAAATGGATGTCAAGACTGCTTTCCTAAATGGTGACCTTGAGGAAGAAATTTATATGGATCAACCTGAAGGATTCGTAGTCCCTGGACAAGAACATAAGGTTTGTAGATTAGTAAAATCTTTATATGGTTTGAAACAAGCACCTCAGCAGTGGAATGATAAATTTGATAAAATTATTTTATCTATTGGCTTCATTGCTAATGAATCTGATAGATGCATTTATTCTAAGACCTCTAAGAATGGTATTATAACCATGTGCTTGTATGTTGATGACATCTTAATCTTTGGATCAAATTCAATAATTATTTCTGAGACTAAATCTTTTCTTGGTAAAAACTTTGATATGAAAAATTTAGGAATAGTTGATGTTAACCTAGAATAAAACTGAGCAGATCTACTTCTGGCTACACTCTAAACCAGTCTCACTATGTAGAAAAGGTTTTACATAGGTTTGATATGTACCATAGTGTGCTTGTCAGTACTCCATATGATCCTTCCTTACATCTTAAGGTGTACACTGGTAATCCGATGGATCAGTCTAGATATGCTCAAGTCATAGGAAGCTCAATGTATCTAGCTAACTGTTCTAGACCTGACATCTCTTATGCTATCAGTAGGTTGAGTAGGTAAACTAGTTGTCCCAATGCTGACCATTGGAAGGCTTTGATCAGAGTTTTCAGATACCTTAAGGATACTGTGGAATACAGTCTTCAATACACTAGATTTCCAGATGTATTAGAAGGCTATATGGATGCAAATTGGATTGCAGACTTTGATGAAACCAAGTCTACTAGTGGTTATGTGTTTCATCTGGGTGGTGCTGCAGTTTCTTGAAAATCCTCCAAACAAACTGTTAGAGCAATATCCACAATGGAGTCTGAGTTTATAGCTTTGGATTAGGCTTGTTGTCAGGTAGACTAGCTAAGAAATCTATTAATAGATCTACCAATCATTTCAAAACAGTTTCCTCCTATCTCTATTCATTTCTGACATAGATAAAGATAAACAATCTAAGGGTAACCTTGGAAAAGATTTTATGAAATTGAGGTAATAAGAGGTGAGATATTTCATTACCCAAGGTGTAATATTTCTACAATTTGTGAAATCTGTAGAGAATATTGTTGATCCTCACACAAAGGGTCTAGCCAGAAAGCTAGTACTCAGTGCATCGAGGGAGGCAAGTCTTTTACCCATCAGTTGAACACCATAGTGGTAACCCAACCAATCCAAAACTGGAGATCTCATGAGGAATGATTCAAAGAGACAACTAAGTTGTGTCAATGTTCGATGGAAGAACAAACTTAAGAGTTTTACTCATGACCAATCCCTATGGTACGTAGTGCTTCGGTGCTGTCTTGGTAGAGGAAGAGCTTTGCTTTGAATGGAGTCAAGTCATATGTGCAGGGTCAAAGACCAGACAGTACACCCTTGGAGATTCCTACTATGTGAGTGCAACCCTAGATCGTGGTTTATGTAAGTTGGCTATTCTCGCAAGAGCACTCATGAAACATATTCTTGCGAAGGGCATAATACACACGCCGATATAAACGTCATCATGCCCTCATCTATGTTTACACGATTTTTTGAAATCCGAATCAAAGAGTCTGGTTCAAGACGTAGTTCATCATGTCTCTCCGGATGTAGATAAATCATTGCTAGACAAGGTTCAAAGCCACAAACTACCAATGTTGAAAGACATACTTCAGTCGTATTTTATTTTAAGTTGTTTTTCTTTATTTTTTCCTTTTTTATCATTCTTTAATTTTTTTCTTATTTAAAAGGTTTATGAAATATGTGGGGAAATGTTGGATTATCTTTGTATTTCAAAACCTCTCTACCTCTTTAGTACGCGTGAGCGTGCGTACGAGTTTAATTTTAAACAAATATCATTTTTCAAGATTGGTTTTAAGTCTACGCAATTTTCAATTTGCGCACAAGTACCTAACTCAATAATAATCTCGAAAATGAGACTCATTAAATCTAGTTGAACACATACTTTCCCTCTTTTGTATACAGATTCATATTTTTTTGGCATTAAACGAGTCTCCTCAGTAATGTCAGTTGCAACCAATGAGACCTTATGAACTCGTTGTCATTTAATATCTTGATGGGAGAAAAACAACTCTCTTTTTAGCTCCTTGTTAATGGGCAGTCCGTCTATATAAAGGACTGTGCTCTTAGCCTTCAAAACACACAACAAGAAATATCAACAATCTTTCTGTTCTCCACCTCCATCTGCTATCCACCACTCGTGCGCTCATTGCAAATTCACATAGGCATATTTTTGTACTTTTGTTTTCTACGATGACGAGGGCTAATGGACGTTTGATGTTGCTTTATTGCTAGCACCGGGAGGCAGCAACCAACATGAGGTGATTTAATATGGGAGTTAGGCCGCCATCAAGCTCGTGCATAGGAGCGATAGAATTTGTCTTCACGACAACGTCTTTTACGTGCCTCCATTTCTCAGGCCGTCTCTTTCAAAATAAGATTTCTTGTTCTTATTTTGGTCATATTTGCTTTCCAATTTTAAAACAAAATATCCTTACAAACAATGCTAGAATACTTAGTTTTTCCAACAGAAAAATTCACCATTGATTTTGATTTGCTTTGATTAACACAACTTCAACCCAATCAAGTTGACTTAAGAAGAGTCAAATTAACGGCATATTTTGTGGCGTTAAATGGAGGAAGTTTGTGGGATTTAGGTGATGATGATTATGCATACATGGTCGAGAGAGTGACAAAATTCCAAGTTAACATTTTAAAAAAAACAATGAATATCACAGAATTCGTCAATAATTTAAGGATTTTTATCACTTGTGCCCCTTCGAGATATCGTAATTTCAGTTATGCCCCTATCTTTTTGGTAATATCAGTTGTGCCCCTCACTTCTCGCTAATCTATCACTTATGCCCCTCAGGTTAGTGACCGTCCATCCACAGTGCAAACGGATGTTAACTTTGAAGACATAAGCAGAATTAATTTTAAAAAAGGGTTCAATGGTCATTTTACACCCTCTTCCTCATCCTCTTCTTCTTCCTCCTCTTCCCCCATCCTCTTCTTCCTCCTCCAACCTCCTCCTCCTCTCTCTCTGCCCCAACCTCCCTCTGCCCCGACCTCCCCCCACCCCCTGCCGCCCCTCCGCCCCGACATCCATGCCGCCCCAACCTCCCCCCACCCCCTGCTGCTCCCCCGCCCCAGTTCGAGTCATCCCCCTTCCACCCCCGCTCCCCCTACGCCTCCCACCCTGGCCGCACCATCCGCCGTGGAGGCCACCGTTCAAAAGCTTGAGCGGCGGAATCCCTCCAGAGCTTGGCGCGATCGGGGCGGAGGGAGGCTGGGGCGGAGCTCGGGGCAGGGGGCCGGGGGAGGTTAGGGCGGAGGGAGGCTGGGGCGGAGCTCGGGGCAGGGGGCTGGGGGAGGTCAGGGCGGAGGGAGGAGTTCCGGGCGGGGAGGGAGGAGGAGGAGGTTGGAGGAGGAAGAAGAGGACGAGGGAAGATGAGGAAGAAGAGGAGTCTGGACAATAATACCCCTCTTAACTGCACCGAGGTTTGAAAAAAATCATGGTTAAGTCAACTCATTGACGATCAATTAGACGGAAGGGCACAAGTGATAACGGAGAAAGAAGTGAGGGCACAACTGATATTACCAAAAAGATAAGGGCATAATTGAAATCGTGTTATCTCAGAGGGACACAAGTGATAAAAACTCATAATTTTAGGTATAAATAAATATTTTTCAATGAGCAGTTATTATATAATTATCAATCGATGACAGAATAACGTATTTAAAAAAACGTGACTTTAACCTTATTTTGTTGTCGTTGAAGGAGCAGCGGATACTAATTAACACCCGGAAGATATCGCATAACGGGATAATAATCAGCGTAAATAAACAAATAAAACACACTCTAATTATGACCTAATTAAGTTGATTAGCGTGGAGGACCCAACCACCTTCCCTTCTTCCCCACACCACATGTCCACATCATTCGATCCCGTTTGCTTCTACTCCACTCCAAATTCCAATCCAAATCCATCTCTTCTTCTTCTTCTCAGATCCGAAGACCGAAGCAGAGAGCTCGGATCTCCACTACTATCAACAATGGTGGCAGTCTTCAACAAGGAGCTCCTCAGTTGGTACCTCATCACCCTCAAGCTCAAGCAAACCGTCCTCAACTCCACCCCCAACTCGCCTTCCGCCGCCACCCAACCGCCATTACCACCACTTCCTCCTCCTCCTCCTCCACCTTCCTCTCCTCCTCCGCCAGAGCCGCAGTGGGTGGTGGCCATCCGCGACCGGCTCGACCGGTCGAGCCGGGAGGAGCTCTCGTGCCCTTGGGCAAGGCTGTCGATCTACCGCGTGCCGAAGACGCTCCGGGAAGGGGAGGAGGGCGCCTACGTGCCGCAGGTGGTCTCCATCGGACCGTTCCACCGTGGGAAGAGGCGGCTCCGGGAGATGGAGGGCCACAAGTGGAGGTCTTTGCACCATGTCCTTAGTCGGACGAAACGAGACGTCGCAGCGTTCCTCGATGCGGTGCGGGCGGTGGAGGAGAAGGCGAGGGCGTGCTACGAGGGCCAAGTCGGGATCTCCGACGACGAGCTCGTCGAGTGCCTCGTCCTCGACGGCTGCTTCGTCCTCGAGGTAACGGCGCCGTTTGATATCCAACGGTTTCCGTCTTCAAACTCTTTTAACAACAAAATGTTTTCGTATTCTTTCCATATTTACTACTTATAAAGATAATCAGTTTCGAATAATTTTTATTACAAATTAACGAATAATTATTGTTATATAAATCGCAGTTAGCAATATAATTACGAATATATAGTTGAAATTGGATATCTAACTTTCAATGGAGTGATCATATTGGATTCTAATTATTCAAAGCGACGGCTTTAGAATGCAATAAAATATCCACAAAGAAAAACTTGTGGCTGTTTGAGACATCGATTAGTCGTTCTCGTTGATAATTGTCGATTTGAACTTTTCTATCTAAAGTTGGATAAATGGGTCCCGATTCAGACGCCAAAAAAATCCTAGCTTTAATTTGCTTAAATAATTGCTTGTTTTTATTTTTTTCCGATCCCAACTTGGTGGAATAATGGTTGGTAGTGTGTTTGGTGCGTCGGAAAGGAATCACAATAAAATGAAATTAATTGCAGAATGGAAAAGAATTAATCTTTCCATTGTATTGTTTGACGCAAAAAAGGAATGGAATCTTCAAATGAAATTTTCATTCCTTTGATGTGTTGGTATCTATTTGGGTGAATTGGATATTTTTATCATTTTAATTCACCCTTAATTTACCACAAAATCTTGTTACCATTTGCAAAACTTTCAACTAATATTTCATCACAATGAAAATTTTATATATTTTTTCTTTTTTCTCAAAGAATCTTGTAGATGAGCAATAACTACCCATATTTAACAAAAATATCATTGTAATATATTTATATTATATTTAAGATAAGCACAACACAAAATTGACTATTTAAACATATTCATCTACGATAATTATTAGGATTTCCGCACTTTCTACTAAATTTATACAACCCACCTTTTTATAATTACACTCATGTCCTTATATTTTCTCTCAATTATTGCCTGCTATGGATAAAGTTTCATATATAGTAAGCAATGCATGCAATAACAGACAATGAGGCGAGTAAAAGTATGCCAAATGCACTTATTTCACAATAATTTATATTAGAAATGGTGAAAGAATGCATAATATTATATTATAATAATTTATATTTCACAATAATTTATATAGAAATTTCCTACCCTGGGGTGTAGGAAACTTCCTGCACCCACCTCCATTTTTCGATTATTTTTTTTATTTTTTTGGATTAAAAGTTGGGGGGATTTACTTAATATGTTAAGGGAAATATTTGTTTCAAGTTTTATGCAAAACAAACATTCCTAACATGTTCATCTAGACATGATTGATTTCATCAATTATGAGACCGTTAAAATTTGGTAGTCTTGATGGAGATGATAGAAGTCTCGAATTAAGTTGAATTTGGAATGACAACATGGTGATAAATAGTGATCTAAATCCCCCAAGGTTTCATTTCAAAAAAATCAAAAAATAATGAAAAATTAAGCCGAGTGTAGGGAGTTACATGCACCCATCGAGGTAGGCTCCTTTTTCCCTTATAATATGTATGGTTAAAAATAAACCTTCAACTATTTTTATATGTGAATATGGATATATGATTAATATGATGTAGAAATTAAAGTGATATATGTAGTTGGATCTATTCTAAAACAAATACAGACGCAAATGTCAAAATATGTATAAAACAGAGAAGGTGACGAACTGAATATGAATATATTCATATTCATTAGCATCCTTATTTGTCAATCTTGTGATTATATCATGTATAATAGAAGTTTTTCATATGATTTTATTTCACGCAATGTAGCAATAGTTTATCGGGAGGGTATGCATTGGATCCTAATTTGCATGCATTCTGTAACTTGTCTATACACACAAATAGATAATCAATATGACATGATAAAAAATCTTAATAAATATGGCCCAACCTCAAATTATCAATTTATCAACAAACTTTATTATCAATAAACTTTACTATTAACCTTCTAACGAAGAAACAAAAGTTTCTAAGTCCCATAAATTACCAATTTCTCACTATTTTGTGTCCTGGTACTAAACAACATCAGAACCGCATGATATTAGAACGATGCATAAGAAATATGGTAATAATGGATGTACAACAAATATAATATGTAATGTATATGTGGAAAAAATAAATAAAGCAATCAAATGTCAAATCTGTTTCAAGTATTAGATATTTACATGGTGAATGTGAGAGGTCGGATTCCTTTGACAAAGGAATTAACATTCTGAGAGGGGAGGTGTTAATCATCAATTCAACTTTTTTAGGAATACAGTTTCTAGCAGAATTGATATTCCTTCCCCTTTTGTAATTGCCAAATGAAGGAAACGTGTAATTTTAGGAATGTGAATTCCATTCCAACTGTGATTTCATTAA
This sequence comes from Ottelia alismoides, assembly GCA_037367405.1. Lineage (NCBI taxonomy): Eukaryota > Viridiplantae > Streptophyta > Magnoliopsida > Alismatales > Hydrocharitaceae > Ottelia > Ottelia alismoides. The sequence goes on along the minus strand of JAZKJV010008295.1, from coordinate 76,124 downwards.
AAAGATTCACTCTTCAGTGCGGAATCACAAAATACAGAGATATTAATAGGAAACGGGTGACAAGCTACATCGCTAATTCTTTTTGGATGTCAAATCCAATTCTTCAAAACACAACATACAAGACACCGATAGTCTGCTGTAGCGGGAACTACAAAGAGTCTGCAATAACCGCTAGAGCCGCTCGATCTTGATCGAACAGTTCACATAATTTTGCACTTTTTGTAGGCCCGTACCATGCAAAATCGTGCAAACCGCTCGATCAAGATCGAGCAGCTCAAGCGATTACTGAAGATACTGCACTATAGCAGACGATCCTTGTTGCAACATACAAAGAGACCATTAGGAGTTCCAAAGAAATCATGTTCGCTTTTGTTATATTAAATAAATGGGTAATTGTGCTAAAGCTCATGAACTATGTATTGGATTGAGTACAGATCCTCATAGTATAGGATTTTACTTTCTGTTTCCATCACCAGAAATCCTGATCATCGGAATCATACGTCAAGAGAGTGTTGAGAATTTGGAGACGAATGCAGGTTATTCGCGGCGCGACGGTGGAAGGATTCAAGGAGCTCGGCTACTCCCGTTACGATCCCATCTTCGCCATGCGGGGGAACATGCACGCGATCCGGCAGGACATGATCATGCTCGAGAACCAGATCCCTCTCTTCGTCCTCGACCGCCTCCTCGCCCTCCAGATGGACCTCCCACTCGACCGCCGTGGCCTCGTTGCCCCCCTGGTAGTACGCTTCTTCGACCCCCTCATGCCCAACGACGAGCCCCTCCACGCCTCTCAACGCCACAAGCTCGAGTCCATCCAAGCCAAGTACGATGCATCCGCCTCGTTCGACCCCTTGTCTGACTGTCTGACGACGGGCTCCACTGCCTCGACGTCTTCCGGCGCAGCCTCCTACGTAAGGGTCCTCAGCCCGTGCCTAGCGTTTGGACCAGGAGTTGGTCTCACAACCACCGTGTAGCTGACCGCAGGTATTTTCTCTTGCTTATATATACCACAACAAGATGTGTTTTGAGATAACTAAACCTTAAAGATCTGCAGTTTTTACGATATATATTTCGAAAGAGAAGTTTGAGCACGCCCTGACATACAGGCGTCAGCAGCTGATCCACTGCGTCACGGAGCTCCGTAACGCGGGGATCAAGTTCAAGCGACGAAACACGGATCGGTTCTGGGATGTGAAGTTCGATGCGGGAGTTTTGAAGATCCCCATGCTCTTCATCCACGACGGTAGCAAGTCACTCTTCCTGAACCTCATCGCCTTCGAGCAGTGCCATATGGACGCCACAAACAACATAACCTCGTACGTGATCTTCATGGACAATCTCATCAACTCTGGCGAGGACGTGAGGTACCTTCACTACTGCGGGATCCTGGAGCACTGGCTGGGCAACGACGACGAGGTGGCCGATATGTTCAATCGCTTGTGCCAGGAGGTGGTGTTCGACTATAACGATAGTTACTTATCGTGCTTGTCGGAGCAGGTTATATCACAATCTTATAATTCATATCTCTCTGCGCAAGCAGATCGTCTGCTGTACTGGAGACTGCTGTAAAATCACGGATCATTCAAGCCACTTTATCTTGATCGACCGGTTCGTTGGTGTTTTTATGGGGGCCATACCGTGGAAATTACTGCAAACCACTTGATCAAGAATGAGCGGCTCGAACGAACTGTAATTTTATAGCAGACCTCTGCAGTACTGCAGATAATCCACTCTCCTCTCTCTGCACATGTGTATGCTCTTTGGAACATGCAAACATAGACGCGGTATAGCACAAGAATACTGTAAGCCCGCCCTCCTCTTGAGCTGCTCGATCTTGATCAAGCAGATCGCATGATCAGGGCCCAAAAAATCTTGATTTCGTGCGAACCGCTAGATCAAGATCAAGCGGCTCGGGATGGGGTCGTAGTCTGCTGTACAACAGAGGATCTGTTTGTCATTATTAGACACACGCATGCACACGCGCGCGCGCACATACACACCTGAACACGTGTCCTAAACTCAAAATCATGATTCTTTTCACTGCTAGGTTAACCGTTACTACAACCACCGATGGAACACGTGGCGCGCGAGCTTGAAGCACACCTACTTCAGCAACCCGTGGGCCATCATCTCCTTCGTGGCCGCGGTGGTCCTTCTGGTGCTCACTGCCGCCCAGACGTACTACACCGTCTACGCCTACTACAGACCGTCAGGCTGATTATTCTTTACCATTTTTGGTATTTTTCTTTCTTCTTTCACGATTGAGAATTGATCCAGGGCGTTTCTAAGCCTGTGGGAAAGTGCTCGTATGCGTGTGGTTGCGGGTGTGGGTGTTGCTATTTGATTGTATTAAATTCCTTGACGTTAAACAACAGAAATAAATGGGGACTTTTGATAAGGATCAATGTCTAATATATAAGTTTCATAAGGTTGTAACTGCAATTATCCCTAACAAATACATTATCTGAATTCTTGTAATCGGGTAACCGTTTTGATTTTGCAAAATTCGATCCGAATCTGAAGCCGCTCTTCATATTGGTCGAGCCACGCTTAGGCCTAGTAAAAACCCGACCGGTTTTGGGGCCTTAGTTGGGCCTGGATTTTATACGTTCCAGTAAACTTCAGTACATAGGACTAAATCTCCTAATGCCCCATCTTCTCTCTCTCTCTCTTTCTCTCTCTCTCTCTCTCTCTCTCTCTCTCTCTCTCTCTCTATATATATATATATATATATATATATATATATGGACCCTTTCAAATGAGGTATGGTCTCACCAATATTGTGGTGAGCCATTAATCGGATTCGTCAGATGACAATCTGACGGTTGCATCAAAAATATTATCCAAAAGGTATTTCCATCATCTCATTTTTTGTAAATTCGAATTTCATTTAATAGATTTGAATTACCATTTAATATTTTCTGGATTTGGTATTTTTGAATCATACCATTACTGATTGTTTTCCAATTTTGCGCCGAACGAATTAGGTTCAACCATATCTTTGTAAACATTCACGAGTTCTTGTGAAAATGTATCTTCTTTTTGTAATTTCGTTAATGATTTCATTTTTCACATTTTCGTTTGTAAATTGGTATTTTCGTTTTGTAAATGGGTATATTCATTTTGTAAACTCCAATGAGTTTTGTAAGAGTAATTATCCTCTTTGTAAACTTCGGTCTTTTTTGTAAACAACCAGTTATGTGTAAATTTGTGAGATCTTTTGTAACTATATTGCGCATTATTGTAAAATTCCTGGAGAGCTCTGCAAAATAAGATAAACAACAATGAGATTTGTAAAAAAGTGAATCAATATGTAAATCGAAAGGTCAATTATGTAAATTATTAAACCACAATGTAAATCCATGCATTACCTCACAATCGCGGCCACAACCACTTCACCGCCGATCGTTGCTCAATGCAGCACCTCCATCGCGTTTGAAACCCGTCGCCGACCGATATCTCCACCGCGTCCGCCACCATCGACGTCTACCGGTCTACCGCCATCGGAGGAGAGGAGTCGCCATCCGCGTCCACTATCGTTGCTCTGCTTCGAACCTCTGCCACTTGCAGATTGCAGCCGCTCTGCCCCTCCGTCGACCATCGCCTGGAGGAGAGCACGTGCCACCACCAGGGGTGCGTGTCGCCCCTCATCTCACGCAAGGCCCGTCGTCGTCCACCACGCCGACGATAAATCGTGAGAGAGAGGAGAGAGGGCGCCGTCAATCAATGGAAAGAGAAGGAGAGATATTAGGTGAAATAGTTGTCACATTCTATATTTAGAATGTGACGAAATGATTGTGACGAAATGATCAAAATAGATTTCTAATCATTAAATTAATTTAATTAATACATTAATAAATCCAGCCGTGAGATCAAAAATTGAAGGACGGGATCGAGGGCTCACCACAATATTGGTGAGTCCCTGTCTCATTTGAAGTTTCGCATATATAGGAGAAACTTCAATTGAGGTGGGGTCTCAACACTTTTGTGGTGAGCCCTCCATCTCATCCATTTAATTTAAATCACACGGTTGTGATAAATGGCATATTAATTGCATCATTTTAATGGTAGAAAATCTATTTTGGTCATTTGTCACATTCTAAAAATGGTATATGACAACCCACAATTTAATAACCCCCAAAATAGGGTTCTCGAAATCAAAAGGGGGCGCCACCCCTTTCTTCTCCGCGGTGGATGTCGCTGGAGCGGTGCGGAGGGCAGCAACGACGATGTGGAGGGCTCGACGCGGAAGTCGGTGAGCGGATGACCGCCCGCGGTGGAGCATCGTGGACGATGGGGATCTGACGGATGCTGGACGTCGGAGGTGAAGCACTGCTCAAGCGGCGGGTCGGAGGTTATGGGTCGCACGCTCGCGAGGCGGGGATGAGCGCCGCCTGTAAGACTGGGCATCGGAGGTGGCGGACCGCGCCGAGGAGGCGGAATCGAAGGTAACACAGATTTACATTATGGTATAATAATTTTACTTAACTGACATTCAGATTTACATATTTATTTACCTTTTTTACAAATCTCATTGTTGTTTCTCTATTTTGCAGAACTCGAAAACATGTATCGCAACTGAACTTTAACACAATGGAAAACATGCATGAATTTTACTAAGGAGGAAGATTCAGTTACAAAGATTCATGAATTTTTTTACAAAACAAACACACATAATTACAAAAAAGTTGAAGTTTACAAAGAGGAAAAATACTCTTACAAAAAACTCACTGGAGTTACAAAATGAATGTACCCATTTACAAAACGGATACAACCATTTACAAAATGAAAATACATCAATAAAATGAAATCATTAATGAAATTACAAAGAGTAAAATATATTTTACAAAAACTCGTTGTACTTTACAAAACTATAGTTGAATTCATATCGTTTGGAACAAAATCGGAAATTAATCAATAAATGCATTTGTGAAAATACCAAATCGAGAAAATCTTAGAATGACAATTTGAAATCAATAAATGAAACTCGAAATCAATGAAATCTATATGACGAAAATACCCTTTTGGATGAGCTTTTTGATGAAACCGTCAGATTGAAATCTGACGAATCTACTTGATGGTTCACCGCAATATTGGTGAGACCCCACCTCATTTGAAAGGGTCCCTATATATGTGTGTGTGTATGTAGGGCTGCCTCCTCAAGGGAACTAACTTGGATCTTTACACTCGTGTTCTTAATATTTTTTGCAATAACACTTATGATACTAACTTGTTTGCAATTACAATTGTGCCTGTATATTCCTACAAAATTGACGGCAATGATCTTCTGTTTTTACTTACTATACATTTGGACATGTTTTATATAAGTATGCACCACCACACTGTGTAATTGCAAAAAGTTTAGGGACAAAATTGTTATTGCAAATACTTGAAAGGATAAAGTGTAAAAATTCACGTTATATATACTTATTTTAAAAATTAAATCGTAATTTCGCCATTGCTTAATATATTAAGGTCTATAATTTTCAAGATGCAATATTTTTTCTTTTATAATGCAACCATATCAAAATATGATTTAAACACATAATCAAAGAGAAATTGTATGTGATCATGTTTTATTTCCTTAACCACACAATATCTACTTATGTATCCTACATTTTTGCAACTACATTGTATGTAATAGAAAAATTGACAATAATTAGATGAAAAAAAAATTAAATGATCATTATTACGTGATTTCGTGCCAACAATATACAATGGATATGATTTTTATTGCGAGTCTAAAAAATCGTGCGGTGATTTTTTTTGTCGTTGTACCATGAAAGACATGACAAAGGGTATCAAATATTATAGATCAAAATAAAATCCATGTTCGTTAAAATATGATGATTATCCATATAATTTTTCATTAAAATTCATAAAGGTCGTTATTAGTTTAGCAACGATCTAACAAATAAAAGGAGAATCATTATTATATGATTTATTTTTAGAATACAATAATAAATCGATTTTTTCGTGGAATTAAAAACATCAAAAATGATTTTGCAACATATGATATTCATTATTTGTACATTTATTTTAAAAGATACAAGGATGAATACTAAAATACTCATTGTCATAAGTTAGTTTTATTGTTGTGATGTATACATTATATTTTGAATGATATAATTGCATTGTTAAAATTTCACTGTGGAATTTATAAAAAAAACTGATCAATTAATATACCATTGAGCAATTAATATCAAACACATGAAAATATGTCTAAAACGTCATTACAGGCTATGGAAAAATTGGATTCAAAATCTAGACCTGACCATGCCACCAGATTATTTTATGCCACCAGATTATTTTAAGTGGACTATATATTTAGTATTTGAAAAAAAGCTATAAATTTGACAAAATAATCACACATGAAAGGGACTCACGGATCTGTCCGACGGGAGCGTGGATCGGTCTGTTGGCCAGTAGAGTCTGCTGAGCATCTGGAGCCGCTCGATCGTATGAATTCATGTGGTTCGCATGAATTCACACCTTTTTGTGGGCTCGATCGTGTGAATTCATGCGAACCGCTCGATCACGATCGAGCGGCTCCGGATGCTACAACAGACTCTGCTGACCAGCAGACAATCCGCTCCGGTCCGATGGACGGGATCGGATTCATAGGTGACAGAAGGATGGAGCTTATCCGATCACTTCTTACCAACTTCAAGATACGTGCCCACTGTCTCCGATCCTTTAGAAAGACCGTTCGATTCTCATCCGACACTCCTCGTCCTTAACAGCAACTGCTACAATTTCCCTTTTACAGCAGACGAATGGACTTCAGGTGTTGTGCTGTAACACAGCAGATGATCCGTCCTTGTAAGAGTTTGCATATTAAGTTGGATGAGAAGAAGAGATCTTCTCAAGCAATTGCAAGACCTCCTTCTTAGCCGGCCGCCGCTGCGACATGGCCGATGCGGCAGCTCAGCGCCAGCCAGAGGTAGCTCGCAACCGCCACCTCCCTCCCGTCCAGCTTTCATCCCATCGAAGCGTCGACCATCCTCACCGCTCTCCTCCCATCGTCTGCCACGCGCCAGCTCTCGCTCCACGCGGCGATCTCCACCTCCAACAACGCCCTCCCGACGAGCAATTCGAGCAATACTACTGCACGAGGCTGTTTCTCCTTCCGGCATTATCGCAAACGCCGGCGGGGAGTTCCGGCGGAGCCGGGGTTGGACGAAAGGTCGATGACGGCGACTCCAGCGGCGAAATTCGTCGTGATCTCGCCAGAAAGGTTGTTGCCGGAGGAACCCGCCGGGGAGGCGACCCACAAAGCGGTTGCCGCGTAGCGTCAAGAATGGGAGGTTGTGGATTCCGGCGATGGCCGCCGGAATTTCTCTAGTGAGTTGGTTGCTGGTGAGGTCGAGTTGATGGTGTTCAGGAGATGATCCGAGAAGGAATCGCCAGAAAGTTCGAGGTGACGGATGTGCTCGATGGTGAAGACATCGGCAGGGAGCGATCCGATAACACGGGAGGCCGAGGCGAAAGAGACCGTTCCACGAGCACGGGGCGGCGGCGGAGTAGTCCCACGAGGAGAGAGCAAAGGAAGGATTGGAGACTGCGGAGTACCGTAGTGAGAGGAGGCGGACACCGTCGTCGAGGGCAACCACAAGCCGGAAGATGAGGAGGAGGAGCTTCATGGTGTTCATGGTGGTGGTAGTAATTGTGTTATTAGCCGAGATAGCTATATGTATTTATATCTTATCTAAAAAAATAGTGTTTGCATAGTAGATCTTCTCCAATACGGTAGAGTCTGCTGCAATCAATCCGAGTTGATCTTAATCGAACGGTTCACACGAATTTTCATCACATGGGTTTACAAAAACAGGAAATTCGTGCGAACCGTTGGATCAAGATCGAGCGACTCCGATGTTCCACGATTTTACAGTAGAATCTGCAGTACAGTGGAATCTGCAGTACTGCAGAGTAATTACTCCCCTAGTGTTTGGAGTGGAGTTGAGGAGAGAATCCAATTATCTGATTAGCGATAATTAAGGGCATCTAAATTAAAATCCAATGCATGTGGATTGCTTTAGTTTCCAGTTGTCTTTTACATTATATTAGAGTTGTTGGAAGAAAATGAAACAAAATCAATGTGTGAGGATTAGGGATGAAAACGGTAGGATACGGATATGAATATATGTATAATCATATCCTTATTCATTTTAAAATATGAATACGAATGCGGATACGAATATTAACGAATCAGAAAATGTGTTACCATATCCTTAAAAATGAATACGAATGTAAAACGAATACGAATCAGATACGAATAATAACAGAAATAATTTACTAATATACATGTTTAGGATGGTTTAAACATAAAATAGATATACCAGATATTGTAATTTCATAGCAATTATGTCAACAATGGTGAATGCAATCATAAAATGTTGTTACACACATTTATAAATAAATATATTACTATACTTATGTTTGAAAATGAATATACGAATACGAATGCGAATATCAGCGAATGTCAAAGTGATATCTATATCCACATCCATTTTAAAATGAATACGAATACGAATATCAAAATATGTATAAAACAAATACGATAGTGGATCGGATATGAATATATTCACATTCATTTTCATCCCTAGTGAGGATCCACACAGGTTTGTCAGAAAGCGGGGAATTTGTTCTTCCATTAATCGATGATACTTAATTAAACTCATTAAGCTCGCGTTTATTGGTTTCTTTCATCGAGTTGTGTAGATGTGTCAATACCCAATACTAATAGGCTTTGTTTTTATGGTTGTCAATGGCTCGATTAGTAGTGTGCATGTTATCCAAAAGATTATTGTTCAAATCCCCCATTACTAGCCGACGGTCAGTGATAAAATAATTGAATCTTTTAATATGGATTTGATACCAATCTATAAGCTGGCCCTACTTAAAGTAGGAGAAGGCTTGGCTATTTTTTATAAAATATTTTTGTTATTGTATTCAAATCCATTTTTGAAAAATATGAAAATACATTTAAATATGTCAATATTGGCTACTTTAAATTTAATCATAGATTTTATTTATTGAATATAATGAGAAAATTGGTTGTTGTTATTATTATACGATGTGAAATTAAATTTGTTATTATACTCCTTTTTGGGGTTTTCATATTTGTCCCTTTCTGAGATTATGCAATTATAGTTGTACCAATACTTTTTTTGCAACAACACTTGTGTTGTTGTATTCTTACAAAATTCACAATACGTTTATGCCCCTATATTACATTGACGGAAGGACAGTGTTGTGAACTTTGTAAGAATACAATGGCACAAGTGTTGTTGTTAAAAAACAGAGGTATGATTGTATCTGGAGAATCTCAGGGGTACAAATTAAAAAATCCTTATCTTATTTCTATATTGATTTTTCATACTTTGGAGAGGAGCGGGTCACTTTTTTTAGGAGTTTAGGACTGGCGGAATGTTTTGTAGAGACCATTCTCGTACATAGAGTTACAACGACACGTTTTTGCCAGGTTGTGAGCATGCCTAACCCTATCTCTACTGACATGCAAGATCTTTGTCTATGGAGACAATCTCATCTATGACAAGATGCATTGAAAGAGTCATTTCATTCTCCGTGGAGAGCATTGCAGACCATTCACTATTTCTATTGCATTCTTGCCATCTGAGCAGATGATCGATGAGTGCTCCTTGAAGGAAGTGACAACTTGAATTCCCAACTGGGCCTCTACCTCAAGGATCGAAGTGGCCTTTGATGTGGCGCATTTGACGAGTATATGATCTCTTTTTGAGTTGTAGCATGCTATGATAGGGTTGATAGAGTGTTTAGGAAGAAAGCATCCGCCAAGATTGTTAGTTCTGCATTGCCTTCGCATGTATTCATCTCGAAAGGAGCATGCCCTTGGGGGGCCATTTCTAAGCTCCCTAGCATTGGTTATAAAGACGTGTATCTTGTTGATCTCTATGCTGGGATCTAGCCTTGATTGTGAATGCTTAGATATGCATTGCTCCAACAAAATCCAATGTAGAATAAAAAAGTTTCCAGATTCCCTTGGAGAATATGTTAGAAAATTCAAGGAAGTTGTCACAATGGTTTCCAAAGACATAACAGTGTAGGCAAACGCAAACCATATAGCTTGCGCATAGGGGCATGTGCCAAATCGACGGGACTTGTCTTCCACAGTTGTTGAGCATAGTACACACATATCGTCTCCCCTGAATTCGCTCCTTCAGTTGACTGCCTGTAGGAAAGTATTTTGGCAACTTCCACATGAAAAGTTTTATCTAAAGGAGGAGTTCCTTGTGATTCCATATCCTTTTAATGTAATGGATATTATCCGGGCATGCAGCTCCTTTGTCCTTGATTAATTGCTGGTACGCTAACTTCAAAGAAAACTATCCCAAAGTATGGGGATTCCATATCAAGGTGTCGTTCTACATGTGATTAAGACTGTCTAATTACTTGGAAAATACTTGCATTAGGAAGCCATTTTCGAATTAAATGAAGATTGCATTAGCCATCAGGGTCCAATAACTCGCAAACCATGTTAGGAATCGGGCATGTAATGCCGACTGGGATGCAACTGATTGGTCCGAGAGGACCGGGCCACATAAAAAATAAAATGGATTTTGACTCAGCAGACCATATAATCTTTGTCAATTACCTCCACGGCCTTTGAAACAACCTAATTCCTTCATCACCCCCGTAAACTTGCTAGCCTTTACCCTACAGACCCTGTGATTAACCCTCATCCATTTGATCGTTAAAACTAACCAGATTCTGTTATCTTCCTTTACATTATACCCATTTTATTTATCAAATTTACTATAAGTGCCACTCCCTCACCCACATCAGCCCTGCCCAAGTCGAGCCTCCCCCACCCACCGCCTCCCCCAGCTCGAAAACCCCCTGGGCCGCTGCCTCCCCTGCTCGAAGCACCCCCACCCACCGCCTCCCCTGCTCGAAGAACACCCCCCCACCCCCACTCGAAGAGCCCCCTGCCCCAGGCCTGCCGCCTCCCCTAGTTGAACCCCCCCCCACCTATCGAGGTCCCACCCCCGCCGCTCGATTCGAAGCATCCCCTCCACCCCCCCCCCCCCCCCCCCGCCCCCCGCTGTCGCCGCCCGAAGCCCCCCACCCCCATCCCCCACATCGCCGCCCGAAGCCCCCCCCCCCACCCCCCGTCGCTGCCCGAAGCCCGTCCCCCTTCTCCAGAGCAGGCCGCCTCCCCTCGACCCCCGCCAACCTCCTCCCATCCATCCCTCGGTGAAAATCGAATCCCCCCCCCCCCCCCCGTCGCTGCCCGAAGTCCCTCCACAGCGCAACACGCCTCCCATCGCCCCCCGCCAACATCCTCCCCTCCAGCCCCAGTGGAATCCGACCCTGCCCACATCCAACCTCCTCGCATATGCCTATGGAAGCCTGATCGCGCGCGCTCACGCTCCTCCAGCCCACGCCGTTGCCCTCATGATGGAAGAGATGGTGCAGTGGGAGGGGAAGCTGTTAGAGGAGGTGATGAATCTCGTATTCATCATGCTAAAATTGGTCATTTAGGCTCTGTCCCCATCATTCACATGTAATTAATCATTAATAGAGCATTATTAGCCATCATACATGTGTGAATAATATCTGCATTTCATCATGCATAATTGCATTTAAAATTCCCAGTGTAAATTAGCCCAAAAAGCCGCTAACTTCTCACATTTTTAGTTAATTCATCCTAACTCTGATTGACCCCAAACCACCTCCATTGTGTAGATATTACTAACCTTATTAAATAAAAAAATACAAAAAAATTACTAACCCAATAAGTGTCAAATAATCCCAAAGTCAAATTTCACATCTGACGGACTAAAATGAGCATATCTCCCACATACAGTGTCCGATTTTGGTCTACTCACTTGTAAAGTACTCCATTTTCAAATACCTTCAAAACAAGACCAATTTCGTAAAATTCGGAGCTCATATGTGAAAGTTGGGTTTTGGGCCTCTTTTGCGCATTTTGACTTTTTGCCATTTTTGACCTGAGTTTTTATGTACATAATTAACTCTTTTAATTTATTTCTTTTTCATTTGTGTCATTTGATTAAATTTTTAATAAGAAATGCAAAAATTCAAATCCAGGTTAAAACTGAGATCAAAGAATTGACCAAGTCCAAGTGTCCGTTGTCGGTCTGTGCAAAAGTTGAGCGTTTCTTTACTTTTATTTTATATACTAATTTCTCATCCTTTAAAAATCCAAAAAAATTAGATTAATGTGTAAATAATTTTCTTCTATTTTATCGTATTTTTTCTAGAATTTTTATCCCCTCTAAAACTACAAAAAAATTACAAATCTCAAAAATACGGTTTTTCGTACCATGGAAAGCCACCAAAAATACCACTTCTCACAGGTGACCTAATTTACTCCTGGATCCTTCATGAAAGTTGTAGTCTCGTCGAGACGAACAACTTTCGTGAAGAAAATTTTTTGGTTTGAGGTCTCCAATTTCTTTTCTATTTTTCTTTATCTTTTTAATTTTGAAATTTTTTTGGGTGCCACGTGGCAGCCCCTGGGCGTGCCACGTGGACCCCCATCCAAGTCTCTCTCCAGGCCCTTCCCCCCGGGTCACGTGCCCAGCACGCGACCCTCTTCTTCTTCAACCGTCCCATCCCCCTGCCGTTACCTCCAATGCCCTCGCCCTTCGCCCAGCGCCTCTGCCGTTTCCTCTCGTACCGCCGCTGCCCCTCCGCTCCGCTCGCCCCGGCCATTACGGCCCTCAGCCGTTACGCGCCAGCTCTCCTATAAAACGAACCCCTCGCCGGCCGCACAAGCCATCCGCCATTCGACTAAAGGCTGGTGACAGCAGCCCCACCGGCGAGATCCAGTAGCCAAGGCTTCGCCTCGGCCGCTGCTTGAGTAACGAGCTCACGAGGCTTCACCCGAGAAGGGACCTGCAACCTTCCTTCAGGCGAGTCAACATCCCCCCTTCGTCCTCTTCTTCCTCGGGTCGAATCCCCGTCCATCCTCCATCTCCGACCTCGCTAAGGTCGGACGCTTGCACATTCCCTTATCCTCCCCCAGTCCCCCTCCCCTTTTTGTTCGCTTTAACCTTGCAGGTACACCTCCGCCCTGCGACACCTCCGCCTCGCTGCGCCTCCGCCCAGGCCCTCCGACCTCCGCGCCTCCGCCCAGGCCCGCGGCACCTCCGCCTCGCCGCGCCTCCCGCCCAGGCCCCTCGACCTCCGAGCCTCCCAGGCGCTCCGCCCGCCTCGCTCGCCGGTCACCACGCCCTTCGTCGCTACCTACAGGCACCGTTGGATCGGGCGGCCGAGCCCCGATCCAACGGCATCCGCTCCGCCACGCGTCACGCCCCGAACTCGACGCCCGAACCTGTGGTTCGTCATCCGAGCCTGAGACTCGGGACCCCCGAGCCTCTGCTCCGAGCCCGAACCTCAGGTCCGGGTCCGAACCCAAGGCTCGGCCACTCCGAGCCTCAGCCTCCGCCACCGAGCCTCCGGGTGCCCGTGCGTGGCACGTGCGTCTGGGGTAAATTGCACGGACACCCCTCAAAGTTCAAGAATTTGTAGAAATACCCTCATCAGGGGAAAATTTCAGAAAAGTCCCCTAAGTTTTTGTTAATTACATATAGTCCTCCCAGGGACCTTTTTGCAGAGAAAACTTTATTTTACTTACATTTTAGTCCCTGAAACTTCATTTTGTCATAACTTTTTCATACGGACTCCGATTTTAGCATATAATATGTCGTTTCGAAGCTAATTCCGTGCTCTACAACTTACCATAGCTTGTGAACAGATCTGAGGGTGTTTGTTATCAATTATTAGTTGAAGATCATCATTGAATTATGCAGGATAATTTTTGACATATTGATGCTTGAAAAATTAACGATAAATCGGTTGCAGGAGTTCGGTCGAGGATTTCAATTTTATTGACCCATTGTAATCATTGCTGATTATTCTCAATAATTTAAATCTTTACAGGGGTTAAATCGAGGATCAATTATTTAACTTCTATTTGGTTGATCGATGATTAATTTTGAGAGCATTTTTTACAAGAAATTTTTGACAGGATTATTCACTGATTAATATCTTTACCTACAACTTGGGTTGATAGATGGTGTCAGCGTGTTAATATTATTCGATCTGTAATCATATCTGAGGATTAATTGACTTTATTAATTGATGATTTAAATCGTGAAAAATCACAAATCCTGAGCATAAATTCTGTTTCTTTTTCTTGCATAGCATTTTCATCATTGCATTGTATATTTTTGCAACACAGAAATTAATCAAACTTTGATTGATTATTTAATTTGATTTAAAACCATGCAACTAAAAATCACCGTTCCCTGTGTTCGACCTTGGTACACTTACCAAGTAAAAATATTCCACAACAGTCATTGATTTTGGTATTTTGACGACCGAAATCCGCCTCCTATACTACAATTATCGACTATTAAAGATGTAGATTTCGCGTTCATCAAATGGCGCCGTTGCCGGGGAACGACGAATTTTTAGGGTTTTAAATCATTTCGGTAGTTGATTTTTGTGAAAATTGATTTTTTTGCCATTTTTTTCTGCATTTTATTTTGCATTTCTCTCCTACTTCTGCTACTAACCGCAAATTCTCTCTTCGCAGACTTCTGGGAGCTGGATATCGATATTAATTCAAGGACCTGATATGAAGACCGAATTTTAATTTTTTGAGAGAGAGCTTAGCATAAGTTTAATTTTTGCAATATTCTCAGGGTCCCTTGATGAATCCACGATTCATCGCCTTTATTCTTTTATTTTAGCATCTTTTCTTTAGTCAAATACTTGTAAGTACCACTAATTCCATAAAATTACCATTTTACATTCATTTGTTAATTATGCATTTTTAACACTTTTTGTACATAAATAAAAGAATAAAGAAGAAAAGAAAAAAGAAAAGGAGGTATTTATGCAATAAATACAGACTGACCCAAACCCCGAGAGAAGGTCAAGACTTGACCTGATCGACCAGGAATAAAGTAGGGGGAGATAGGGTCTTCTGTCAAAAAAATCTAAAAAATATCTTGTACATATTCTTCATGTATATTTGTACAAAAAATCAATTATTTTATTTGTATATAATTTGACCTCAAATCAATTACTTTTGTAAATAAAAGTTGTAAATAAAATTGTATTGTAAATAATAAAAATATTTGTAAAATAAAATAATGTATATATTGTAAATAATTACACCAAAAAAACTGTAATGCGATAATTGAAACATCAATTCCGGCTCCATACGAGCTCAAATCGAACCAAACTCACTTTCATAATACTATAAATTAAATTATCTTTCAAATGGCTGTGGTTTCGTATTTTTTGGAGTTACGGTTAAAAAGTCGGTTTTCTAGGGTGTATTGTGCAGTTTACCCATATATTTGTGTATATAATTATTAATATTTATTTTTACTTAATGTATATATTATAAATATTGTTTTCAATAAAAATAAAAATTAGAAAAAAATTAATAAAAAAAATCTTGTATAAAAATTGTTTCCTTATTTGCACCTATGTACATTATATTATATATATATATAATATATGTATACCACTAACTTCCTTAAATAAAAACCATCAAAAAAATTTCATTACCTAACATTAATTAATTAATTTAAATTAATTCCGAATTTTTATTTAATTATTTGATTTTATTTGATTAATTTGATTTTATAACATGCCTTATATATTAGATTTGATTGCATACCTTTAATGGCCACCATTAAGGTGGCCAATTAATTTCCAATTAATTAATTAATTTATTTAATTTATTTATTTCGAATTTCGTAATTAATTATTTAATTTATTTATTAATTTAATTATTTTATTAATCAACCCAATAAACACCTTCCTTTTTTGTAAATATTTTCCTTTTTTTGATTTTTTCTCTCTTTTTAATGGGCTCCTCCTCCCTCATTCAAACTTGATCGATCTTTGGCGGAGAGGAGCCCGGTTTCCGAGAGATTTCTTGTTGAAGAGGGTCCTAGCCTCCGATCCAGTCGGTGACAGCGACGTGAGCTTCGTCGAAGCCATCATGGCGAGTCCAAACCCCGAGGTGAGATCCACTTTATTTCCTGTCTTTTTCATAGGTAAATCGTAGGCTTAGAATTTTACGTAGGAGTAGTTATTAATTTTTAGCCATTAAAAACTACAAAAAATTTCCATCACATTTACGTCCGATCCGTCATCGATTTTCATCTCATTTTTCGAATCTTACCATTTTCACGTTCTACCCCACATAATCTATCTTCCATATCGCAAGATCCTCCCATTCACCGTTCCTATTTTTGTGTATAAATAAAAGAACATTGTAAAATTATTTTTCCTGTTTGTCTCACATATATTTTTGCAGGAAAGATACAAAAAAATACTTTTTTAATCTCTAACCCTTGTTTTGCAGGTAAAAAAAACCTTTCTCTAACTCTAACAATTTATTTTGCAGGATAATTAAAAAAAATTATAAAAAACTTTCTCTTTTCTCTAACATATTGTTTTGCAGGAAAACAATAAAACTTAAAAAATAAAGAAAAACATTTCTCTTTTTATTTTTGTTTACAGAATATAAAAATAAAAAACAAAAAAAATTTCATCTGAAACAGGAGCAGGTCGCCACCCCTGCGCCCGCGGCTGCCTCCCTCGTTCCCGCGCCACCGCGGGCTCCATCTCCCTCCAGCCGCAGGCGGCGGCGCCGCCCAGGGCCCCGCACCCGCTCCACCAGCCCATCTCCAGCAGAAGCCCGCACCTCCCCCGCGCGTGCGTGCCGCGCGGACGCGCGGCCTCCTCCCTGTACCTATCCGCGTGGAGGACCCGCCATCGCCCAGGCCCCGCGCAGGCGCCGCCCAGCCCACTCCCGCGGCCCCCCCTGCTCCCAGATCAGCGGCGCCGCCGCGCCTCCTCCAGTCCCCGCGCGCGGTGCCGCCGCGCCCTCCAGCCGCGCTCCGACCTCCTCGAAGCCGTGCCCCGCCCCGCACCATCTACAGTCCGCCGCCCCAGAGCACTCTCCTGCCGCCGCGTGAACCCCCGCGTGCCTCCTGCCGCCGCGCCGAGCCCCGCGCGCCACCGCGTCCCCGTCGCCAGTCCCGCGCCGCCCCGCTCCTCCTTGGTGTTGGCGGTGGCGTACTCCATCCCTCGCATCCCTCTTTTGGGTTGGGCACGAACAGGGGAAGAGAGGAAACCCTAAAGGGATTAAAATAATTGGCGAAATTATAAAGAGGCTCCTTAAGGTTGTTGAAACTACAAAGATGCCTCTTCTCTCCAAAAGAAAAATCATGTGACTTGCACATGCATTATTTGGGTAATTTGCAACATCTTCACTGCTGTTTGTTTTTATTCTGTTTTCTGTAAACTTTTTAAATAATTACATTTATGTCCTTGTTCTGCAGAACCTAACTTGCTTGATCTTTCTGATGAAATAAATGCATGCACTGCTTTAAAAATTTGGAGAAAATTCTCACATATTCCTGCTATGCTTCTTTTCATTGTATAAAAATTTCACTACATTTTATTGTCGTTTAATATTTTAAAAAAAATAAAAAACAGTGATATTTTGTGTGCCTAGAATTGCAAAATTCGTATAAATTCGAAATATTGCTTAAAAATTCCAAAAAAATAGTGTAGATGTGTTTTGACTTATTTTAATTTCTATCCAATTTTTGTGCATTTTCTATATATAAAACTCAAAAAAATTGTAAAATACGAAAAATCTTATAAAAATTGTAGAAAATTGTATAAAAATCCAAAAATAGTGATTTTGGTCCTTTTTGTAGATATTATTTTGTAGTTTCATTTTTAAAATAATTTCTTGGAGTTTGAAACTTTTAAAGAACTTTTAAATTGAAAAATACTCCTGTCTGTGAATAGTCTCTTTATTTTCCACTGTTTTATTTTTAGAAAATTACAAAAACATCAGAAAATTACGAAAAAATTACTAAAAATATTTTAACATATACAAAACACAAAAACATTTTCTTTGGAGTTTTCTGTGCATTTTTGTTCATTTTGTAAAGTACAAAAAGGTTGCGTGTGCTTTTTATCATTTGTGAATATTGTTCTTCTTTTAAAAATTAAAAAAAAAATAAAAATTCAAAAACCCTAAAAATTAACTTTGAAATTTGACTATAGAGTTTTTCAAACGTGCTCCTTGTGTTCGACCCTGGTCGCTATACCAGGTAAAAAGAATAGCGAAGACCGCTTACATTGTTTTCTTGATTTATCCTATTTTAAGTGGTTCATTTATTTTCTCGTTGACCGAATCTCGTGGTTGAGAACGACGACACTTTGATATTATTTTCCCTATCTCCGCCGTACGGATTTCGTGTCATCAGAATGGCACCGTTGCCGGGGAGCACGGCTTTGTAGTTATTTTTCTATTTTTGTCTCTCTATATATCATAATTATTTTCTGATCTTCTCTCTTGAAATTTTTGTGCGAGGTACTACTTGGACACGACGTGGAGTTTTCTTTTTAGAGGACCCGCGCAGGAGGAAGAGCAGAGAGGAGAAGAAGTTTTTATTTTTTGAGAGAGAACAATTATTCTTGTAATAACTTAGACTCTTGGACTTGTGGACTTAGACATTATTCGGGGTTTGTTTCGCCAAGTGCCAGTGCACTTGGGGGACCTCACCGCTGTTTTTCATCGGTTTTGTTTTTTCGCATTTTTTTTCTTGTTGATTCACGCGATTTTCCAGCCCCTAGCCTCAGGATTTTCTTCTTGACTGTGACGTAATAAATAGGATCCAAACACCATAATAAATCTGCATGTACCTATAGAGCGGTAATTGGACCAACAATAAAAAGATTAATAAAATAGTCGATCCACTACCTTCGAGCCTACGTGCCACAGCCCACCCTGCCAAGCGCTGCTCCTGAACTCGATTTGTCGAGAGGGGGAGGGGTGGACCGAGACCGGACTCTTGGATTGGAGGTTGGTGGTTGACTAAACGTTCTTTCGAGTAGAACTGCTTGCTTAGGGCTCGGTTTTCCGCCTGCATCATTTAGGTAGTTTTATTTCTGTCTTTAATTTTTGCGCGGATCATATTGCATGTAGAGTGCTGGAGTAAGGTACGCATTTTCTATCTCTGCATGCATCATAGTTTTTGACCGTGCATTGGCATTTTCGACTTCCTCCCCCTGTTTTTGGACTCAAATCAATCAAAGAGGAAATCGGAAAACTTGTTAGGCATGTATTTCTGAAAAAAATCCAAAAAATAGAAAATCAAAAATTAAAAAAATTGGGACTGCTAATTGAGCTTGACTCTAAAATTAAACGTAATTGACTACTTCATTGTATTGGGAGAGCAATCCTCTCATTGTCTGCATTTTTAATTGCTCACGTACACACTAAGGAGTAGTGCCCAAATCCGATTCAGGCCTCCTAAGTGTTTGTACAACTTTTGTTGATCACCTAACTTTAAAATTGAAAAGATAAAGACCGAATCTCACAGTCATATTTGTGTTGAGTTGGTGAATTGGGGGTTTACTTTGTGTATTGTATGTCTTTGGCGTGAGTCAGTTACGATCATTCTTTGAATCATTAGTAGTCACCCACCCTCCCTCTCTTCTATCTCACCCTCTCTCTCTCCTTCGCTTCGTCTTTTCTATCCTCTTTCACTCTACCCCGCCCTCCCTCCCTTCAAAAAAAATTAAAAAAAATTTTCTTGTATATACTTGTATATATTACTAACTATTTGCATAGTAAAAAAAACTTTTTGCATATGTATTTTTTTCTTTTTTTTCTCTTTTTCAAAAATCCATAAAAATTTCAAAATTTTGAAAATTGTTTCACAAAAAGATTTTGTTTTCTTTTCCTTGCATGTACATATTTTCTTGCATTTGCATGAGCATTTTTCAAGATGATTTTGACATTTAGACTAAGTCTGGAATAAATTTGAAGAATGGAGCTTAGTTGGACTTTAATGCACTTAATTTCAGAGGAACCTTATAAGATTTGGAGTTAAGACTTTTCAGGTCATAGTGACTTAATTCTTTGAGTCCATAAGACTATGTTCACATGTCATCTTGATGAGTCTAAGTAGAATATTTAACAACACACACATGATTCTTTCAGACCGTGGCTTACCTTGGACACTGCACTTTACACGTAGCTCTTCATGGATGAGGTAGTGAGGGAGCAGAATCTTTTGACTTGGGGTAGCATACGAGGGTAGTACATCTAGGCGGAACCTCTCATCCTCCTCTAGGGAGGGAAGTGCGTCTCAACCTAGTCTGGTGATGTTGAGGTCTAAAGACAGGAGCTGTGGGGTTGCAATAATGCTTCAAAAGAGGGATAGTCTACTGGCTCAAGAGGAAAAACTCCTTATGTACATGCTGCATCTTGTGTATATTGTCAAAGAAAAAAAAAGAAAAAAAATGCAAAATCTCCAAAAATGGGCAGGCTTGATAGAAAAATAAAATGCCTGTAACAAAAAAAGAATAAGAGCTTCAAAGTCATATATTTGTGAGCTTGCAGCGGTGACATGGCTACACTGGTCATGCATCCAAGGATAGGTAACTACACTGGTTACCGTCCATTCTCTTCTCCATCCCCTCTTCTTGAGCTGGTTGTACTTGAACATAGAAGGGAATATACTCACTCCTCGAGGAAAGAGTTGCCAGACCGGGTTATTTGAGTTACCTTGTTGAGAGAGTCTGAATCTTTGCTACTTTTGAGATGAAGAGCTAAATTTCACTTACACGTACAAGAAAAGATTCATAGTCATAAGAATTTGTGTCTGTAGACTTATTCTGACCTGACTGTTGAGGAGACCTGAATAGGAGTCTTGTGGAACTTAGTTGTAATAATTAAGACTGAACATTCCTGTGGTGTGTCGGGTCTGTTTCAACCCCTTCTGTGTGGTTGGGACCCGACTTGAGTGGCGTAGGACTTATGCACATATACGCTTGCTTGTTTATCATTGATTGTGCTCGTAATCTTTAGGCCACACTTTTTCACTAATTAAACGCACTATAGATCGTTCAACATTAGTCAAATTTTAAATCAATTCTTCCCGCTAATAGAACTATCTGATTAGGGCGTTTTCATCTGTGCATATCATTTAGTGTAAATTTTAAATTCCTTGTCTTGCATCCCGCATGGAGAACGTGAGGATTCACTGTAAGTCCTTCTCTTAAGCATGCATCACTGATTTACGCTTGCATTGGCTTTTTCGATTCTCCCTCCTCGAGTTTTACAACTTAGGAATTTACGGAATTGGGACTGCTCGTTAGGCATGAATTTCTGTGCTTACATAAACTACAGTGATAACCTTAATCTAAAATTGGGATTGCTAATCAAGGTGACTGTAAATAAACTGATTTAAAATTAACCTGTATTGGTGGAGAGAAACCCACTCATTGTTTGTAAGGATCAGAACGCACACTTAGGGTAGAGCCAAAAACCAAAATGCTTCATTCAGACTACTGAGTTCAATATAATTAGCTACTTTTCAGTGAGGGTCTCGGGTAGCCGTTTACGATCCGACTTCCCTTAGCAGAGTAGGTGGTTTAGAGGACACCGCGGAAGGCTCCGTCCTCAAGTAACACGGGTAGCCGTTTACGGTCCGTACTTACACATATACTGGCTGAGAGTAGGTGCAACTAGTTGTATGAACTTGGGACAGTCTTTGTGAAATATTTCGGCACCTAACAGCTCCGCTTAATCTGCAAGATTGTTTTGTCATTAAATTAAAACTGAAAAGATAAGCGGCCGAACCCTGACGTGCCTTCATCTGTGTTGAGTGGTGAACTTGAAAATTGGCTTGTGTTTGCTTTTTGTCTGCTTCCTCGTAAAGATTCTCTCCATCCTCCTTGTCTTGTTCTTTTCACTCCTTTGCTAAGGAATCTCTTATCCTTATCAAAAACCTCATTCAATTCCGGCACTTAACACTTAACTCTTCCTTTCTGAAGGTGAATCACAATGCCTCCAAAGAAGAACCCTGGTGACGATGAGAACAACAATGACCCCATCCATGCCCTCTTGGTTAGGATAACCGCTGCCGAACAAACCAATGAACTACTTAGGATGCAGTTGGCAATAATACAACAAGGCGAGGCTGCTATGGAAGACACATATCTCCCAGAATTAGATGAAGATTATAATTGGTTGAGACCTGTCCCCCCTGAGGATGCGTTCGAACACAAACCGCATTTCCTGGCACTATTGCCAAAGTTGGGAGGAAATAACCATGAAGAACCATATATCTTCCTCCGCGACTTCGAGTTAGTCTGTACTAACCTCTGCCACCCTAAGGTTAGCCAGGACTACATAAGGTTGAGAGCTGTCCCCTTCGCCTTGACTGATAAGGCGTCTTACTGGCTAAAAAATCTAGGGGAAATAGTCATGACATGGGCCACATTCAAGATTCTGTTCTTAAAGAAATTCTACCCAGTTAGTAGAATTAATCAAATGAGGATAAAGCTCACGAGTTTCACCCAACACCCGAGTGAACCATTTCATGAAACCTGGGAAAGATTCACAGACTTAGTACAGAAATGCCCAAGACACGGGATAAGTAAAATGATGCCGGTCCAAAGTCTTATGAGCGGGCTGAACCCTGAGACTCAAGGGTTGGTTAGTGCATCCTGCGGAGGAAGCTACATGGGGCGCCATGAGGACACCGTCTACATGGTGTTTGAGAGACTTGCTGAATCTAGTCGTGCACAAACCACCAGCCGGGCTTACATAGCCGGCTCCAAAAAGATGGTGAATAATCCGACGACCGATCACAATGCTGACATGGGAATAATAGCTAATAAGCTAACTATGATTGAGCAGATTTATAAAAAGGTGGATGAGATCCATAAATCATCGGATATGGAGAAATTAGCCAAATTGCCTAAACAAATGGAGGAATTGGCTGACAGGGTATCAAAGATTGCACCCTCCGCACCCATACACCAAATTCACTGCATTCAAGGTCAAGGGGTAGGGCAACATAGCCATTGGGGTGGAGACCAAGTCTTGTCCTCTCAAACTGATAAAACCTCCACTCAGACTGATTTTGAGGAACCTCCACAGGTCATGGAGATAAACGGAGTCTGGTACAATTTGGAACAAGTCAATCGCTCAGGCCAAAACTCTACTCCAAACCCTCGTCCACTGCAAGCCCAGCCCACCTATCAGCCTCAACTACAGCAGAGGCAACAATATCGTACGGGTTATCAGAACCCGCAACCTCAGCCACAGCAGAACCAACGCCAAAGCCAACAAGGGCAATATCAGCGACCTCAGGCCAGGCAGGGCCAAGGGTCTTCCTCCTCTTCTGCTATCTCTCCAGAACTCCAGCGAGTGCTGGATGAGCTTCATGACATGAGAGTCGACATAAATCGACTCTCTCATTGGAGAGATGAGGTGACAGCACCCCAGACTAACCCAGCTCAAGTCCAGGCTAACCCAAATAGCCTTGGACACAATCAGGTATTAATCTCTGACTATTCCGTACCTGAGCTTAAGCCCTCCTCAAATAATGACTCTTATCATATCTCTCTTAGGAGCGGAAGGACCGTAACCATGCCTGATCGAGCGAAGGAACACGAAGACATAGCCTCAGTGTCCACCAACTCACACAACCCTGGGGGAATTAACAAAGGAAGACAGGAGGAGAAAGAACAAGTCCCACCCACACCACCCGGATATAATGGAGAGTCTGAGTCTGAGTCAGACAAAGAAATGCCACCAAGACACCAACCTCTAACCTCAAATTTCCCTGTTTTTAGTTCGAGTCAGAGTCCTGTACGAACTTTTTCATTCAATAAAAGTGATGATGTTGATCACAACAAATCTATTCCTTTCCCCCGTGCTCTTACGGCGGGGAAGAAGAAAAACATAAAAAACCAAAAAAATGATGAAGAGATGGCCCGCATCTGCAAAGAAAATATTAAGGTCACTCTGTCCTTAGACGAGATGATAGAAAGAGACTCGGCTTTTCGGAAATACCTTAAGGTGAGATGCACACCAACTAGGGCCAGCAAACAAACTCCTAGCCGAACAAAGAAACACATACTCTCAGTAGCCACATCTCGTCTTATAAAAAATGAGCTGCCAAGAAAGAAAAGAGACATGAGTGCTCACTTCGTCACTAGCTACATCAAGGAAATCAAGTTTGCAAGAACATTGTTAGACAATGGATCATCCATCAATCTCATGCCCACAACCCTATATGAGCATCTCAATCTAGGTCCTCTTAAGCAATCTACAGCTGTACTTCAATTCGCAGACACCTCAACTAAGCGACCTAGGGGCGAGATTCGAAACATTGTCATCAACATAGAGGGACAAAACTACCCAGTGGATTTTACAATTCTTGACATGGATGTCCCTAGAAATTGGAAAGATTCCCAGATGATACTAGGGCGACCCTTCCTTAGGACCGCAGGAGCTATATTTGATTATACATCCGGGAGAATCCAGTTCGGAAAGTTGAACTTAAAATGCAGCAAACTAGGTTTCAAAGACCTGACACTGAGTCGAGCACCGAGTCTGAAAAATCAGAAACTGAGACTGAAATTACAGAACCAACAGTTGGGTCCTGGAGACAAAACCCAACCGCTATGATAGAATCAACCTCATCTGGTGAGGAAATTGTTGATGACTTAGTCTGCCAGCTCATCCATGCATCTACCTATACTCTTGGAGACTCAGAGGCCACTCTAGACCTGTCAGTCCATTCTCCTTATGGACAATCCTTGAGTAAGGTACACAGATCGGACGCGACGATTGCCACACCTCATTCCATCATTAGCGATCCCATCCCTGATACAACCATGATGGTGGTCAACATTTATACACTACAAGCGTCCACATCACAAAAACAGACATCACAGACAGAACTAGATTCGAGAAACATCATTGACTTACCTGAACTCTAACCATTGCCCCCTACACTTAAGTATGCCTTCCTTGCAGGACAAAAAGGACAATTTCCGGTCATTATCAGTTCACAACTGACCGAAGAGCAGGAGATCCGCCTGCTTAATGTTTTGGAGAAAAACCGCAAGGCTATAGGCTGGAGATTGTCTGATCTTCCAGGGATTAACCCAGCCCTGTGCTCACACCATATTTACTTGGAAGATAATGCTAAACCCTCCCGTGAATGCCAACGTAGATTGAATCCAAACTTACGGGAAGTGGTTAAGACTGAGATCGAAAAATGGTGTAAAGCTGGGTTCATATATCCCATCTCCGACTCCAAATGGGTGTCACCTTTGCATGTAGTCCTAAAAAAGTCAAGACTCCAGATTATCACCAATGAGGAGGGAGAAGAGATTACGACATGGGTACCTACGTCGTGGCGTGTCTGTGTGGATTACAGGCGCCTGAATGCCGCAACGAAGAAGGATCACTTTCCGCTGCCTTTTATTGATCAAATCCTGGAGAGATTGGCAGGGAGAGAATACTTCTGTTTCTTAGACGGGTACTCGGGCTACAATCAGGTAGCCATCACCCCTGAGGACCAGGAAAAGACTACTTTCACATGTCCCTTCGGCACATACGCATTCAAGCGAATGCCTTTTGGTCTTTGCAATGCCCCCGGCTCCTTTCAACGATGCATGATTGCAATTTTTGCCGACATGGTTGGGGATTTCCTGAAAGTCTTCATGGATGACTTCTCCGTCCATGGTGATTCATTTGATGATTGTCTAGCGCACCTGGATCGAGTCCTCCAAAAGTGCAGGGAAGTGAATCTGGTGCTCTCTTGGGAGAAAAGCCATTTCATGGTGAAAGAGGGCATTGTACTGGGGCATGTCATCTCCAAGAAGGGAATGGAGGTTGACCCTGCCAAAGTTGATGTGATCAAAAAGCTTGAGCCACCTACAAATGTGAAACAAGTACGGTCTTTTCTAGGGCATGTTGGATTTTACAGGAGATTTATCAAAGACTTTTCAAAAATTGCCCGACCGTTAATAGACCTTCTTGGGAAAGACACTGAATTCATGGTAGATCATAAGTGTCTAGAAGCCTTCAAATTACTCAAGAAAAGGATCATTGAGACACCCGTCCTACAAGCTCCCGACTGGTCTCTTCCCTTCGAGATCATGACAGACGCATCTGATTTCGCTTTAGGGGCTGTATTAGGACAACAAAAAGATGGAATCCCGTATGCTATTCACTACGCAAGCAAAGTTTTAGATCCTGCTCAGAAAAATTACACTGTGACCGAAAAAGAAAGGGATTTTTACCCGGCAGACCCTGAAATCTTTTGTAATTACCGCTACGACCTTTGAAACATCGTAATTCCTCCCTCGACCCTGTAATCTTGCTCCGACTTACCCCCACAACCCTACCGTCAATTTTAACTTTACTGGAGTCAATTTCTTGAGTTAACCTTGAGTTAATATCATCTCCCTCTCTCTCTCCTTCCTTCTCCTCCCCCTCTGGGACTGCTTCAAGGTCGGAAGCGAGAAGGAAGATGGCGGCGGCGGTGAGGGTGATCTCAACAACGAAGCTTACTCAGATCCTGAGAGGGAGATTGCCGTAGAAGAAGGGGTGTTGGAGCACCAGAGCTCTGTTCATGTGAGTTAATCCAGTGGACCCATGTCGTGATATAAATGTTGTATTCATGTGCAATTGGATGACAATCAATGCTATCCTCTGTATTGAGATTTTCAATCTTTGATGCTAACTACGAACATCTGAATAGACAGACATACCAGAGCTTGCCCAGTAGGCACCTGCACCGCCCGCACAGGAGCCCGGCGACGCACGCATCAACCCCGTCCTCCCGCAAATCCTACTCCTTCCGGCTTTTCACATACCGCACAGAGGCGCACAGGGGCGGCATCCGGCGGAGCCAGGTTCCCAAGGCAGTCGAGCTCCCAGTCGATGAGGCGAACTCAATGGACGTCCCGCTGATAAACCTCGGCCGGGCAATCACCCTGATCTCCACCTCCGACAGCCTCAGTGAATGCGAGACCGCAGTGCGCGTGATCGCAAATGCTTGGCTGGATTCACAGGGCGACCCAATTGTCGAGACAGCGCTGTCGACGTCTGCCATCATCGAGGGTCTCCTGGAGGTGTCCTTCACCTCCAAAGATGACGAGGTGCTGGAGCTTGCGATGTCGATACTTGCGGAGCTTGTGGTGAGGAGCGACGTGAACCGGCAGGTGATGCTCAATGCTGATCCGCAGCTTGAGCTCTTCCTGAAGTTGTTGGGGAGCAATGCTCTATTCCTGAAGGCAGCTTCCCTGCTCTACCTCCTTAAGCCCAAGGCCAAGCAGATGCTCTCCGTCGAATTGGTCCCACTGATTCTGCGGATTCTCGAGCACGGCGACCAGCAGCAGTCGCTGTTCGCCGTGCAGTGCAGCCCCAAGAGGTGTGTCGGACATAGGCGAGGTCGGGCGGAGGGGAGGTCGGGCAGAGGGAGGTTGGGCGGAGGGAAGGTCGGGCAGAGGGAGGTTGGGCGGAGGGGGTCGTGGAGGGAGAAGGGGCATTTTCTGTAAGGGGCATTTTTTGTAATTTTGAGAAACAAAATGGGTATTATGAAACTGAAATTCACGGAATCGGGTTACTTTTAACGGGTCAATTAACGGCCCTTGACCGCAGGGTATGCACGGTAAGGGTTAGCAAGTTTATAGGGTCGAGGGAGGAATTACGATGTTTCAAAGGTCGTAGCGGTAATTGCAAAAGATTTCAGGGTCTGCCGGGTAAAAATCCCAAAAAGAAATGCTTGCTGTGGTTTTTGTCTTGGAAAAATTTCGATCAATACTTTTAGGATCTAAGGTGACAGTTTACACAGACCATTCTGCCATTCGCTATTTAATGGCCAAAAAGGACGCAAAAGCACGACTTCTGAGATGGATTCTACTGCTTTAAGAATTTGATTTGGAGATTAAGGACAAACCGGGCGTTAAGAATGTCGTGGCTGATCATTTATCACGGATTGAACATAACAAAATTCCAGAATCTGAATCCATCCGTGAAACCTTCCCAGACGAGTCAATTTCTGCTATTGACTCACTCCCTTGGTATGCAGACACGGTGAATTATCTAGTCACCAATGAAGTTCCTCAAGGTTGGCTCAGAAACAAAATCGATCGACTCATATCTGAAGCGAGACACTATCATTGGGAAGATCCTTTCCTTTACTTTGAAGGACCGGATTGCATATGGAGAAGATGTATTCCTCAAGAGGAATATCAAAGTATCCTCAATCTATGCCACACCTTGGAGGCGGGAGGACATCACTCTGGGAAGAGGACCGCTGAGAAGATATTGCAATGTGGATTTTACTGGCCGACCTTGTTTACGGATGCTTACAATTTTGTGAGGTCGTGCCCCGTCTGTCAGAGAATGGGAGGAACCACTGGTTTCAAAGATACCATGCCTATGCAACCAGTGATCATCTGTGACGTATTTGATGCATGGGGCATTGACTTTATGGGCCCATTCCCTAATAGTCAAGGATTTGAATATATTCTTCTCGCGGTAGATTATTTATCTAGATGGGTGGAGGTTATCCCTACTCGAGCTGTAGATAGCAAAACTGTTTGCATGTTTTTGAAAGATCATATTATTGCGAGGTTTGGAATTCCAAAAGTTTTAATATCTGATGGGTGATCGCCAGCCCAAATGACAGAGGTAAAAGGTCTAAAGAAATAAATCACAATGTCGTTGCGACCTCAATCAAATGGACTAAGTAAATCAAGAAAATAAACCACTCACAAAGAGATCAATCAATCAAAATACAAGATAGAAGTGGTCCTGCTATAGGATTCACCTGGTATAGCTCCCAGGGTCGAACACAAGAAGCACAGATTGGCCTTGCGGCCTACGATGTAGTCAAGAATCCAAAATAGTCTTTTTATGGTTTTTATTTGTTTTTGTAATTTTTTTGATTTTTTAAAAGATAAGAAATTGAGAGAAAATGAACAAACACTGGACTTCAACAATTTATACAAGACACACAAATGATGCAAAAATTATGGAAAAATGGTTTTTATGTTTTTTAGGTTTTTTACTGTTTTTGGTGAATTTTTGGAATTTTTCTAATGTGTAAATTAATTATTAAAAATCAAACAATGCAAGAAAAATAGGGAACTGTCCAGCAAGGCTTAAGACCCAAAAATAAAATAATTTTGGATCTCAAAAAGCCCTAAAGGTATTTTTCCTATATTCTAGAAAGAATAAGGAAAATTTAGGCACCCTAATTATTGTTTTTAGATTTTTAATTTATTTATTACAATTTTTATGAGTTTTTAGGGGTTTTTCAATTTTTAGGGTTTTTAAAGGATGAAAAGTGGCCAAAATTGGCTCGAAAATCAATCAACCAGTAAACAACATTACCTAATTTTTTTAGAATTTTTAAAGGTGATTTTATATTTTTTTGGTATTTTTAAAGTCAAACAGTAGCAAAAATATGGGTTTTTGAATTTTTAAAAATAATAAATGAAATCCAAAATGTCCCCAAAAATCATAGAAATTCCTACACCATGGCAGGAGCCATGTGTCAAAATTTCATTGGATTTGGAGGTCGTTTGATATTTTATTCAAAAATAACGATGGGGCACTGTGCACAGGGACCTAAGTGCAAATACCCAAAAGTTCTGGGGTCCTGGTGCAACATACCCAAGAGATCACGTGCCAAGCACGTGTCTGGGGCACACAGGGACCTAAATGTAATAAAAATAAGTTCCGAGGGCTTATTGGTAACAAGTACCAAAAGTCCAGGGGCTTATATGCAATTTACCCAAAATAATTCGCACATGTGCAAAAACAATGCTCACAGGGGCATAAATGCAAATAAACAAAACATTTCATTCAATTAATAACATTCCAGAACTACAGGGCGAAAGATGCAAATAACCCAACAATACACGTGACGAAGCACGTGGGTCTCTACTGGCAGGGGTATAATCGCAAATAAAATTAAGTTCGAGGTCCTTGATGCAAATAACCCAAAAACTAAACAACTGGAATTAAAAATTACAGGACTAAAATGAAATACGACAAACAGAGGGGGCCCTATGATATTTACCCCTTTATTAATAGCCGACGGTCGGATAGGCGCCACGTGGATGATCGAACGGTCTGGATAGCGGCGCCTCGTCTCTCTTCTCCTCTTCGGCTCTGATCAACGGTGGGGAGAGGTCCACGTGTATGATCGGACGTATGAAACGCTGGCACCTCTCTCCTCTGCTATCGATGGTCCAGATGCGATCCTCAAATGGATCAACGGTCGCTGCTCCTCCACAGATGAACGGTCACGATCAGATCTGGAGCAGAGGGTGCATCGGACGGCTCAGGAGGGTCCTCGAAGAACTGGTGGCCGGCGAACTTCGCCGGCCTCGTGAAGGTGTATCCGCCCTCCTCAGCTGCGCCTGAAGGTCGGAGAAGCTCCGCTGAACGATCCCGCAGCTGCTGGTGGTGGCCAAGAGCTCAACCGAGCCCTGGAGGGGCTCCGGCGAGACCTGGCGGCTCGAAGCTCCTGGCTGAATGGCGAAGGGCCTCAGACGCCCTCGTTTCGACCTGCAAAGTAGACAAGGAGCTTCGCGGGTCGAGGGCAAAGTGCCTCGGCCCAAGAAGGCGGGGTGAAGGTGGATGGTGCGGCGTGGCGGAAGAGCTCCGGCGAAGTGACGGCGGTGGAGCTCGACTCCCAGATCCTGTGCGATCTGGGTTGAGTGGAAGTGCGTAGAAGGTGCGTGAGGAGGTTGCGAAGGTACTGATCGGGTCGGATTGGAAGATGGGTGATCGGAGTGGCCGGAATCGAAGATGTACGTCGGAGATGGGATTTGGGCGTAAACGGAAATTAGACTAAACTAAAGGAAACTAAGGCTACCTGATGGATGCTGGAGACTGTGGTGGAGATGGGCTATCTCCGGGTCGTAGCTTCGAAGGGCGTCAAGGCCTGAAGCTCGGTGCTCGACGCGGCGGCGGAGCAAGGACGGCGAGGTTACGCCGGATCAGAGGATACGCCTTCTCGCCTCACTGATACAAAGGCAACGGCTTGCTGTCACTCTTGCGAGGCCAATGGAGGTCACGGGGAAGAAGGAGAGGGTCCAAAGATGCGGCGCGAGGGCGGCGGAGATGGTGGTTTTATAATGTGACCGGGCGATTAGGGTTGAGTGGCGACAGCAAAGGAAGGCGTGATTTTGATGGCGAAGGATCCGGCGAGGGAGAGGGATGTGCGGCGAAGAATCTGGGCGCGGGGGTTGAGTGGAAGACAGCTGGAGTCGCGTGGGAAAATTCGGGGAAGAAGGCGCGGCGCGCGTTGGCCAGAAAAGGAAGGAGGCGCGGGGGAGTTGACTGGGGTCAACATTCCCCCGTGGCCCAATCAGGAGCGGCCACGTGTAGGCGATTTTTGTTTTATTTTTTTAGGGTAGAAATAGGTCGAATTAGGAAAAACTTAAAACATGAAATATTTTTCTTTTATTTTTTTCTATTTTTTGGTGATTTTTATTTAATTTTTGGAAATAAAAATAGGTTAGCTCTATATATAGGTATATGTACACTACATGAATTTTTATTTTTGATTTTTTATTTGTTATTTTTATGTGTTTTTATGCCCATTTTGTATTTTATTTATTTACAACATGAAATATGGAATAAAAGAATATTTTTATTTTATTTTTATCACTTATATACAAGTGTGAAATAAATGGATATCTACATTTATATACATGGTATTAATACAATGTATTTTTGGTATTTTCAATTTTGTAATTTTTATTTGATTTTTGTTTTATTTCTTTTTATTTATTTTATTTACAAAATAATCCATAGAATATTCACAAAAAGTTTAGAAAATAAATGAATTTATTTATAGGGTTAAATAAATGCAAGAGTGTGGTTTGTGTACATGGTGAAAGGGTAATTTTTGACTTTTTGATTTTTATCTTTTTATTTTGTTTTTAATAGAATATACACACAATATGGACAAACATATTTTTGGGTGAGGAAAATATATAGTTTAATATATTTACAAATATATACACATGAGCTCCTATCTCCCTCTACTTTGGCTTTTATGCGGTCAGGCCCATGCTGAGCCCTCCCTTGGGTTAGGTTGCTCAATATTTATTCTAAATATTTCCCTCTTTTTCTTTTTGCTCTTTATTCTTTTATTTTGTGCACAAAAACATGCTAATTATAGGTTTTTACACAATGCATGATTTTGGTATTTATTTGTATTTACACATATCTACATGTATTTGCAAAGGGTTTTGTAGCTAAAATAGAAGAATAAAGAGTGATGAATGGGTATTCATCACCCCCCTATGCTTAACTTTGCTAGTCCCTTAGCAAACACTTATTTGAAAAAGAAGTGAAAAAGAAAGAAAAAGAAAAAGAAAAAGAGGATGTACATGGATCAAGGTTGACTTATTTAAATTTTCCTTCATTAAATTGAAATATGGAGCTCGATCAGATCTTTGGATTATTAATGTGTCGGAACCTTATTTGGACTTAAGCCTAAAACTCAACAGCCTCCAAGTTCCACCAATCTATGGGCAAGACTCCTCAATAAACCAGATCAGAACAAGTCTACATACACAAACTCTAATGACCATGAATCTTTTCCTTGCGGTGTAAGTGATATGTGGCTCCCCACCTCAGAAGTAACAAAGAAACAACCTCCCTCAACCTGGTAACTCTAATGCCTCAGTCTAGCAACTCTTTCCTCGAGAAGCGGGGTATTCCCTTCTAAGTTCAAGTGCAACCGGCTCAAGAAGAGGGGGTAGAAGTATAGAGTTTTGGAAGCTTAGCCAGTGTAGCTAAGTCTCCCGCTGCAAGCTTCATGAGATGTAACATGGATACCATAAGCTTTTGCTTCATACTCCGGTGGGGTTATTAAATTTTCAATCCGACCCACCACTTTTTTTGGAGTTCTTTTGCATTTTTGCATTTTTTTTTTTTTTCAACAACTTCTGTACAACATATCTACATGGTGCAGCATATATAAGAAATTTCCCCTTGAGCCAGTAGACTATCCCTCTTTTGAAGCTTTATTGCAACCCACAGCTTCTGTCTTTAGCTTTCAACACCACTAGACCAAGTTGAGGTGCACTTCCTTCACTATAAGAAGAAGAGAGGTTCCGCCTAGAAGTACTACCCTCATATGCTACCCCAAGCCCAAGGAAACTGCCTCCTCACCACCTCATCCATGGAGAGCCATGTGTAAAGTGCAGGTGCAAGTTAAGCCATTGTCTCTGAGAGTCATGCGTGTGTTGTTAAGTGCTCTACTTAGGCTCATCAAGATGACATATGCTCATAGCCTAGTGGA
The DNA here is from genome assembly GCA_037367405.1 of Ottelia alismoides. NCBI lineage: Eukaryota > Viridiplantae > Streptophyta > Magnoliopsida > Alismatales > Hydrocharitaceae > Ottelia > Ottelia alismoides. The sequence goes on along the minus strand of JAZKJV010008295.1, from coordinate 42,906 downwards.
CTCAAAGAATTAAGTCCTTATGGACCTGAAAAGCCTTAACCCTAAGTCCTACAAGGTTCCTCTTGAAGTTAAGTGAATTAAGATCTTATTCAAGCTCCATTTCTCAATTTAATTCCAGGCTTAGTTTAAATGTCAACTCTTATCCAGGAGAAACTATATACACATATGTACAAAAGATGCTATTTACAAATATTTTACAATCATGCAAGAATTTTGAAAAATGTTTTGAAATCATGAATGAATGATGCATGAAGTGCAAGTTTTGCAAAATGATATTTACACACATTTACACAAGATTTTTGCAAACTTTTGATTTTCAAAACATTTTGGAAAAATTTTGTACTATATACATAATTTTGATACAAAATATTTTACACAAGCTTCACACAAAAGATTTTTGAAATCATTTTTACAAAAAATACTTTATACACTAGCTATGTATGTGCACGAATAAAAGAGGTTTATGTACATGAAAAATTTTAATTTTTGTGATTTTTGTGATTTTTAGCCATTTTATTTATTAACACACTCACACAAAGTACGAGTTATGGCTAAAGTATATATGAAATATATACACACCCCCCCTATACTTAGCTCGAACGATGTCCTCAGAGTGATCAAGAGCGATGAAGAAGACATAACTCGTGCTTAGTAGAAGGGAAGTGAAAAGGAATGGCTAAGTACAGGAACGAACAAATGAATAGAATGAGAGGAACTCGGTGGTTTCCCCCTATACTTAGGATTAACTAATCCTAAGTATAGAAAGCTGTACATGAAGGGAAATCCGAGTGAAGAAGATACAGAGTCTGTCCCCCCTATACTTAGGGTAAAATATCCCTAAGTATAGGCAGCAAAAACAAGAGCAGAAAGAATGAAAAGAATACTCACAGGTCCGACATCCCCCCTATACTTAGGGTAAAGTACACCCTAAGTATAGCATAATCATAAGATGAGAAATGGGATGTGGGACTAAAGAATAGAATGATATGGACAACTGGATCTATACAGGCGGAGGAACAGTGAAAATCAGGCGTGAGATGTAAAAGATGTGAGTCAAAGGACCACATCTCACGCAAAATGAATAGCAGCAATAATAACGTCCCGCGGCTCATGATCTAGAAATGGTTTGAGCCGCTGGCCGTTCACACGGAAGGTACTCTCAGAAGATAACTCAGATATATCAATGCTACCGTTATCGTGTACCTTTCTGACCAAATAGGGTCCTTTCCATTTGCTCTGTAGCTTCCCTGGAAATAATCTAAGCCTTGCATCAAACAGCCATACTTTCTGTCCAATCTCAAAATGCTTGTGGCTGATATGAGAATCATGCCACTCCTTGATTTTCTCCTTATAATGTAGGCTGTTTGAGAAAGCTGCATCTCTAAGCTCTTCCAAGGCGGCTAACTCTGCCCTTCTCTGGTCTCCTATACCATTTGGATCCATCAATATGTCTGTAACTGCCCAGAGTGACTTGTGCCTCAGCTCAACTGGTAGATGGCACGGCTTGCCATAAACGAGGCGAAAGGGAGATGTACCCAATGGAGTCTTGAAAGACGTCCGATATGCCCATAAGACCGAGTCCAAAAGCTGTGACCAATTCTTTCGGTCAGGGCGGACGACTTTCTGCAAAATATTCTTGATCTCCCTATTCGACACTTCAGCTAGACCATTCGTCTGTGGATGATACGGTGTAGCAACACGATGGTCTATGCCGAACTCTGTAGCAAGTGCCTTCACCTGGTCGTTGATGAAATGAGATCCCCCATCAGAAATCAGAACTCGTGGAACCCCGAACCGCATAATGATGTTTTTCTTCAAAAATCTGCAAACTGTCTTCGCATCTGCGGCTCGGGCGGGGATAGCCTCAACCCAACGACTCACATAATCTACGGCCAACAGAATGTACTCGAATCCCTGACTCTTAGGGAATGGACCCATGAAATCGATGCCCCATGCGTCAAAAACCTCACAGAAGTGAATGGGCTGCATCGGCATCATATCACGTTGTCCACAAGTGCCCATCCTCTGACAGTCAGTACACCTCCTCACGAACTCATCTGAGTCCTTGAAGAGGGTAGGCCACCACAAGCCGGATTGGAGCACTTTCTGTGCCGTTCTCCTCCCAGAATGATGTCCTCCTGCCTCAAACTTGTGGCAGTAAGTGAGGACACTATGATGCTCCTCCTGAGGAATACACCGACGCCAGATGCTATCCCCTCCTTCGTGGTAAAGGATGGGATCCTCCCAGTGGTAGGACTTGGCCTTCGCAAGGAAGGTCTCAAGCCTCTGCCTGGGCCAATCTTGTGGGACTTTCCCAGCAACGAGAAAGTTCACAATATCGGCGTACCATGGGAGTGAGGTGATAGCAAGGATCGCCTCGTCTGGGAAGGTATCACAAATGGGGTTAATCTGCTCAGAATCCTCAGGCTGCTCTAATCGGGATAAATGGTCCGCCACCACATTCTTGACTCCAGGTTTATCCTTGATCTCAATGTCGAACTCCTGGAGTAGAAGGATCCATCTAGTAAGTCTGGCTTTGGCATCCTTCTTTGACATGAGGTACCTGATGGCGGTGTGGTCTGTGTACAAGGTCACTCGAGATCCAATGATATATGATCTGAATTTATCTAGGGCAAACACTACTGCTAGCATCTCCTTCTCTGTGACTGTGTAATTCCGCTGGGCGGAATCCAATGTGCGGCTAGCATAGTGTATTGCAAACGGTACTCCATCCCTCCTCTGTCCTAGCACTGCTCCTACGGCAAAATCGGAGGCGTCCGTCATGATCTCGAATGGGAGAGACCAATCGGGTGGCTGAAGGACAGGAGCCTCAATTACGCACTGCTGGAGAGTCTCAAACGACGAAAGACACTTGTCATCGACAAGGAACTCGGTGTCTTTTGTCAAGAGGTCAGTCAACGGTCGGGCAATCTTGCTGAAATCATGAATAAATCTCCTATAAAAACCAACGTGCCCCAGAAATGACCGTAACTGCTTCAAATTGGACGGCGGTGTGAGTTTTCTAATGACATCGACCTTGGCCGGATCAACCTCCATGCCTCTGTTGGAGATGATGTGGCCAAGCACCGTCCCTTGAGTCACCATGAAGTGACTCTTCTCCCAAGATAGAACTAAGCGGGTAGCAATGCATCGCTGGAGTACTCGGTCTAGGCAGTCAAGACAGGAATCGAAATCGTCGCCGTAAACCGAGAAGTCGTCCATGAAGACCTCCAAACACTCCCCTACCATGTCCGAAAAGATTGACAGCATGCATCTCTGAAAAGTCGCAGGGGCGTTACATAGCCCGAATGGCATGCGTCGAAATGCGTAAGTACCAAAGGGACAGGTAAAGGTGGTCTTCTCCTGATCCTCAGGAGCGATGGCTACCTGGTTGTAGCCCGAGTACCCATCCAGGAAGCAGTAATGGCTCTTCCCTGCCAGTCTCTCTATGATCTGGTCAATAAAAGGCAGGGGGAAATGGTCCTTCTTGGTGGCCTGGTTGAGTCTCCTGTAGTCAACACAGACCCGCCAAGAGGTGGGTACTCGTGTAGCAATCTCCTCTCCCGACTCACTGATCACAGTCGTGATGCCCGTCTTCTTGGGTACCACATGCAAGGGGCTAACCCACTTGGAGTCGGAAATGGGGTAAATAAAATCTGCACTCCACCATTTTGATATTTCCTTCATAACAACCTCTCTTAGGTTGGGGTTCAGTCGCCGCTGGAACTCACGCGACGGCTTTGCCCCTTCCTCGAGATAGATATGGTGGGAGCACAACGAGGGACTAATCCCATGGAGATCTGCTACGCTCCATCCAATTGCCTTGCGGTTCTTTTCAAGAACCTCCATCAGACGGGATTCTTGTTCTCCAGTCAGATCTGCAGAGATGATGACTGGGTACATCTCAGACTCTCCCGCAAGGAATCGATACTTCAGCGAAGTAGGGAGCGGCTTTAGCTCTGGACAGCTAGGTGCTGGCAAATCTGGCTTCTGTAGAAGATGTGTGTATGCTGATAATTCTGCCAAATTTGCTTGGGAAAATGATAATGAACTCTCACAAACTGGATCTGGAGAAGGCGGGTCCTCTACATTGTCTCTGATCTGTTCTGCCTCTACCTCCTCCTCATCTATAGGCTCAGGTGGATCCAGATCTGGCATCTGATCACTACAATCTGCCCAATCAGACTCTGAATCCGAGGGATCTATATCAGACTCAGTGGCATCAGTACCACTGGAGAACAAGGTGGCATTAGCACCACCATAGAGCAGGGTGGCCTCAGTACCACCATCACTGGAAATCGTGTCGCGATCAAGGTCCGACTCTGCTGACTCAATAGTATCCTGTACCAGGTCCGTGCTCTCCAGACTATCCTCTACTATCATCTCTGCATCAGCCGAATCTGAATATGAGAGGATGGTCTGTGCTACAGGATCTGCCCAAGCTGCCTCATCATCTGTGATCACAAAATCACAGTCCTGGTGGATGTCTGGCTCTGGGTCTGTCAGCTGCTCTGAATCTGTACTGCCATGTGAGCGGGATCTGGATCTGGCTCTGTGGTCCTTAACCGTCTCTATTTGTATACTCTCGCCCTGGACGCGAAAGTACACCTTCCCGCTATCATGATCAGTCACCGCCTTGGCTGTGGCCAAGAATGGGCGACCGAGGATGATGGGGGAATCGGTCAACGAGTCAGGGGTCTCCATGTCCAGCACTACGAAGTCCACGGGGAATTGCAAACCCTGAATCGTGACGACAACGTCTCGTAACAACCCCTTTGGCCTCTTGACAGACCGATCAGCAAACTGAAGGTATGTCCTGCTCTGTCTAAGAGTGCCCAACTCTAAGTGGTCGAGAAGGGCTGCCGGAAGAAGGTTGATAGACGATCCGCTATCTAATAGAGTGCGGTCGAACCTCTGCTCACTAATCTGACATCTGATATACGGGGCCCCTAAATCTGGCCTCTTAGTCGGCAGATGGTTCTGGATCGCGTAACACGTGGCTTTTGTTAGCACATGAATTTCTGCGGTCTTGTTCCTCTTCTTCCTCCTGATTGTGGTCCTATCTCTTAGGGATCGCTGAAGAAGAGGAATGTGCTGCAAAGCCTCATTGAGGGTCAGCTGGATGTGAAATCGGTCTATCATGCTCTGGCTGAACTCCTCCTGCTCTCTCTTTTTTGGGTCTTTTTCTTTTTTCTTCCCTTTCCCTAACTCAAGGGCTCTAGGGAAGGGGATCACAGGGTCCTTCTCAGATGAAGGACTAGGAATAGGTCTAGACTGTTCGACGACTGGATCCTCACAAGCATCATTCATCACAGTGGGATCAGAAGAAACTAAACCTTTTCCTTTATTCAAATCAAAGTTCCGAGATACATTCACATGAGGAAAGACAACAGTTCTATCAGAATAAATGTTGGTGGCATCAGTACCACCTCTAGCTGGCTCTACCACTAGACGTCTTGCGGCCTCAGTACCGCTGGCTGGCTCGGCTCTGCTGGTGGCGTCAGTACCACCTCCTCTATGTGGTGAAATGGCGGCCTCAGTACCGCCAGTGGAATCAGCATCTCGGGTGGCCTCAGTACCACCGTCATCATGATGTGCGGCTTCAGTACCGCTCTCCTCTTCCTCATCTGGCGCTCTAGATGACTCCTCGTGATGTCGGTCAGATGAGGCGCCGCCTGCTGGTCTTCTACCGCTCCTAAGTGTGACAAAATCAGCATCAAATAGATCCGACGAGATAACATCAAATAAGTCACTAGAAGTGGTAGGCTCAGTGTGAACTACCTGCTCAGATTTCCTCTTCAGATTATTCGGATTAGGCTCTATCTGTGCAGGGATGGCGGCCTTCCCTCTCATCAGGTCCCGCATCTCCTGGCGGAACTCGTCCATCTCCCGTCTAAATGTAGCCTGCTGCTCTGTGAAGAGGCGGGCTATATCATCCATGGCGGGGCTCTCATGGGAGCCCAACGGGTTGCCTCTCTGGTAATGAGGCTGCTGGGGCTGAGAGGGGTAAGAGGATGGATGCTGCTGCTGGTGAGCCTGCTGCTCACGTCTCCAACTCTGTCCCTGCTGCTGATAGGGACGAGATACGAATGATGATGGCTGGGATGCTGGGTGCTGCTGGTGATCTCTCTGGGCGGAGTACTGCCCTCCCTGACCGGCTGGCTGCTGCTGGGGCTGGTTACCCCCATTCCCCCACCTGAATCCGGGATGGTCTCGTCGGATTCCAGGCTGGGGCCGGTCATACCAAATCCCGTTGACATCCATCAACGGTTCTGCATCGTAAGGGGCTGGTGGGAGTACATCCAGAGGCTGATCCGGCTGATATACCACCATCTGTAAGTCTGGAGATGGTGGTGCCTGGTAAGAGGGCTGCTGCTGCTGGTACGGCTCCGCCTGTACAAGGTGAACTTGTCTAGGCTGCTGCAAGGAGCTGGAGCGCTGGGACGAGCTGCGGCTGCCACCGGAATCGCCTCGCGACAGAAGACGGGGCTGAGGAGTCGTCTGTGCCTCCTGAAGACACAAGAGCTGGGTCTTCATGTCGCTCAGAGTCTGTGCCATCTCCTCCATCTGAGTTATGCCCTGGCACTGCTTCTTCTCGATGATTTCCATGCGGTCCAACTTTTCGCTAATAATCCCCATGTCCGCAGCGGCCGACTCTGCCTGTGCGGCTGCAACTGTGGACGAACTGGATGGACCTGCATCAACCCGTGCTATCCGCTGATACTGCACGGGTCCTGGCGGCTGCTGTCTCTGTGTGTACAACCGAGTCTGGGACATCACCATGTAATTCTCGGACATCTCCTCATAGATGGCCCAGACTTGGTTATGGTCCTTGGCAAAGTAGGACCCGCCGCAAGAAGCATTCACCAGACCCTGAAGCTCTGGTGTCAGCCCACTGAAGAAGCTCTGAACTAGGTTCGGCTTCGAAATGTCGTGGTGGGGGCATCTATCCAGAAGCTCTCTGAACCTCTCCCATGCCTCGTGAAATTGCTCGTTAGGTTGCATGGAGAAGTTGTTGATCAGGGCCCTCGCTGCATTCGTCCGCCCGAGTGGATAGTACTTGTTCAAGTACTCGGTGCGGAGCTGATCCCAGGTGTACACAAACTTCCCTAGATGTTTCAGCCAGGCGGCTGCTCTATCTGCCAGTGAAAAAGGGAAGGCCATCATTCGAATCGTATCTTGGTCCACACGACGGTCGTGGACAGTGCTGCAGATCATCAAGAACTCCTGTAGATGGAGGTGAGGTTCCTCAGTGGCGAGTCCATGAAAGTGCGGAAGCATCTGCAGGGTGTTCGGAGGGAACTTGAAATCCCCCACGATAGCAGGAATCACCACCCATTGGTGCATCAGTGTAGATCCAGGGTTGTGAAGCTCCCGCATCGGTCTCGCTGCTGCGGCGGCTGCCGCTGCGGCGGCGGCTGCTGCTGCGGCTGCTGCCTCTGCATCAGCATCAGGAATGTCTTCCGGCTCGCTCGGCTCGTCTCGCTCTCTTCGGAGTCTCTCCAACTCCCTCCTCATCTCTATCATGAATGCCCCCTGATCGCGTAACTGGTTCTGAACCGTCTCTAATGATGCGATCAGGGTGGAGTTGATCGCTCCCTGGTCTAAAACAAAGTGTTCGGGCTGGCGATCGTCTGAACTACCGGCTCCAGCCATAGGGATGTCTGCAAAATCAGAAGAGCCCAACTCAGGTTCGGTCAAATGAATTCGTCTCTCCTCGGGCTCATGTCTCTCAGGAACAGAAGAAAGGGGATCGAGGGGGAACAGGGTGGAATCGAACTCGGGCCCGGAGAGCTGGTCTCGACTCTCACGGGCCAACCTAGATGATGGAGTAGACGCGCCTGAAAGCGGTGCAGCCAGAGGCTGCCTAAGAGATCGTCTGCCCATCATCTTGATCTTGGCGAGTTGGGCGGATGGGATCTGGAGAAAATATGATCGCAAGCAAACCCCTGGTTCACCAACGCAACACAATGTGAAGACCGTGAAAGATCGGTCAATTTATCTTGTCAATTTTATTTGGTGACCATACAAGATATCAGAGCGATTAACGTGACCTGTTAGGATACCCGATACTCTCTCAACCGACTGTCCCGCACAGAAGAGTCGGTAATCAGTCGAGATGAGTACCGGAGGGCTTTACCTAGTGTTCGGGTCACTCTCTCGCACAATCAAACCAAACAATGAGGGGGTTGCTCTCCCCAAGACAAATTTTTAATTGTGAGTGTCTTTTAGGGTCAATAATGTTATCCAGTCCCAATTTTTTTGTTTTTCTTTTTAATTTATTTTCAAAAATAAATACAAGCGGCCTAACGGTTTTTCCGATTCTCCTGATGATTATTAATCCAAAAACAGAGGGAGAAGACGAAAAAAGCCGATGCGCGGAGAAATCAATGATGCATGCAGAGAAAGAAATGCGTACCTTGTCTCCAGCACTCTACATGCAAGTGATCCGCGCAGAATTTAAAGACAGAAATAAAACTACCTAAATGGTGCAGCGGGAAAAGCCGAGTCCTAGATGAGCAACTTCTATTGATCGTGAAGAACAATAGTTAGCTAATCGAATAGAGTCCGGAGTCCGATCTTGGGAGTCACTCGGTGCCCGCCACAACGGGTCCTGCCAGCGCTGTATGTGACTCCTCACGGCACGTGGTCTCAAATCCAATTTCACTAACTTTTTCAGTGAATTTTATCAAGGTCCAATTACGTTCTATGGGAACAGATATTCTATTAAGTGTTGGGCCTTAGATATCTACGTCACAATCAACATAAATTCCTAAATCTAGGGGCTCGAGGAAAACCGCGTAAACACCGGAAAAGGCAGCTAGCTATGAAAACCACGATAAAAGCCGCGAAAATCAGATGGGTCCCCCGAGCACACCGGTGCTCGGCGAAACAGACCCGCTAAGTTACAAATGTCCAAGAGTGTCCAGAGTTCAAGTCCTAAATTATTACAACAAGAATAATGTTCTCTCTCTCTCTCTGAAATTAAAAATCTCTGCTCCTCTCTCTCTCTTCCTGCTCTTCTTCCCGTGCGGGTCCTCAAAAAATATACTCCAAGATCTCCACGTAGTACCTCGCACAAAAATCAAAGAGAGAGAATGGTCAGAAAACAACAATAATATAGAGAGAGACAAAATGGAAAACTGACTACAAAGCCGTGCTCCCCGGCAACGGCGCCATTCTGATCGCCAGCCCAAATGACAGAGGTAAAAGGTCTAAAGAAATAAATCACAATGTCGTTGCGACCTCAATCAAATGGACTAAGTAAATCAAGAAAATAAACCACTCACAAAGAGATCAATCAATCAAAATACAAGATAGAAGTGGTCCTGCTATAGGATTCACCTGGTATAGCTCCCAGGGTCGAACACAAGAAGCACAGATTGGCCTTGCGGCCTACGATGTAGTCAAGAATCCAAAATAGTCTTTTTATGGTTTTTATTTGTTTTTGTAATTTTTTTGATTTTTTAAAAGATAAGAAATTGAGAGAAAATGAACAAACACTGGACTTCAACAATTTATACAAGACACACAAATGATGCAAAAATTATGGAAAAATGGTTTTTATGTTTTTTAGGTTTTTTACTGTTTTTGGTGAATTTTTGGAATTTTTCTAATGTGTAAATTAATTATTAAAAATCAAACAATGCAAGAAAAATAGGGAACTGTCCAGCAAGGCTTAAGACCCAAAAATAAAATAATTTTGGATCTCAAAAAGCCCTAAAGGTATTTTTCCTATATTCTAGAAAGAATAAGGAAAATTTAGGCACCCTAATTATTGTTTTTAGATTTTTAATTTATTTATTACAATTTTTATGAGTTTTTAGGGGTTTTTCAATTTTTAGGGTTTTTAAAGGATGAAAAGTGGCCAAAATTGGCTCGAAAATCAATCAACCAGTAAACAACATTACCTAATTTTTTTAGAATTTTTAAAGGTGATTTTATATTTTTTTGGTATTTTTAAAGTCAAACAGTAGCAAAAATATGGGTTTTTGAATTTTTAAAAATAATAAATGAAATCCAAAATGTCCCCAAAAATCATAGAAATTCCTACACCATGGCAGGAGCCATGTGTCAAAATTTCATTGGATTTGGAGGTCGTTTGATATTTTATTCAAAAATAACGATGGGGCACTGTGCACAGGGACCTAAGTGCAAATACCCAAAAGTTCTGGGGTCCTGGTGCAACATACCCAAGAGATCACGTGCCAAGCACGTGTCTGGGGCACACAGGGACCTAAATGTAATAAAAATAAGTTCCGAGGGCTTATTGGTAACAAGTACCAAAAGTCCAGGGGCTTATATGCAATTTACCCAAAATAATTCGCACATGTGCAAAAACAATGCTCACAGGGGCATAAATGCAAATAAACAAAACATTTCATTCAATTAATAACATTCCAGAACTACAGGGCGAAAGATGCAAATAACCCAACAATACACGTGACGAAGCACGTGGGTCTCTACTGGCAGGGGTATAATCGCAAATAAAATTAAGTTCGAGGTCCTTGATGCAAATAACCCAAAAACTAAACAACTGGAATTAAAAATTACAGGACTAAAATGAAATACGACAAACAGAGGGGGCCCTATGATATTTACCCCTTTATTAATAGCCGACGGTCGGATAGGCGCCACGTGGATGATCGAACGGTCTGGATAGCGGCGCCTCGTCTCTCTTCTCCTCTTCGGCTCTGATCAACGGTGGGGAGAGGTCCACGTGTATGATCGGACGTATGAAACGCTGGCACCTCTCTCCTCTGCTATCGATGGTCCAGATGCGATCCTCAAATGGATCAACGGTCGCTGCTCCTCCACAGATGAACGGTCACGATCAGATCTGGAGCAGAGGGTGCATCGGACGGCTCAGGAGGGTCCTCGAAGAACTGGTGGCCGGCGAACTTCGCCGGCCTCGTGAAGGTGTATCCGCCCTCCTCAGCTGCGCCTGAAGGTCGGAGAAGCTCCGCTGAACGATCCCGCAGCTGCTGGTGGTGGCCAAGAGCTCAACCGAGCCCTGGAGGGGCTCCGGCGAGACCTGGCGGCTCGAAGCTCCTGGCTGAATGGCGAAGGGCCTCAGACGCCCTCGTTTCGACCTGCAAAGTAGACAAGGAGCTTCGCGGGTCGAGGGCAAAGTGCCTCGGCCCAAGAAGGCGGGGTGAAGGTGGATGGTGCGGCGTGGCGGAAGAGCTCCGGCGAAGTGACGGCGGTGGAGCTCGACTCCCAGATCCTGTGCGATCTGGGTTGAGTGGAAGTGCGTAGAAGGTGCGTGAGGAGGTTGCGAAGGTACTGATCGGGTCGGATTGGAAGATGGGTGATCGGAGTGGCCGGAATCGAAGATGTACGTCGGAGATGGGATTTGGGCGTAAACGGAAATTAGACTAAACTAAAGGAAACTAAGGCTACCTGATGGATGCTGGAGACTGTGGTGGAGATGGGCTATCTCCGGGTCGTAGCTTCGAAGGGCGTCAAGGCCTGAAGCTCGGTGCTCGACGCGGCGGCGGAGCAAGGACGGCGAGGTTACGCCGGATCAGAGGATACGCCTTCTCGCCTCACTGATACAAAGGCAACGGCTTGCTGTCACTCTTGCGAGGCCAATGGAGGTCACGGGGAAGAAGGAGAGGGTCCAAAGATGCGGCGCGAGGGCGGCGGAGATGGTGGTTTTATAATGTGACCGGGCGATTAGGGTTGAGTGGCGACAGCAAAGGAAGGCGTGATTTTGATGGCGAAGGATCCGGCGAGGGAGAGGGATGTGCGGCGAAGAATCTGGGCGCGGGGGTTGAGTGGAAGACAGCTGGAGTCGCGTGGGAAAATTCGGGGAAGAAGGCGCGGCGCGCGTTGGCCAGAAAAGGAAGGAGGCGCGGGGGAGTTGACTGGGGTCAACATTCCCCCGTGGCCCAATCAGGAGCGGCCACGTGTAGGCGATTTTTGTTTTATTTTTTTAGGGTAGAAATAGGTCGAATTAGGAAAAACTTAAAACATGAAATATTTTTCTTTTATTTTTTTCTATTTTTTGGTGATTTTTATTTAATTTTTGGAAATAAAAATAGGTTAGCTCTATATATAGGTATATGTACACTACATGAATTTTTATTTTTGATTTTTTATTTGTTATTTTTATGTGTTTTTATGCCCATTTTGTATTTTATTTATTTACAACATGAAATATGGAATAAAAGAATATTTTTATTTTATTTTTATCACTTATATACAAGTGTGAAATAAATGGATATCTACATTTATATACATGGTATTAATACAATGTATTTTTGGTATTTTCAATTTTGTAATTTTTATTTGATTTTTGTTTTATTTCTTTTTATTTATTTTATTTACAAAATAATCCATAGAATATTCACAAAAAGTTTAGAAAATAAATGAATTTATTTATAGGGTTAAATAAATGCAAGAGTGTGGTTTGTGTACATGGTGAAAGGGTAATTTTTGACTTTTTGATTTTTATCTTTTTATTTTGTTTTTAATAGAATATACACACAATATGGACAAACATATTTTTGGGTGAGGAAAATATATAGTTTAATATATTTACAAATATATACACATGAGCTCCTATCTCCCTCTACTTTGGCTTTTATGCGGTCAGGCCCATGCTGAGCCCTCCCTTGGGTTAGGTTGCTCAATATTTATTCTAAATATTTCCCTCTTTTTCTTTTTGCTCTTTATTCTTTTATTTTGTGCACAAAAACATGCTAATTATAGGTTTTTACACAATGCATGATTTTGGTATTTATTTGTATTTACACATATCTACATGTATTTGCAAAGGGTTTTGTAGCTAAAATAGAAGAATAAAGAGTGATGAATGGGTATTCATCAATGGGGGAAGCCACTTTGTCAACCGGGAGGTGAAGAAGTTGACTAAGGAATACGGCATCGAGCACTGTGTCGCTACTCCTTACCACCCACAATCCAATGGCATGGCCGAGGTGTCAAACAGGGAGGTTAAAGGAATTTTACAGAAGCTCGTTCGCCCTGACAGGAAGAACTGGTCCCAACTCCTGGACCAAGTTCTATGGGCTTACCGAACGGCTTATAAGACCCCATTGGGCACCTCCCCATTTAGAATGGTATATGGAAAATCATGTCATTTGCCCGCAGAACTCGTGCATAAATCAGAATGGGCAATCAAAAAGATTAATTGGAACTGTCACCAAGGAAAGAAGAAGCGAGACATGAATTTGAATGAACTGTCTGAAATTAGAAATCATGCATATGAAAATAGCACCATTTACAAGAACAAGATAAAGAGATGGCATGACAAGAACATTCGAACAAAGATCTTTGTCGCTGGGCAGAAAGTTTAGCTATTTAATGCAAAGTTGAAAATTTTCCAAGGAAAATTGAAATCAAAATGGACGGAACCCTTCATTGTAACAGAGATACACAATAATGGGAGTGTTGAGATCTCAGAGACCGCAGATAGCGCGCAAACATCTATAGTCAACGGTCAGCTGCTTAAATATTTTGTCGGATCCAATGAGCAATTAGTACAAGTTGAACAGATCTCCTTCACTCAGGGCATAGATTTTGATGAAAAATTTGATCTGCCCAGATAGCTCACCTCTCCGGAACCTACACTCTCTTGTACATCCGAAACTCTTCCCGGTTCCCCATCTGTAATTATCCGATTATACTTAGGCTGACCTGAGCCTAAGTATAGGGGGACCGCTACCATTGTTTATATATCACTTCTCTTCTTTTGTTTTTAATCTCTATATTTAGTACGAGCTATGTCAACATTTCACTTTGTGCCATGAGGACATAGCACAAGCTAAGTATAGGGAGGGGTGTTTGTATATATTTTATCTACTTTATCCATAGCTCGTACTTTAATCGTTTTTATCTAACACCGGGGATGGGTACAAGTAGCGTGTATATTACCTGTTTTTAAAAAAATAAAAAATAAATAAAAAAAATCCTTTTTGCATTAAAAAAACTCATGGTCTTGCATTTCATCAAGCATTTCATGCATTCTTTGGTCGATATATTCCTGACACATTCACTATCACTCAAGGCTTGAGGATTTTTGAGGACACTTGATTTCTGAAATCGTGAGATTCTGAGTTAGCCTGCCTTAGTCATTAGGGTTTTTAGAACTTAATAATCCACACTTCCCTAGTTTGAAAGATTTGAGCGCTATATTGCACTCTTCATCTCTACCATTCAAAAAGAATATGATCAGCACAATCACTCCCACAACTGCATGATTGATGAGATGAGTTAAGATATCACTTAAGGAACTAGGACTAGAGATTTGAGTTTAGACCCGATCTGATGATATTCGAGGATGGGATAAAGATAATGAAGGCTTCAGAGAACCTGAGAGTCAGCAAAACACTTGCCAGTATGTGAACAAGATTCATATGCTATCTTTTTGATATTGACCTAAGACCAGGGTGTGTTGAAACTTAAGGAAAATTGTTGATCAGTGTGCGCCAACTCTTGATAAAAACAGTGGAGCTAGCCAAAAAAAATATGTCAAAGAAAAAGCTCTATCCTCCAAAGTCAATTTCAAAATGAGCTTCCACCAATGGCGAGTGCTCCCAAATATTTTTAAAGTGTCCACTTGGACCAAGCACTAATTAGGACCAAGGAGTCGGGTTGACACCATAAAAGGGCTCTGCATCGTAAGCGATACAAGTCTGGGTGTCGAAGGTATCTTAGATACTCAAAAGAGACACACCCCGGTGTACTCCCAGAAAAACAAGTGCAGACGACTCCAAATTCTCTTGACGGACACATTGATCAACAAAATAAAATATACTTGTGTTGAGTAATAAGGCACTCGAGAGGAACCTTGTTCCAATGAAAGGGAGAGAAAATCAGACACAATCTTATGCCCTCCATCAACTGGTCGTCCATCTACACTTTCAAGTCTGACAAACTAATGAGACGGTTGACCGAAGCAAGAATAGACTTATTCCCTAGGGTTGAGGATTAGGTCTAGAGGAGAGTCTCTTGGATTGGAACTTTGGGCGATGTCTCGACTTGACTCTCATGAAAGCAGTACACTAAGAATCATATCCTTATACTATATGTACAAAAAAAAGAGAGAGTCTAAAAATTAGAGAAGTTGGATTCCTTTTGATTAAAGCTTGGGTGAGCTCAGAATTTTAGGATAACTCAAATTAAGGGTCTTCTCTGAATTAAGCCATGTAAATTCACTTACACAGTCAGGGATATATTCATCATAGCCATTCATTCATTCTCGGGGACGAGCATGATCTAAGTATAGGGGTATGATGAATCTCGTATTCATCATGCTAAAATTGGTCATTTAGGCTCTGTCCCCCATCATTCACCTTTAATTAATCATTAATAGAGCATTATTAGCCATCATACATGTGTGAATAATATCTGCATTTCATCATGCATAATTGCATTTAAAATTCCCAGTGTAAATTAGCCCAAAAAGCCGCTAACTTCTCACATTTTTAATTAATTCATCCTAACTCCGATTGATCCCAAACCACCTCCATTGTGTAGATATTACTAACCTTATTAAATAAAAAAAATACAAAAAAATTACTAACCCCAATAAGTGTCAAATAATCCCAAAGTCAAATTTCACATCTGACGGACTAAAATGAGCATATCTCCCACATACAGTGTCCGATTTTGGTCTACTCACTTTTAAAGTACTCCATTTTCAAATACCTTCAAAACAAGACCAATTTTGGAAAATTCGGAGCTCATATGTGAAAGTTGGGTTTTGGGCCTCTTTTGCGCATTTTGACTTTTTGCCATTTTTGACCTGAGTTTTTATGTACATAATTAACTCTTTTAATTTTATTTCTTTTTCATTTGTGTCATTTGATGAAAGTTTTAATAAGAAATGCAAAAATTCAAATCCAGTTAAAACTGAGATCAAAGAAATTGACCAAGTCCAAGTGTCCGTTGTCGGTCTGTGCAAAAGTTGAGCGTTTCTTACTTTTATTTTATTTTCCTAATTTCTCATCCTTTAAAAATCCAAAAAAATTAGATTAATGTGTAAATAATTTTCTTCTATTTTATCGTATTTTTTCTAGAATTTTTATCCCCTCTAAAACCACAAAAACAATTACAAATCTCAAAAATACGGTTTTTCGTACACATGGAAAGCCGCCAAAAATACCACTTCTCACAGGTGACCTAATTTGCTCCCGGATCCTTCTGAAAGTTGTAGATCTCGTCAAGACAAACAACTTTCGTGAAGAAAATTTTTTGATCTGAGGTCTCCTCCTATTTCTTTTCTATTTTTCTTTATCTTTTTAATTTTGAAATTTTGTTGGGGTGCCACGTGGCAGCCCCTGGGCGTGCCACGTGGCACCCCATCCAAGTCTCTCTCCAGGCCCTTCCCCCCGGGTCACGTGCCCAGCACGTGACCCTCTTCTTACTCAACCGTCCCATCCCCCTGCCGTTACCTCCAACGCCCTCGCCCTTCGCCCAGCGCCTCTGCCGTTTCCTCTCGTAACCGCCGCCGCCCCTCCGCTCCGCTCGCCCCGGCCATTACGGCCCTCAGCCGTTACGCGCCAGCTCTCCTATAAAACGAACCCCTTGCCGGCCGCACAAGCCATCCGCCATTCGACTAAAGGCTGGTGACAGCAGCCCCACCGGCGAGATCTAGTAGCCAAGCTTCGCCTCGGCCGCTGCCTTGAGTGACGAGCTCACGAGCTTCACCCGAGAAGGGACCTGCAACCTTCCTTCAGGCGAGTCAACATCCCCCCTTCGTCCTTTTCTTCCTCGGGTCGAATCCCCGTCCCTCCTCCATCTCCGACCTCGCTAAGGTCGGAATGCTTGCACATTCCCTTATCCTCCCCCAGTCCCCCTCTCCTTTTTGTTCGCTTTAACCCTTGCAGGTACACCTCCGCCCCGCGGCACCTCCGCCTCGCCGCGCCTCCGCCCAATCCCCTCCGACCTCCGCGCCTCCGCCCACGTCCCTGCGCCTCCGCCCAGGCACCTCCGCCTCGCCCGCGCCTCCCAGGCGCTCCGCCCACCTCGCACGGCGCCGCTTCACCTCCACCAGCCCCGCGGCACCTCCGCCTCGCCGTGCCTCCGCCCAGGCCCCTCCGACCTCCGAGCCTCCCAGGCGCTCCGCCCGCCTCGCTCGTCGGTCGCCACGCCCTTCGTCGCTACCTACAGGCACCGTTGGATCGGGCGGCTGAGCCCTTCATCCAATGGCATCCGCTCCGCCACGCGTCACGCCCCCGAACCTCGACGCCCGAACCTGTGGTTCGTCATCCGAGCCTGAGACTCGGGACCCCCGAGCCTCTGCTCCGGGCCCGAACCTCAGGTCCGGGTCCGAACCCAAGGCTCGGCCACTCCAAGCCTCAGCCTCTGCCACCGAGCCTCTGGGTGCACATGCGCGACACGTGCGCCTGGGGTAAATTGCACGGACACCCCTCGAAGTTCAAGAATTTGCAGAAATACCCTCGCTAGGGGAAAATTTCAGAAAAGTCCCCTAAGTTTTTGTTAATTACAGATATGTCCTCCCAGGGACCTTTTTGCAAAGAAAACTTTATTTTATTTACATTTTAGTCCCTGAAACTTCATTTTGTCATAACTTTTTCATACGGACTCCGATTTTAGCATATAATATGTCGTTTCGAAGATAATTCCGTGCTCTACAACTTATCATAGCTTGTGAACAGATCTGAGGGTGTTTGTTATCAATTATTAGTTGAAGATCATCATTGACTTTTGCAGGATAATTTTTGAAATATTGATGCTTGAAAAATTAACGATAAATCCGTTGCAGGAGTTCGGTCGAGGATTTCAATTTGATTGACCCATTGTAATCATTGCTGATTATTCTCAATAATTTAAATCTTTACAGGGGTTAAATCGAGGATCAATTACTTAACTTCTATTTGGCTGATCGATGATTAATTTTGAGAGCATTTTTTTTACATGAAATTTTTGACAGGATTATTCACTGATTAATATCTTTACCTGCAACTTGGGGTTGATAGATGGTGTCAGCGTGTTAATATTATTCGATCTGTAATCATATCTGAGGATTAATTGACTTTATTAATTGATGGTTTAAATCGTGAAAAATCACAGATCCTGAGCATAAATTCTGTTTCTTTTTCTTGCATAGCATTTTCATCATTGCATTGTATTTTTTTACAACACAGAAATTAATCAAACTTTGATTGATTATTTAATTTGATTTAAAACCACGCAACTAAAAATCATCGTTCCCTGTGTTCGACCTTGGTACACTTACCAAGTAAAAATATTCCACAACATTCATTGATTGTGGTATTTTGACGACCGAAATCCGCCTCCTATACTACAATTATCGACTATTAAAGAGGTAGATTTCGCGTTCATCAGAGGACTTCTCTTGGTTAATTCTAGCCGTCCAATCGTGGATTGGTTAGATTAACTCATTTTTAATCAAGGAAGTTAACTCTAGATGTGTCAATTTAACGGTAGGGTTCGTGGGGTAAGACGGTGCAAGTTTACGAGGGTGAAGGAGGAATTAGGTTGTTTCAAAGATCGTGGAGGTAAGTGACAAAGATTATAAGGTTTGTCTGGTAAAAATCCCAAAATATAAAAGACACAGCTTGAAATTATTTGAGGGATTTTTACACGGGAACTTTTACAATAACACTTGTTCTCTTATATTTTTAAAAATATGCAACGATACCTGCAGAATATCCTGATATCTTTGACAGATAGATAAACCTGTTATTAGATTTTAAATCTTTTGACCGTTTGTGATGTTAGTATGAAATATGCAGAGACACAAGTGTTAATGTAAAGTTTACAGGGATACAAATGCAAAAACCAAGGACTCGGGCTTTGGACTGGGTTGAGGCCCATGTTGTTTTCCTCAGGCTTTGGACCGGTTGAGGCCTGCTTTTTTTTTAATAAACCAAGGACGAGCCCATCACACTTCCCACAAGGTCGGGCCTGGGTTCGGGCTAAGCTCAATCTGCCTCCACTTAGTAACGACCAGTGACCATCTTCCAACCAGATTATACATATGAATTTCAATATTTTGTAGATGATTGGCATCCATTTCTATCATACGATGAATCTGAACCAAATCCATGGATCAATCATGTTTATTATTATATTTTTATCAATTAATGGGACATAGGTCTTTTTTAGTAAAGTAGACTTCTACCCATTTGGAAGCTACTTTACTAAAAAATATCATTGATTCTAAAAATACATTTGATATCTGCATACTTTTTTATTTTTATCAAATGTGGTTTCAACATGTCACTTTGAATTTTGATTTTTTGATATTCGATATGGAAACTGTGCAATCGCAACTTTTTGGCAGTTCAACAGCTAACAAAATCGAATATCAATTCCCAATGATCTTGAAAAAATATGCTTGATGTTTTACCTAGATATTTTGCGTTATTTTATATCAGGTTGGATGATAAATTCAAGCTTTAAATTATGATGAAAAGCAAATCCGAACTAAATGCCTCATGATGAATATTAAAAGCATTTCCAATATCGTCGCTCAATGGACTACTAACCTTCTTTCCAAAGGGACCGCACATCACCATGACGCAAAGGAACACCATTGCAAACCAATCCATTTGAGCAACACAAAAAGAACCCCAACATCAATTTTTTTTTTTAAAAAAAGGAACTTTACATCTTCTAGTCTCAACTTCGTAATGACATTGCTTGATCATCGACGAAAATGCGGAAATCCTTCTTCTCCTTCTGATCGTGTTGCTTGCTGGAAGAAGAGACGGGCGTGGCTTACTGGCGATGACGGAGAAGGGGCGTGAGTGATAGCGGGGCATCGAGTAGTCGGTCCTTAGGGTTATGGCAAAGCGAGATGAGCGTGAGGCAAGGGCGGATCTGCAGAGGGAGAAGCCATATCGTGACCTCGAACTAGACGGTGTCCACATCGAAGTTGCAGGGTGATTTATGCATCACCTCTTAAAGGTCCACCTCGAAGATTTTAGGAGGAGTAGAGAGGCGGTGACAAGTGAGGACAAAGGAGACACAAATAGTAAATAGCGGAGAGGAGGAAGTAAGGGTCGACATGTGAAGTTGAAAGGGCAACTGTGTGAAAGAGAGGAGTCGAACACAAGGGGGGATAGAGATGTGTGCGAAAGAGAAAGAAGTGTCGTACGAACGCAAGAGAAAAGCCAACATGGGGAGCAGAACGGTGGGATGCTAGCCACTGAGAAGGCCACGTGTCTTACTAATGAAGTGGCTGGGTGAAATACAACTTTAATACAAGTATATAGATATAGATATAGATATAGATATAGATATAGATATAGATTGTTTGCAGTTAAATGTTCTAAAATTACTAAAACAAAATAGATCTATATAGTAATTTGTCCCTATATCGATCGTTTTAAATGGTATAATGAATATTATTTGTTGCAAATTATTTTCAACATTTTACACAAAAGCCCCTCCAAAATTTCTGCAATAACACATGTGCCCATGATTCATATACAATCCATAGCATTATCTTTCCTGTAAGGGCATAAGTGCAATAACGGACAACAAAATAAAATATCACTACAACAAAATAGATCTATAATATCGTTGTTTAAAAATATCATTATATCGTCCACATTTAAATATATACGGATAATATTATATATCGCAAATAAATTTTCATACTTGAAATTAGCAAAGGATTTCATGCAAATCCATTTGTATTTCATAAACGACGATCCGAACATCATTTATATGCTGCAGTTTTTCAACATTTAACTAATCATCGCTAAATTTTGAACTAAAAAATTAATGATAATTAGTTAAAATTTTGAAAAAATATATCAGTGCCTAAGCGTCGTTATACTCACCGTTTTAATGATATAACATTGAATATGACATATGTCGCTTATTTCAATTATACAAAATATTTCGCAACAAAAACACATTGTCGTTAAATATTTAACAGCAATTAGGAATGGATTTTTAAAAATGTATCCCTCTATTTTATTGCAATTTATACATTGCAATATCTTTTTGCTGCAAAAATCATCTCTTCCATGATGACAAATATATAATTTGTTCCAAATTTCAAGATAAAACTAGGTTTATATATCAGGGCCCAACGTATTTGATGGGTTAGCATACTTTATGGGCCTAACACAAATGGGCCGCTTATTTGATGAGACCAAGTCAAAAAGGGTATCCATAATAGTCTAGTCATACCACAAGTCCAAAGGGCCTGTCCATAATATTTGATAAGCCCAATTCTGAAAGACTTTTTTGCTTTGGAACGTATACAATTGTGACCTCGAAAATCTCAAATCTTGTCTATTTACGCCACAAACATATAACATTATACACATTACACGTATCCATCCGCTATCTTATACTTTATTTTCGCCCATACAGATGCGTATTTTTTTTTCAATTTTTGTAGCTTTAACTACGTATAGGTTATGGATTGTTTCCTCGATATGAAATCATACCAATACTGTACTGCGAAATCGGAATGCAATTACTAGTATTTATTTTTCTAATGGGAAGAATCTCCAGTACGGTTTGATTTATGACCAACTGGTCCACTTGTTGTCCTTAATAGGATCCTGTGTGTATTTTCCGTGTTAAATAATTAATTAATGCATATTACACTTTGTCACACAGAACCCATTCGGCCTTATTAGATCTCATCAACAGTCCTCCTGAACAGGTTGGCATGCATGATGGCGATCTGCCTTTATGCGCAGGCCCTCATCGTTATTTAGCAGTTTCCATTAAGACCGTTAGCAAAAACGAACTGAATTGTAACGTCCCAAGCTTAGGTCTCAAGACATTTATCGATGAAATTGATATGATTGGGCCTGATTGAACTCAATAACAACCGTCCAAAATGTTCAATCAAGCTATCAAGTTGCAATCCCTATCATTCATAATTCAATATCGTACTTCGTGAGTATCTGATGTGAGACTATATTAGGATGTCACAGAAATCCTTCCCTACTTTTTGATTCTGCTATCAGAGTGTATTACAACATGTCAAAAATTTGATTTTCCTATACTATATAAGTTCATCATCTGAGATAGGTGTGTCAGACACATGATAGTCGGAACTAGGGTTGAATGGAATTGTGTGAGGGATCGATGAACTAATAGAGGAAAATCAAACGAGGACATCTACTTTGACGATTGATTGCTGGCACGAGAGGGTGTTGTTGATATACCTTGAATCATATGTATCTGTTATGTTGAACTCAATTGAAGAATCGTTTTTTCGCACCCTCCACAAAAAGGGCGGTCGAAGCTCGCCACCGTATCATATCATACCAGATTGGGGTCTCATTGTATTCTACCTTCTCCACATATATAAACTCCAAAGGGTTAGGATTCACCGTATTCATTGTATTGTACCTTCTCCACATGCATATAATGAAAACGATTGCCAATGCCCGAGGACGTAGTAGCACAGTTAAGGGTGAACCTCGTAAATTCGTATGTGAATGGTTTGCTTGTTATATATATTTATCTGTGTTTGCTTCCACTACAGCAACGTATGTCATCAGGAAACCATGGTTCAGATTATTCACCGAGAAAAGTCGCTTATGTGCTCATGATCACAAGGATTGATCAATTGCATGCAGCAAAAAATAATTATTGAATATATGATTCATCGATAATGATATAACAATTATTCATCAATTTTGTAGAAGTATGCTAACATATATATAAACGTCCAAGATTCCCCGATGCGTTGAGCAAGCGACTACTACGAGCCATCGCTTCCGATCACGACGCAGTTGACCCGGCCGGAATCGAGTCAAATCGGAAGCTCGTCATGTGGGCTAGGGCATTGGGAAGAGTGAGCTCAGCAGTGCATCCTTGATCATGTGAGCTCAAATAAATAAAAAGTGGAGGAATCGATTGTACTATCATAAAAGCATGGTGGTCCTTTTATACTTTAATCTGCTGGCCATGTGTATGACTTAATTCGACAGTTCTAGATGGCCATCTGTTTGATTCCAGATGTTCAGATTAATAATATACAGTAGGGGAAAATTTCATGAATCTGCACTAAGATTGCATAAGCATCTTCCCCAGATTGTTCCTCGTGGTATATTCTTGTATCAATTATTGCATCAGTATTATAGGACTCGCAGCAATAATTAGTTTAGAAGCTATATCAAGAAACAAGCGCAGATGTGTTAGTTAGGTTCATCAGTAACTACGCTACGTTTTCGGAGAAAGCCAGATGGTAATTATATATATAGATAGATGACTCTCTTAGTAATCCTAAAACCCTAATTCTCCGGACTTCATATACCAGAGACATAAATCTATTTAGGGATGTTAAAAGAAACCAAAAAATTAGTTTGATTATCTTACCGATGGTCATCAAATTGGCATCTGTGATCGATGTTGGGAACATATCCGAACAAGCGGCATCATTAACGAAAAAAACGCACACATGCACAAAACACAAAGATTTACACTGGTTCGACAATGTGCGTATTCCTCTCTCGTTTTCACGATAATAGTAGGTGAGTACAAAGAGCAGTGGCCATCACGGGCATCGTGAATACCGTGGTGCTAGGATTACAGTATTACATCATGAATTAACCATTGTAATCCTTCGGTATAAAAATCCGGCGAAGTTGACTCTTCTTATTCGGTACCATTTATCAGTCTTCCTACGATAACATAAGAATTTCTATCATTAATTGTGATATATATATATATATCATTAATTCTCATATATATATAGGATTTCCTTTCAATAAGACACGGTCCTTCCTGAGTTCAATTTCAATGTGCAGTTTTAATGCATGTATTATGATGTGTAGTTTTGTATGCGGTTTTCTATTTATAATGTGCAGCTATAATACAAACTGTATATGTGTTATACTAAAGTTCCCGTGTTTTATAAAAAAAGATGGCGGCCTTCCTGAACTTAGGAAGAACTGTGTCCTATTGCAAGGACCCTATATATATATATATATATATATATATGAAAAAAATGGAGATATCCTGAGCCATTTTTCCGTAATTTTTTTATTTTCTTGAAAAATATCACCATGTATATTCATCTTTATATCCCTGAAATATGCCATTCGAATTTCGTCAAAATCAGAGAGTCATATTCCCTTTATGTAGAACATGCAATTTTAACGATATAAACATATGTATTCACACACACGAACTATTCCAAATTGTACCTCTTCATTGCATATGAAACACTAATGGACATGCTGCCATATTATCATATATACCACACATATATACAGATTAATATACATATATGCAACAGCTAAATAAGCAAAACTGTTCATCAGCAGAAAACCACGTACAACCAATGGCCAATTGAATGATGTAATGTTGCGGGAGGAACCCCATCTATCTATTATAATATTATTTTATGGCAGATCACTGCAGGATTAGTAGGTGGCATTAATTTAATGATGCCCACTAGGTTCCGTATTAGTCTCTCTTCAGTGATTAAGAAGCTTCCTGCTTAATCTATGCATGAGGTATGATGTCATCAAGATCCAAGAAGAGATATGGCAGAGCTCCTTTTGTTTAGGGCCTGTTTGGTTGCTGGGTTGGACAGGGTTGGATTGGGCTGGGTTGGGGTGGTTGAATAGTAATCTGTGAGGAGGAAGTACCCCTGTGAATAGTAACCAAGGTTGGGCCAACCCTGCCCAACCCTAGGGTCTGCAGATTAAGAAACTGCACGTGAAATAAAAATTATCTATATCCATTCAAGTTATAGGGTTTATAATTGATGAATATATGCCAATAATGCATCATCCACATAGATGGATCAGACAGTTATATATCTATATAGAGGTCCAAATCCTGAACATCAAATCACATAGGAATCCAATTTCATGACGAATCCAAACAAGCGACTGTGAACAGATCTCTGATGAGAAACCTAAGTTTCATCCAGAAATGATTACTGTTATTTTTTCCAGTAATTATTTCGAAAAGATATATAGATCAGCATAAGCAGTGAATTTTAACCTCGACGATCGTTCGAACGGAACCACGCTAACCTACTGGATTGACACATCGAAGGCAGATCGAATCTCAATCATATATATACATACAGATGGGAATAATTGTGTCTTGTCAATTCAAAATCCAAAAGGACCGAGCTGCTAATGGAGAATCTGGATTCCTGCCATCTATATATATATATATCTTCTCAAAATCGGATTTTTCATGTAGTAAAAGGTGGGAAACCAAAAAAGAAAAAACTGATCTCGGTGGTGGACAGGTATAAAGGACGGAGGCGGATCGTCTACACTCTGCAGTAACCGCTCGAACTGCTCGATCTTGATCAAGAACAAGCGGCTCCAAGGATCCACAGTTTTACTTCAGAGTAGTACTGCAGACGGTCCTCTCGCCTGAAGGACAAGGAAAAGTTCAACATATCATAAAAAAAAGAGGGGTGGGGAGCAGAAGTGGTAGAAAAATAGTGAGCTATAAATACATGAACAGGGAGTTAGGGTTACTGTTAAGGTGCAGGGTGAAATGGGAGCATACATGCGGGTGAAAGGAAGAGTCCTTCGATTAAAGCAGAGGTGTGCATGGCAGATAATAATCTGTCTCGATGTTGTGTGTTTTTTCTTTTGTACTGCTTGACATATGTGTATGTGTTCCTTTCTCAACTTTTTCTGGGGAAGAAGTTTAATGTGGTTCTGTCATTTAGTTATTATATGGATGTCTCTGATCAAAGTCCGGACGAGGAAAGCTTATACCTGTATTTTGCTTTGGGTTTCTGCTTGGATCTGTTGGAAAGGAGGATGCAATGGAATCTCCTCTTCTCTAACAATTTTAGAAGTTTTTCTGCTTCTCATGATGAGCTGCTGGTTGATTTACATCTTTTCTTAAGTAACTTGAAAGTTACTGATTTTGGAAGGTTGAACTAATAGTAAATCATTTCACGTATGGCAACGGATGATATGGCAACGGAATCTCCTCTTCTCTAACAATTTTAGAAGTTTTTCTGCTTCTCATGATGAGCTGCTGGTTGATTTTGGAAGTTACCGATGATATGGCAACGGATATGACATTTGTCGATGATTTTACGTATAATAAATCATTTCACGATGAACAATATTTGTTTTTATATAATTAACTATCAAAGGTGATCCAAACACACAATCAACATAAAAGATTTATGTAGAAAAATCCCCACCAATGTAGCGGGAAAAAATACATGGGCAGATAGAGGTTAACAATGAGAAAAATCATAGTAATGATATAAGAACCCCTCTGGGGTAACGATACAAGAACCCCTCGGAGGTAGTGGCTCTCCTGGAATGAGAGTCTCAGATGAGCCACATCTAAACCCTATAATACACAGGCGCGCATGCACGCACGCACGCAGTAGTAATCGAATCTTAAAATTTGTACCCGGGGGGGCTTTCGGGTCGTCCAAGAGCTATTTACATAATGTAATCGAATTCCAAACAGGTCAGTGCTTCAAGGCATATCTCAATATTAACAAAGGACGATGTCGTTTTGTTTTAGCAGTTGTTGGAAGTCCAATATGCATACATTATGGTGTGCATAAGACATGATACAGTACACCGTGTAAGTGTTGTCAACAGGTTTATGAGGCAACCTAGGAAAGGAGCATTGCAAGAAGTCTAGAGTATTTTTCGATATATGAGAGGAGGATATGATATCGATCTTATTAGTGGAAATGATACGACGAAGTTAGTTGCGGGTTATTTAGTCAAATTTCGCTAGCATATATTGATAGAAGACCCATGACATGCTATATATTTTCACATTATGCAAACTGCCATTAGTTGAAAGGTAACTTCGAATCCATATGCTACTTCATCTACCAGAGAAGTAGAGTATATCACACTTGAATAGGCTTCTAAGGAAGGAACATGGTTGAAGGGCCTTGATGATATATTGTTAGCAACAAGATTAGGTAATAATTGGTACATTATGATTCTTACTGTGATATGCTTAATCAAGAATCAAGTGCATCATGAGAGAACCACACATAAATGCAAGCTTCACTTCATTCATATGAACGAAGAAGGCATCCAAAATGGAGAAGATCGGCATGGACCTGGAGGTAGACATGTTCGTCAAACTAGTTCATATTAGTTCCAATATCATTTGGATTTTCCTGAAAATCGACAGCAACCGATATTCTTAATTAGGGTCAACGATGCTGCATCGTAACCATCATTTTATTCTTCAGATAATTAAACTCAGGCTTGATTTATATAGATATAAACTTGGATATCCCATTCACTAGAACTTAGGGTGAAATTCTTGATGATATGGTTTTGTGAGGGTCTAAAAATTATCCTCACTAAAAAGCAAAAATAAGATATCATTGAGGTGACTGCTCACAATACCACGTGGTCAATCAACAATTAACACAAACAAGAATAAAGCAATCAAGAAAGGGATCAAAATTTATTATACCCTACAATAGAATGTGTAGTGGATAAGTACAGTAGGTGCCAAATAGGGAACAATGGAGAATAGACAAACAAAATTGTCTAAAAGAAGATAATAAAATATTCTGGATTTTTAGAGTATTTTTGAAAGATATAAGTACTAGTATATAATATAGACTAATAGATATATAATTATAATTTAAAATAACCAAAAATTGGAAAATATAATATTTTTATATTATTTATATTTTTCTACCATTTCTGTGATTTTAAGGGAATTGTGGCTTATTTTTAGGTATTTTTTAGTCCAAAATATCTCAAATAGGGATTAAATAAATAGGTCGAATTGTTCCGGAAATGAAAAAAATTAATAAAGTCAAAATTTTCAAAAATTATTTTTAATTAAAAATATATAATAAAAAGAAAATTCGGAGATAGAAATAAATTATTTTGGATTTTAGAAGATTTTTTATAATTTTTATAGGATTTGAAGCTTTTAATTTTTTATTGTTATTTTTCTATTTTTAGTGGTTTTTGGTCTATAGCTCAATAATGAACAAAATATAGTTTTTTTGTAATTTTTCAAAATGTTTTTATAATTTTATTGAATTTTTAAATGCAAACAAGGACTAGTAGCTCGATTTTTTCTTTTTACTAAATAGAAAATAACTATAAAATACCTAACCAAAAATATATGTATTATTTTTATATGTCAGGCATTTAAATTTTCCGTGAATTTTTAAAGGCCTGAAAAAAGAACATTCATATTGGCAGGGATATTTAAGTAAGTATTTAAAGTTCTAGGACCGCAGTCGAACACCACAGAAAACCTTGGGGCCAAAAATGTAATTTTTATAAACATGTCCAATAAACAACACCCCAAGAGCTATTTCTATAATTAACAACAAGTCTAGGGAGTCTGATGCAATTTTTACAGAAAATATTGCACAAAATCTGCAAATTAACTGACTGAAATGAAATACAGATTCTACAAGGGTCTAGATGCAAAATACCTCGCCCCCTCACTTGCACAAGCACGTGAGGTGATGTGGAAAGGACCTGAATACAAATAAAGAAAGTATGGGGGCTAAAATGCAAATATTACAAAAATAATTAAACTACAGCGATTGTTTGTGGACAGAAAATAAAACACAAAAAGTGGTAGGGTATGTGCGCAAAATACCCCCCACGTGTGTGATTGTCGGCTCAAAATCTTCACTTGGACACGTGTTGCCTTTGCAATGGCCGACGACACTTCGCTTATGGACGCCAAGGATTAGATCCCAGATGGGGATCCAATGACGAGGGCTTCATGCATCCGACGACGGTTGCTCCTTCTGGAAGTGGATCCTGATCAAATGACAGGGAGCTCACATGGAAAAATAGGGAAGAACTCCCTATGATCCGATCTTCGTATCGTACTATCGGCTAACCCCGACCACCTGAGGATGTCCTGAGTGTCCCAAAGCATGGCTGGAAGTGCCCCGGAGCTGCTACGAGCTTCATATGGGCACCTAGACCTCCGACGAAGGCTGGCCAGGTTGAGGAAGCAAGGGGGTCCAGGTACCTCGTTCCTGATCAAAATCGACCAAGGAGGGGTCCTTAGGCCCTTTAGAACATGCAGGAAGCTCGGGCGCACACAAAGGGTGGTTCTGGGGGTATAGTTAGGTCTAAAGAAGCGGAGATGACCTCGAGCAGAGATCGGGTGAAGTGGCAGAAAAGTTGAGCAGATATCCTAATCTAGGGAAGATCTGGGTGTGTGGGTATGCGTAAAGAGCGTAGAGGAGTGGAAGGTAGAGGATATGGAGGTAACCGGCGGGCAGCGGAAAAGTTGGAGCACTAGGATGAGTTTCGCTGGAGCTCAGCTCCGAAGAACTACGATTTGGCTTTTTTAACAAAACATAAGCTATTTAATTAAAAACAAAACCTAATCTATCCTAATGTGATGCTTAAAAATTGAAAATGTAAGGAAATAAGAGCTCACCTTCCCGGGAGAGCTCGAAGTAGAGCTTGCGACGAAGCTCACCGACGAAGCTCGGATCAACCTCGGATACAACGCTTTCTTCACCATTGAAATGCCGAAGAGGGTCCTGCTGTCACTAGGAACTCGATCTAGGGCTAGGTTTAGGGTTTAGTTGGCAGGAGAGGGATCAAGGAATAGAGGAAGTCGGAGGTGAGACTTTATAAAGGCTGAGAAGATCAAAGAAGAGCGCTTGACACAGAGGTCCTCAGATCGATGAATCAATGGAATCGAGGAACATATGTCATGAAGGAATTTCTCCAGAAAAATGAAAGCATAAAGCAGCAAAAATCAAGGAAGAAGGGGGTAAAATGAGGTTCTGACAACCTATGACTTGGGTCAGAGGAACTGACACAAGTCAATGGGGGATGGGCCCTGATTAGGCCATGTCACTCATAAAAAGACAAACCAGAAATAATATTTGGAAATAATTCATAATAAATTAGTAATTGATTTATTTAATTTATTTTGTTAAAACATGAAAAATACATATTATTTTATGTAGTATTTTAATCCGATTTTTATTTATTTGTATAAGTTTATTTATTATGAGTTTCTTTTTTATAGGATCATTTATAGGTATATTTACTATATATTAGGTCTTTTATTTTTATTTTATCATTTTATATACATAATTTATATAATTAGAACTTATTTAAATACACATGAATATATTTTTGTTGTATTTTTCGGATATATTATGTAAACTTAAAAATAAGAGCATTCATGACATAGGTATAAGTAAAGCATATTCATCTATGTATTTTGTATGTTATTTTATTTATTATATTTTTACGGTTTTATTTTATTCTAAATATGTACATAAGTTATAAATAATATTTACTATATTTTATAAAAGTATAAAATAATAAGAAAATCTAGTGAATAAATAAAATGATTATTTTATTCAGGTGTATAGTACAATAGGGGTACAAAACCTAACTTTTGCATCTTAACTCCAAATTAAATGAAACCACCTTAATTAAAAAGGTAATTAAAAGTTATATACAATTGAATGATTTTTGATGCATTTTGAGTTCATAGGGAGAAGATATGGGTCTGGGAAGTTTAGATTTTGGATTTTTATTCTGAGTGTAGAATGTACAATTGTATTTTTTTGTGAAATAAATATTGTATTTTTCTATATATTTTTATCTACAACCTTATGCATAAAATTTATTTATTTGAGATATAAATAATAAAGAATAAAATAGGCCCCAAAAGTGAATTATTGAAAAATAAAAATTAAGGTTTTTATTGTGTTTTTGACCCTTATCTCCTCCTACTTTATTCCTTGTCGACCCAGCCATTATGATGCCTAGGTCTCGGGGTTTAGGGTTATAAAATACCTTTGACATTTTATTTATTTTTCATTTTTTCCTTTATTCGTTTATTTTGGCTTCAAATACAGTATTTTATCCAATATTTATAAAATAAATAATGAGTGTTAATTTGTGCAAAATAATGATATATACATGCATTTAGCTATGTTTTAGCCAAAATGAAAGAATAAAAGTGATGAAATGGAGATTCGTCAGCTGTCCAGATTCATTTGCATTGGTAATGCCTGATTAAGTCCTTAGAGTCAACTGTCTTACCGCTACTATGTCGTTTCTAATCCTATGTGTTGGGGATATGAAACCATATGCGCAATCAGGCACACCATAGAAGCACGTGAATAATAAGACAACATAATATACCTAGTTTCAGTCACTTCTCGCAGGCATATGTTCATTGTGTTGAGAAGGCAATGCCTCCACCCCCTTATATATAAAGCCCAAGTACAAACCCGCAGTCATATATCCATCATTGAAATCAGAGTTCGAATCCTATATGACCACTAGTCCTAATCAATGCGACTCTTGATCCTAACACTATGTACACTCTTCCTTCTTTAAGGATCGATCAGCACCACCCAAGGACGTAGCACAATCACCGTTGACTGTCGTAAGCTCGTGTATTCTCTGCCACGAGAGGAATATATCGGGTCGCCAAGGTACTCCGCATGTGCCAGCTACAAGATAGATGAACGAAGCGACTACAAATAACACATGATTTAAGAACAAAGAGCACCCAAAATCAAACAACCTGTGAAGATAGCGAGGCAGCTAGGGATCCAGTTCATAAACATACAAAAGCAAACATCACACAGGAACCCTATCAGATGCACCCACTACATTGCAGGTAAATTAGGAACAGAGGAACAATCAATGCTAGAATTAGAGATAGAGAGAGAAAGAGATCTATATGCGAATCCTTCTTGCGAGAAAAGCGGCTCTTTGCCGCCCCCTTCCCGCATTATAATAACAGCAGCAGAAGCTTTTCATGATAGGTCCTCTCAATACGATCCAAACTTTGGTCTCCCCCTCCCATTATTATCATCACATCATAATTAATACTACATCTCCACGTAGACATATAGATATCCCCATTGTAACCATCAGTAAACACAACTCGGAGTTAAAAACAAGTGGAGCTCAAAACACCCACAGCTCTTAATAAAATCTCTCTTTCTCTCTCTAGAAAGCTCAGCAGACTCGTATAAAGCATCGCCATAGGGCAGAAGAAGAAGGAGATCGATCGTCAAACTTTGAGAGGAAGGAAGAGGCAGCACCTCCCTCTCTCTACACCTCCGCCACCCACCCCCCTTTAGAGAAGTATGCACAGTATATTTAGGGCTTCCGATCTCTTCCCGAGCCCTAAAAATTCCACTGCTGTTCTTCGGCTCTGATATACTGGTGCAATTCGTCGTCAAGATAGGTGCTGAAGCCCTAAGGATTAATTTGAGTACTTCTGGTGCTGTTTTGGAAGAGAGATGCACAGCTCCTTCTGGCAGAGGATGGATGGCGATCACGGTGGAGACCTCAATGACGTGGTCCGCTCAGGAGGCGTGCGCACCGATCATGATCGGTGGCGATTGCCTGCGGTCGCTCGAGCACAGGAGGGAGACCACACTCTCCCTCCCCTGCAGACGGAGTTCGGGGAGCTGCTGGATCCAATGCTCCACGAATTGGGAACCGGAGTACCGCCTGGTTTCTATGGTATCGCGACTCTCCTCTCTCCTCGGGAGGCGTCGGGGGAGGAGATCCTCTCGAAGGTTGTCCAGATCTCCCCCACGCCTCCCGTCGTCCCCCCGCTCTTGCGCCGGACCACATCCGACCCCGCGGGGCAGATCGCCTCCCCCGCAATCAAGAGGAGGTAAGGATTCTAGTTATTTATCCACCACACTGATCTCTTTCAGGAATCGATTTAAAAATCTCGGAGCTTCCCACGATTTGATTGAGATTAATTCATGATAAGGATATCATATACATCGTTCGGGTTTGAATCCAATCAATCTTTTGATGTGGAAATCAGTCAGATCTTTTTCTCTAAATGCAACCGCTCATCATTTAGGTCAGAGATCGTGATGATTGACTTCCCAATCAACTCCACTTCTCAAATTCGATTCCAATTTATCGATTCGATCTCTCTCTTTTTTGTTTGGATTTTTTCCCTCATACCAAACTCCACAAACATAAAAAAAATGTTGCATCTCCTTAGTATATTTCCATGTATGTATATGTTCTTATCCCAAGCATATTATACGACCGATACTCCGGATGCAGGAGGAGCCAGGCGAAGAAGGTGGTGTGCATCCCGGCACCACCAAGCTCGGGCGGGAGGCAAAGCAGCGAGGCGATGCCGTCGGACCTATGGGCGTGGCGGAAGTACGGGCAGAAACCGATCAAGGGCTCGCCTTATCCAAGGTATATACTCCTATACCTATCATATTATACATATAATCATCCATTTCAAAATCAAAATCTCAGATCTCCCCAAACATCTTAAATTTATTGCATCCATGACCACTTCAACTTTAATTTGATGGTGGTCCAAATGGGGGCAGGTCAAATTAGATGCATGGGAGCTTGTATATATTAAATATATCCACCAGAAAGATCTAGATCGAGACAAGAAATATATTACACTCCAATCTTGTCTCTCTTAGATTCTTCTCAATTGAAAGCTTAATCTATATATTATCTGGTTCTATCGTTGTCATCACCATCTTCAACCTTTCTGGAAGAACATGTATTTATATTTATATGAGAAAAAAAAAAGATGAAGTGTCACTTCCTGTCTCCCATTGTTAGATCTGCATGAAAAAGCATCACATGAAAGGGATTCTTTTTTAATTTATCTGTTCAGTTACCGGTTGATTTACAGCTTTATAATATATACAAATCTCAGACGATTAGCTCTGTTGTGTTTCGTAAGCAGCTCATGATTGTAAGAAAAACCGAACCGATCTGAACAGAAAACATCGGTTCTTGTTCGATCTACGAGGATGCGTAAAACCGAACCGAACCGGGTTCGCAACTTATAGTAAACGTCTCTTAAATCCGATGTGCTGCATTGCACAATCACTGAGATTAATCTATTTCTGATCAAAGAAATTATTATGACAATGCAACTTGTGATTTTGTTTCATTATCTTTGCTTTGCTTGTAGGGGGGCGTGTGATTAATGCTTCATAATTTTCTTCTTAATTGCCTGCACTGCAAGCTACATGATTCCTGATCCGCCTTTTTTTAATACCATTTGATTGCTCCATGTTGTTAATTTTGTAACATATGCTAATCTAACACCTAGACGCCCATCATTAATTAACCACACCAATGGATGGTAATTAATTAGATGATTGGTTAGTTAAGTAATTAACAAGGAGCTGGTGTATTATCTAATATGTAGGGGTTACTACCGGTGCAGTAGCTCCAAGGGCTGCTTGGCGCGCAAGCAGGTCGAGCGCAGCCGGACCGACCCCAACATGCTGGTCATCACGTACACGTCGGAGCACAACCACCCCTGGCCGACGCACCGCAACGCGCTCGCGGGTTCCACGAGATCCCATCCCCTCAACAACCTCTCCTCGCCATCCTCCTCATCTACGTCAAGATTATTACCGTCGATCGAGTTCCACAAGGACGTACCGGTGGACGCTGGCACCGTGAATTCGATTGATCAATTGGTGAAAGAGGAAGCGAGGGAGATCGATCGGATGCCAATCGAGGATCCGTGGTTCGAAGATGAGTCACGTAATTCGATTCATTCGGATGATTTGTTTGCGGATCTTAGGGAATTGGGTTCGGAACCCATGGACCTGGTTTTCTCTAAGGCGTTGGATCCGTTTAGCCTGTTCGATTGGGGTGCGAACCCATTTGAGTCTGATCAAGCCAGGAAGGGTGGATTGTAGCACCCACCTGTTTGGGTTTTTTGTGTCTGTGTGGATATATACGTACGCTAAATTAAGCATCAAATAATGATTAAGGTCATTCTGGTTTATTATTAATAACTTAATTAGTGAGGTTTAGCATGGACATGAATTCTCGTTTTTCAAATTAATGAACTGCCTGATGTTTTCTGAACTATATATTACAATAAACAATCAAGCGTTGCAGGCGTATGTAAGTATACATAAATGGATCTCTAAGTAGATGTTGACTTTACGGCAAACAATTCACATTGATAAATATCCATCTTGATCGACTTGAAATCTGTCTAGCTAACTGTAATTCGATGATAAAAACACGGTTTTCTTATTCTGTTTAATTTAGAAAATAGAATCTGTTTGTAATTACAAGTTGCATCCGCATGTTCTTTCTTATGTAAACTTCTATATGTATTTTCCCTTTCCACATTAACCAGAAAAATTAAATGCAAATACCTGGCTCTAATGATGCAAAACAAAATAACTCTCTTTTTTTGTTATATATTTGGAATGTTGAAGGAGATATAGAAACAAGCATGTTATTACTTATGATAGCCCCATGTACCCTTCTGAGCGTGTATCCGGATCATTGAAACTCGCGAGAGTTGAACATAGGTCTCTCCTACCAAAATCAGGTGTCAAGACCGGTTGAGCTATGCCATGGTATACAATAAGGCAAAAGTTGAGAAATGATGCTCCCCAAGTTCGCATTATGAGATTGTAATCCACCTTGCTCGGACTCGCCTCGAGTCCTGGTTGTTCTGATTTTTCTGTATTAATATATTGGGGCAGACACCTATGCGTGTTTCCTCCTTTTTTGATTTAAAAAAAGTGTGCATTATGACGGCCAACCATGTAAAGACATGTGGTTAGTAGAAAGCACAATCGTGCATCATAATGATACCGATCATCACTCAAGCAAATACTCATGCGTCGATATCCTGAATTTTAAGATAAACTGTATCAGTAATATCATAACGACAAAATGACTCTATGGTGAGTTTTTCGAAACCTAACACTATATAGTTCAATATATCAATGAATGACATTCATTGTGCAATCATCTTTTACACTTTGAAACATTTAACAAACAACGTATTTGTTGTTGTACATTTAATATATGATACAATTATCGTGCCCAAAATAACTATTGTTATAGACCCATTTTTATCGTTACGCCTATCGAGTCCATGCCCGAGCTTGAGCTGAGAAAAGCTGGGTCGAGTTCAGCCCCATTGAGCTCGAGCTAAATAACCTCAAGTATGAATGGCTTAAGTGAGAAAACATGAAAACAATGGTAATGAGACATAAAATAAAGTCATTTACATTACATGTATCCCTCACTGCAAATGAGACCATCCTACACTTATGAGATGTCCCTTTATATTCTTCATTTTTTCCATATTAATGTTTTCTAATTGTTGTAGAAACCTTGAATTTTTTTAATCAGCACAGTTCATGCACATACTTAATTGTGGGAAAAGGTTTTGTTGTTGTTGTTTGTTAGCACAGTTCATGCACATACTCTGCATTCCATTGGCAGATATCCATCGTACATGCATACATCTGATGGTCGATCTGGAAGGAGAGATGCAAGGATTTTTCAAGGTACTTCGCTTCCCCCTGTCAAAATTGCCAAAGAGGCATTCCTCTTCATAAATCACTCGTCCTTTGATTCATCTGCCTAACTTCATCCTTATTAGTTTCTGCTATTTATTATTGATTGCATGTAACAACTAATACTATGCAGACAAGGCCCCACCATCACCTTGAGCCCTCGTCCGCGCACCAGATGGCAACCTGCAAACAAAAAACAGTAGCAGATTCACCCCTTCTAGCTCACTCCATTCATCGCTAATGAACAAACTAACCACTTTTTACAACACTTTAGTAATTTTCCTTTTCCCCAAACATCTGCCTCAACCGTTCCGAGTTGCCTTCTTTTGGTCACCCTATAGTATCATTGGAGTGGGAGCCTACTGCTTCTACCATCAAACCATTAAATTGATTCATTTTTTTGTCTTTTTTTTTGCTCTGCTTTTACCTCTAGCTTACCCTAAATCCGATCGTTTATAAAAAAAATTACATAACATGCATTTTTTCCTCTGAGTTTTCACTTCAAGATTCAGATAAATTACTGATTTTGAAAAATTAATATCATGATTTTATGTTTAGTATTAGAAAGAGGTTTGTCATACGTTCAATATTTGGAACCGTGTCCATTCTTCTCTTCTCTCGCTATGCATGCTAACATTGAAGGTATTTCACCAATTAAGTTTAAGTCTTACCCTACACACCAAACATTACAAGTTTAAGATTTTCAAGTAATAATCCTTCAAGTTTTGTAAAAATGGAACCCCTCAAACGGAAACGGAAACCTTCAACGGTCAATCACCGTAAAACACAACACAGAAAACTGCTCTGCTGAATGTTGTTTCTGGAAAAAAACATCCTGCGTGTTATATACTGACAGGCTTTATGAACCCTAATTCTAAGTTTCTTCCTCTCCTTTCTCTCAATCCTTTTTTTTTGGTCCTCTCGTTAGCTAACAGAAGGTGAGAGAGAGGAATAAATTAAGGAAAGGGAGTGATGGGGATGCTGATGGATCAGCAACAGAAGAGACCCAATGGCAGTGACCCACATCACGATTGTATACTATGGAAGGGGGAATAATATAGGGGGATGGGACAGAAAGCTGAGGGTACAGAAACCCTAAACAGTCGCAACGAAAAGTACAGGTATTGTTCTAAAGATGTGACTTTTTTTTTTTTTGATAATTTGAACGTATATTAAAAGTAAGTAAGAATAGTTACATCAATGGGAGAGGGAGAGGCCCTTTGCCCCTTCCTCCCTCTCGTCCTCTCAAAGTGGGCAATCGGAGGGTTTCGAAGTGGACGATGGGGTGCGCTGTCTAGGGTTGGGTGGAATGCAATACCTGCAACAAGAGAGAGAAAGAAAAGAGAGAGAGAGAGAGAGATGACTTGTGGACAAGATGTGAAAGGTACATGCGCTGATGCATGACTGATGGCTGAGGATCATTTGTGCCTAGATATGCATGCAAGATTGCCATGATGTGATGATGTAAGGACAGTTCCCATCAGATTGTGATGATGACTCTCTTTGTATCATCATCATCATCTTTAATTAGTATTTTTCTCTTATTTGTGTGTTTATTGGAGTATAAAGGATCGTTTGTTGTTGGGGTGTTTCTGCAATAATCGCTTGAGTCGCTAGATCTTGATCGAACGGTTCGCATGATTTTGCACGGTGCAGGCTCACAAAAACTGTTAAATCGTGTGAACTGCTCGATCAGGATCGAGCGGCTCAAGCTGTTACTGCAGACCGTGCTGCAGTTCCTGCTATAGCAGACGATCTGTGTCCTTACTGGAGTTGGGTTATTGGCAATAGGATGATGCATTCTTATGGATGTTCTTCTTCTACTTGACGCGTTGGGTTCATGTGACAGATGATGTGACTTTAATCATTAAAGTGTTAGGGGTTAGATGCAAGGTTTAAAAAATCAAATTGGTCGGTTCTAACCGGTTAAAACAAGAATCCAAGAATAACGGTCCAACCATTCATAAAATAAAAACCAGTCAAAATCTGGTTGGACCAGGTAAATCCAGTTGAACCAAATGAACCAAATCACCAGTTCAACAATCTATTTTCTTTACAAAAAGAATTACTTCTCAAAATGTATTAAAATGCAAAACTTTTAAAAACTATTCATAATCCAGTCTCATTCTAACCATGCACATGATGTTGTCTATTTCCAATAACAACAAACGAAGAAGGCATTACTCATATTCATACTATGAGAAGGTATAAATTAAAAACACTTGTCATGACTTAGATTTTAAATAGTTTTAAAATTATTAATTTTATACATCACATTTTTGTACTTATAAGAATTTTACAAAATATGCTATTATGCCCTTTTAAGCTTTTCTAATAACATTTATATCCTGGACTTTTTAGCGATTTTACTTGTGCTCCTCTATTCTTAAAAAAATCACAATATTATCCTTATGTTGGTGCAATATAGGAGTATAAGTATACTAATAAAAGACCACTACTATGTGTTTTGTAATATAAGGGCATACAGGTAATTGTAAAAAATAGGGATATAAGTTCTATTGGAAAACTTGGAAGGACACTAACATACAAACCCTCTAAAGACATGATGTGCCATTTTTTTATTTGTATGATATACGGTCTAACTTCGCTTGATCTTGTTGTACCATACAAATCAAACCAATAATACAACGGTTCGATCTTTATGAACTGCTAACGTCATCACCGGTTTGACCAGTCAGTCCCATTGGTCCAACCATTAAAATCAAAAATCGATACATGCCCAGTTTGATGTCCGATTTGAATTTTAAAACATTGGTTAGTTGTATAGTATATCGGGAAATATTTTAGATTGATAATGTTGTCGAAAGGATGTCATACGAAAGATGAATTGATGAGGAAGGACGGCATCATGAAGGATGCTACTGGGTGGAATGAGGGTGCAATACCTACCTTTCATGGTGACGATGACATTTTGAGATGAAGGTCCATGCACCATTACAACCTCCCCTGACCGTCCCTGTTATGTTAGAGAGGTGCCACCTTCATCATCACGTCTTCTGCCCTGACACCTTAGAAAACGTTAGTAGAGGTCCACAGCTCATGCTCAATTGCCTCCCATTTGCTATATACAATGGGAGTCCGTCGCCTCCGTCATCAACTCATTTCTGATCAAACTTGCCATCAAAGAGCAACCTCCTCCACCATCGCCTTCTTCACCATTACCATTGATGAGTTAACCTCTCATATCATGATCTCTCTATCGCTACTATGCCACATCGACCACCCTTTTACATTGTTTGCTACATCAGTCGAAGGATCCTCCTTTGCCTAGCTCAACATTTTTGAAACCTATTGCACTCATGTTTGTGGGTGTGTGTGCGTGTGTTCAAGTTTAACTTTATTTTAAGGAGAACGTGAATGTTTCCATAAGCATGGCAAATATTGATACGGAGAGGTATGTTTAATTTGCACCTGATTAATATAAATACATGAGTGTTGTATTTATAGTTTGATGAATATAAATCGAAATCTTGAAAAGAAACAGGGCATAAATATCTGATCTTCTTTTGTATCTTGACTCATAGGATGCTTTAGTTTTGCAATTCAGAAAGTAAACAAATAAATAAAATTTTAGAAGCATCAAACAACCGCCAATTCCAAACATCAAAGCAACTTCCTTATCACTGCTCATTTCAGCACACAAGTATCTTAATATTCATATCTCTTTACATATGAAGTTTTGTTTTAGTGGAACAACATGCACGTAAACAAGAAATCACAAGAACACAAGGAATTATTTGAGTACAATTCTCAAGCAAAGAGGAAACCTATGGGAGGGGATGTCCTAACACACACATGTGGTTATGTTTCCTTTTCTTGTTCACTTCTGAAACAAAGTGAGGGTGTGTACAATATTTGTAGGGGTAATGGTTAAATTGACCCACACTTATATCCATTTAACACATACATCTTATCACACTTATATCCATTTAACACATACATCTTATTCGGCGCTCCTCCGCAAGGTTCAGAAATGTTGTTTGCGATCAATCTACCTAATATTCTTTGTACCTCGATCCGCATTGACTTCTCTACTAGTCTAAATTTCTTGAACCTCATTGTTCGCTTTGAAGGAGGTGAGCTCCACACACACCAAAAAAGAAAAAGTGGGGACAGTAGGTCTTCAAACATCAGCATACACAAGGGAAGCAGAGATGACCTGAGATAAAGGTAAAGCCTCCAACATATTTCAATGATGAAATTTGCTTGTTTTTCCTTGAGATGCCAAAAAGATTTTGGAATGGAGGATTGTGGAGGCTGGAACAAAAATGAAAGAGTCAGACATGCGTCAGGAGTACTCTGCGCTCATCGTCTTCGATTCCTATCTACCGTTGTTGTCAAAGGGAGAACTGTGAGGAGCCAACCACCGGAGCAGTTAGCCGATTTCAATTTGCAAATTAGTACAGATAGTTCAACTCTCATCAGGAAAATTTTTGAACAAATCGTGATGTTCTCCTTGTGATTAGATAAAATCATAAAGAAAACCAACTAACAGAAAGTAAGGTGACACCTGGTTGATATGATAAGAATTGTGCAAATGGGATTAACATATACTCGGGCTATCCCATGCATCCGTTTTCTCGTATCATGAAGCTTATCCATGTCATTGGTTACATAAAATGAGTGGAATAAGAGGAAAACAGACAGAAAAGAAATGAGATTGCTCACAAGGCGTCCTACGCTGAATCATGTTCCGGGCAGCTTCCATATCGCCGCAGAAAAATGAGGAGGAGGATGCACCATGCTTCAAAACGTGAGCCATGTGGTCGAAACTGCGAGAAAACCCACACAGACAGAAGAACTTCTAGAGCTGACTTGGTTCTCGCTTTGCTCTGATCCAATAACGTACAGTTTCCCGCCCTGTTAAAAATGGATTATTATATAGCATCTAAATATCAAAGAAACCAAAGCATCCTTACCAGACCTTTCACGTCTCGATTCTCTATGTCCGATACGGTCGAGTTTGATCAGCACATGATACTTATAATCTATTGCCCAACAATTTACAAAGGAAAATACAAGAAATTGAAAATCTGACTTCCAAATATCCCAACAAAACCACAAAGACATACGAAAAAAGACATATGGAGAGATATGTACAACAGAAATTATAATCATGTATTTTCATAAACTTTCTCGTACTAATTTGTTCTTACAAGGTTGTACAAAAAGAAAAGTTTGCATATTAACCACCATCCACCTCGAAACTAGTGAGGTTAGAAAATCAAAAAGGGATTTTTACTCGGCAGACCCTGTAATCTTTTGCAATTACCGCTACGACCTCTGAAACATCATAATTCCTCCCTCGACCCTGTAAACTGGTTAACCTTTGCCCGGCAGACCCTATGGTTAACCCTCGTCCATTGAGCCCTTAAAATTAACCGGATTCTGTTATATTCTTCTACATTATACCCATTTTATCTATCGAATTTACTATACGTGCCACTCCCTACCTCTGCTTAGCCTCCCCCTGCTGGAAGCAAACACCCCTCCCCTCATGCCCGCCTGCCGCCGGCCAGCCACCGACTCCCTGACTCGGAGATGCCCCCCCACCCCAGCTCGCCGCCCCCCGCACACCCCCGCGAGCTCCCCCGGCCCTGCGGAACCCACCCCGTGCCCGCGAGCTCCTCACTGCCCATGCGGCTGCAGAACTCCTCCCCCCGGCGAGCTCTCCTCGGCGCCCGCGAAACCCAATCCCCCCCGCACCCCCTGGCCCCTGCGGAACCCCCCTCCGCCCGCGAGCTCCCCTCCGCCCTCCTCGACACCCGCGAGCTCCCCCATGCCCCTGAGCTCCCCCTTCCCTGCGGAACCTCCCTCCGCCCGCGAGCTCCTCCCCGCGAGCTCCCCTCCGCCCTCCTCGGCACCCGCGAGGCGCCCGCGAGCTCCCCCCTGCCCCTGAGCTCCCCCTTCCCCTGCGGAACCCAATCCCCCCGCACCCCCCGGCCCCTGCGGAACCCCCTCCGCCCGCGAGCTCCTCCCCGCCCCTCCACCTCCCCGGCATCTCCCCATCGTCCACGGCCCTCCACCTCCCAATCGGAACACCCCCGCGCCCCTTCCCCCTCCCCCCTTCCGCCCGCGAGCTCCCCCTGCATCCCCCACCCAACCCAGCATCCCCCCGCCCCTCTCCCGCCACCCGTGGCTTTGCAGCCCCTGGTCGAAGACCCACCCAACCCAACACCCTCCCTCCCCTACGAAGCTCCAGGTGGAACGCCGGCCCCGCGGCTCCGGCTATCAGGTCGAGACTCGTGGGAGAGGAAGCTGTAGAAGAAGGGATGGATTTTTTTCTTCTCTTACTTAATTCTAACCGTCCGATCGCGTGTTGGTTAGATTAACTCGTTTTTAACTCAAGGAAGTTAACTCTAGATGTGTCAATTTAACGGTAGGGTTCGTGTGGTAAAACGGAGCAAGTTTACAGGGTCGAGGGAGGAATTAGGATGTTTCAGAGGTCGTAGCGGTAATTGCAAAAGATTATAGGGTCTGCCGGGTAAAAATCCCAATCAAAAAATTATTCATAATAATAAATGGTTACAAAAAGTTACATCCTTAATTGTGAACTTCCAAAAAACAAACAAAAATCCTTCACAAAGTGAGCACATTCTCATCATTTATCATCATGAGGTAGCGGGTGA